>OU612099.1:10030000-10520000 GCA_914767995.1 Thecocarcelia acutangulata | reverse complement strand
TAACCTTATTTTATTACCAGAACTGTTTTTAAGCAAAAAAAAAATTGTTGTTTAAGTTCGCTTACGCGACATTTTCATGAAAAACCCGGTTTGGGCTATATCTTGGGTATATATGGACCGATATCGGAAATTTTTATCTTCCATATTTATATAACCTCATCTTATTACAAGAACTGTTTTTAATAAAAAAAAAGTTGTTAAAGTTCGCTTACGCGACATTTTCATGAAAAACCCGGTTTGCACTATATCTCGGGTATATATGGACCGATATCGGAAATTTTCATTTTCCATACTTACATAACCTTATTTGATTACCAGAACTGCTTTTAAGCAAAAAAAGTTGTTTAAGTTCACTTACGCGGCATTTTCATGAAAACCACGTTCCAGGCTATATCTGCGGTATATATGGACCGATATAGGAAATTTTCATTTTTCATATTTATATAACCTTATTTTATTACCAAAACTGCTTTTAAGCAAAAAAAAGTTGTTTAATTTCGCTGACGCGGCATTTTCATGAAAAACCCGTTCTAGGCTATATCTCGGGTATCTATGGACCGATATCGAAAATTTCCATTTTCCATATTTATATGACACTATTTCATTACCAGAACTGCTTTTGAGCACAAAAAAGTTGTTTAAGTTCGCTTACGTGGCATTTTCATGAAAACCCCGGTCTAGGCTATATCTCTTGTATATATGGACCGATATCGAAAATTTTCATTTTTCATATTTATATGACACTATTTCATTACCAGAACTGCTTTTGAGCACAAAAAAGTTGTTTAAGTTCGCTTACGCGGCATTTTCATGAAAACCCCGGTCTAGGCTATATCTCTTGTATATATGGACCGATATCGGAAATTTTCATTTTCCATATTTATGTAACCCAATTTCATTACCAGAACTGCTTTTGAGCACAAAAAAGTTGTTTAAGTTCGCTTACGCGGCATTTTCATGAAAAACCCGATTTGGGCTATATCTCGGGTATATATGGACCGATATCGAAAATTTTCATTTTTCATATTTATATGACACTATTTCATTACCAGAACTGCTTTTGAGCACAAAAAAGTTGTTTAAAATCGCTTACGCGGCATTTTCATGAAAAACCCGATTTGGGCTATATCTCGGGTATATATGGACCGATATCGGAAATTTTCATTTTTCATATTTATGTAACCTAATTTCATTACCAGAACTGCTTTTGAGTACAAAAAAGTTGTTTAAGTTCGCTTACGCGACATTTTCATGAAAAACCCGGTTTGGGCTATATCTCGGGTATATATGGACCGATATCGGAAATTTTCATTTTCCATATTTATGTAACCTAATTTCATTACCAGAACTGCTTTTGAGCACAAAAAAGTTGTTTAAGTTCGCTTACGCGGCATTTTCATGAAAACCGCGGTCTAGGCTATATCTCGGGTATATATGGACCGATATCGAAAATTTTCATTTTTCATATTTATATGACCCTACTTCATTACCAGAACTGCTTTTGAGCACAAAAAAGTTGTTTAAGTTCGCTTACGCGACATTTTCATGAAAAACCCGATTTGGGCTATATCTCGGGTATATATGGACCGATATCTGAAATTTTCATTTTTCATATATATGTAACCTAATTTCATTACCAGAACTGCTTTTGAGCACAAAAAAGTTGTTTAAGTTCGCTTACGCGACATTTTCATGAAAAACCCGGTTTGGGCTATATTTCGGGTATATATGGACCGATATCGGAAATTTTCATTTTCCATATTTATGTAACCCAATTTCATTACCAGAACTGCTTTTGAGCACAAAAAAGTTGTTTAAGTTCGCTTACGCGGCATTTTCATGAAAACCCCGGTCTAGGCTATATCTCGGGTATATATGGACCGATATCGAAAATTTTCATTTTTCATATTTATATGACCCTATTTCATTACCAGAACTGCTTTTGAGCACAAAAAAGTTGTTTAAGTTCGCTTACGCGACATTTTCATGAAAAACCCGGTTTGGGCTATATCTCGGGTATATATGGACCGATATCGGAAATTTTCATTTTCCATATTTATGTAACCTCATTTTATTACCAGAACTGCTTTTGAGCAAAAAAAAGTTATTTAGCTTCGCCTATGCGACATTTTCATTAAAATCCGATTTGGGCTATATCTCGGGTATATATGGACCGATATCTGAAAAAAAAATTTTTTGTCGTTTAGTCACCATGCTTAATAAGTGTGTGAAGTTTGAAGCAAAACGAACGACTTTTGTTTTCAAAAATTTTCATACAAAACTGCAAAAAAAAATGGCTTTTTTCGGAATTTTGAATATATCTCAGCTATACGTGGACCGATATTACTGAATTTCAATAGCAAACCCATGAACCGATGGGGTAAAAGAATGGTGAAAGAAAAAAGTTTCTAAGTCTAATGGTTTTCTCAGAAACGGTATTTCAACAGCGGACAGACGGACAGACGGACAGACGGACAGACGGACAGACGGACAGACGGACATCGCTTAATCGACTTTTCGATTAATTCTGATTCAGAATATATATACTTTATAGGGTCGCAAAAAAAAACTGTAGAAATTACAAACGGAATCACAAACTTATATATACCCTTTACATTTTTGTGAAGGGTATAAAAAAGATTTTATTTGTTATGTTACTTATAAAATTTTTAGTTACAAACAATGCTGTCTTTTATGAGATGTTGCTTTGTTTCGATAGATTGTTATGTTTTATTATAATGAAATTGTTTCTCATATGCATGATATTAATATTACTAGCTATTACTAGACTTTATATAAAGTTAAATTTTATGTCTTTTTATTATTTCTTAATAAGGATGCACATTACTATTTGGTAATGAAAATATAATATTAACTACTTAAATAAAATAATGATGTCTTGTATGAGATGTTAGTTGTGTCGATGGTTATTTTTAATGAAGAAATTTTTGTATTATTTTCATTCTATCTGTTGTGTAGTGTGTTGAATTTATATAAAATATTAAACATATTTATAAGCTATTATGTTGTTTTTCAAAAATGGCAATATTAAACTACTTATAAAGAGACAATGATGCCTTTTAATGGGATGTTGCTTGGTTTCTGTTTTATTATAATGAAATTGTGTACGCCGCGCTTAGTAACTTATGAAAGCATTATTTAATACAATGACCAATGCCTAGAATCAATTGTAAACGACTTTTGTAGCGGGCAAGGTGTTGTAAGTGGTAGAGCAGCTGCCATACTGCGATCCACTGAAGCTCATCCTTAGCTTGATGATTCGATCAAATTAATTATTATATACATAATATGATTTTCTTTAATATTCATATATTTTAGATTATCACATTAGAGATATGTAATAATCTTTATATATAAGAAAACAACTATGTGTTGGTTGTATATTCTTATTAATAGAAACAAAAAAGATTTTATTTGTTATGTTACTTATAAAATTTTTAGTTAGAAACAATGCTGTCTTTTATGAGATGTTGCTTTGTTTCGATAGATTGTTATGTTTTATTATAATGAAATTGTTTCTCATATTCATGATATTAATATTACTAGCTATTACTAGACTTTATATAAAGTTAAATTTTATGTCTTTTTATTATTTCTTAATAAGGATGCACATTACTATTTGGTAATGAAAATATAATATTAACTACTTAAATAAAATAATGATGTCTTGTATGAGATGTTAGTTGTGTCGATGGTTATTTTTAATGAAGAAATTTTTGTATTATTTTCATTCTATCTGTTGTGTAGTGTGTTGAATTTATATAAAATATTAAACATATTTATAAGCTATTATGTTGTTTTTCAAAAATGGCAACATTAAACTACTTATAAAGAGACAATGATGCCTTTTAATGGGATGTTGCTTGGTTTCTGTTTTATTATAATTAAATTGTGTACGCCGCGCTTAGTAACTTATGAAAACATTATTTAATACAATGACCAATGCCTAGAATCAATTGTAAACGACTTTTGTAGCGGGCAAGGTGTTGTAAGTGGTAGAGCAGCTGCCATACTGCGATCCACTGAAGCTCATCCTTAGCTTGATGATTCGATTAAATTAATTATTATATACATAATATGATTTTCTTTAATATTCATATATTTTAGATTATCACATTAGAGATATGTAATAATCTTTATATATAAGAAAACAACTATGTGTTGGTTGTATTTTCTTATTAATAGAAACAAAAAAGATTTTATTTGTTATGTTACTTATAAAATTTTTAGTTAGAAACAATGCTGTCTTTTATGAGATGTTGCTTTGTTTCGATAGATTGTTATGTTTTATTATAATGAAATTGTTTCTCATATTCATGATATTAATATTACTAGCTATTACTAGACTTTATATAAAGTTAAATTTTATGTCTTTTTATTATTTCTTAATAAGGATGCACATTACTATTTGGTAATGAAAATATAATATTAACTACTTAAATAAAATAATGATGTATTGTATGAGATGTTAGTTGTGTCGATGGTTATTTTTAATGAAGAAATTTTTGTATTATTTTCATTCTATCTGTTGTGTAGTGTGTTGAATTTATATAAAATATTAAACATATTTATAAGCTATTATGTTGTTTTTCAAAAATGGCAATATTAAACTACTTATAAGAGACAATGATGCCTTTTAATGGGATGTTGCTTGGTTTCTGTTTTATTATAATGAAATTGTTTGTCATATGCAAAGTATTAATAAATATTACTAGTTATTATCAAAATTTATATCTCTTTAGTTATTAATAAAGATACGCATTGTCTAGTAACGCAAATATTTATTTCTTCATTAAAAATACAAAACAATCAACATCTCTTGCAATAAAAATGACGTTGATGTTGATATAAGATGTTGGTTTATTTCGATCGTGTTTTGTTTTATTATAATGAAATGGTTCGTAATATGTAAAGTATTGATATAACTATTACGAGATTTTAGTTGTTTCGATGCATATTTGTAATGAAAATTGTTTGTATTATTCTCATTCGTGTTGTGTTGAATTTATATAAAGATATAAATAAATTATAATTTTAATGATTTTTCTCTTTTAAAATTGGCGGTAAATTTACTATAAACTACTTATAAGTAACAACGTTATATTGTATGAGATAATGATTATTTTATTTACGGTGGACTATTTTGTTTTATTATAAACAAAACTGTTCGTCATATTCAAAGTGTTATATTACTAATGCAATGTCTCTTTATTAATAAAATAGAGATGCACAATGCCAAGTAATATATAAAAAAAAATTTTTGTATGAATTTCAAGGTTTGCTCTTCTTCATTCACTGTTGTAGTGTTGTTGAATTTACTGAGAAATATTATACAAATTTTATACTGTGTTTTTCATAATTGTTAAATAATTTCTAAATGAAACATATGTAATTCTTAATTACATATCAAGAAAATAAAATCATTTATATTGAGAAATAATAAAAATGTAACAAAAATTTATAATCCTATCATGAAATATATGTTTAATAAAATGTGACGACTATTATGCATTATAATTGCTAATTTTCGTTAATATTATTTGAAAAAAAAAAAAAAAAATGAAAAATAAAAATGTTTGAATAAACATTATTCTGGTTATTCCTGCCAGTAGTTATATGCTTGTCTCAAAGATACTTAGCCATTCATGATGGCTAAGTACACACGAATTAAAAGTGAAACCGCAAAAGGCTCATTATATCAGTTATGGTTCCTTAGATCGTTAACAGTTACTTGAATAACTGTGGTAATTCTAGAGCTAATACATGCATTATAAACACGGACCATTGGGACGTGTGCTTTTATTAGGCTAAAACTAAACGATCGAAAGATCGTTATAATGGTTGAACTCTAGATAACTTTCAGATCGCATGGTCATGTACCGGCGACAGTTATTTGCGATGGACTAATTTTGTTTTATTATAAACAAAACTGTTCGTCATATTCAAAGTATTATATTACTAATGTAATGTCTCTTTATTAATAAAATAGAGATGCACATTGCCAAGTAATATATAAAAAATTGTTTGTATGAATTTCAAGGTTTGGTCTTCATTCACTGTTGTAGTGTTGTTGAATTTACTGAGAAATATTATACAAATTTTATACTGTGTTTTTAAATAATTGTTAAATAATTTCTATATGAAATATATGTAATTCTTAATTACATATCAAGAAAATAAAATCATTTATATTGAGAAATATATATTTGATGCAATGTTTTAATAAATGAATAAAAATGTAACAAAAATTTATAATCCTATCATGAAATATGGATTTAATAAAATGACGACTATTATGCATTATATTTGCTAATTTTCGTTAATATTATTTGAAAAAAAAAAATGAAAAATAAAAATGTTTTAATAAACATTATTCTGGTTGATCCTGCCAGTAGTTATATGCTTGTCTCAAAGATTAAGCCATGCATGTCTAAGTACACACGAATTAAAAGTGAAACCGCAAAAGGCTCATTATATCAGTTATGGTTCCTTAGATCGTTAACAGTTACTTGGATAACTGTGGTAATTCTAGAGCTAATACATGCATTATAAACACGGACCATTGGGACGTGTGCTTTTATTAGGCTAAAACCAAGCGATCGAAAGATCGTTATAATGGTTGAACTCTAGATAACTTGCAGATCGCATGGTCATGTACCGGCGACAGATCTTTCAAATGTCTGCCCTATCAACTTTTGATGGTAGTATCTAGGACTACCATGGTTGCAACGGGTAACGGGGAATCAGGGTTCGATTCCGGAGAGGGAGCCTGAGAAACGGCTACCACATCTAAGGAAGGCAGCAGGCGCGTAAATTACCCACTCCCAGCTCGGGGAGGTAGTGACGAAAAATAACAATACAGGACTCATATTAGAGGCCCTGTAATTGGAATGAGTACACTTTAAATCCTTTAACAAGGACCTATTGGAGGGCAAGTCTGGTGCCAGCAGCCGCGGTAACTCCAGCTCCAATAGCGTATATTAAAGTTGTTGCGGTTAAAACGTTCGTAGTTGAACTTGTGCTTCATACGGGTAGTACAACTATAATTGTAGTTTGTACTGTACCTTATGTATGTAAGCGTATTACCGGTGGAGTTCTTATATATGTTAATTACTTTGTATTTCTCATATATTCCTCCTATTTAAACCTGCTTCAGTGCTCTTCATCGGGTGTTGTTGTGGGCCGGTACAATTACTTTGAACAAATTAGAGTGCTTAAAGCAGGCTCCAAATGCCTGAATATTTTGTGCATGGAATAATGAAATAAGACCTCTGTTCTACTTTCATTGGTTTTTAGATCAAGAGGTAATGATTAATAGAAGCAGTTTGGGGGCATTAGTATTACGACGCGAGAGGTGAAATTCTTGGACCGTCGTAAGACTAACTTAAGCGAAAGCATTTGCCAAAGATGTTTTCATTAATCAAGAACGAAAGTTAGAGGTTCGAAGGCGATCAGATACCGCCCTAGTTCTAACCATAAACGATGCCAGCTAGCAATTGGGTGTAGCTACTCTCATGGCTCTCTCAGTCGCTTCCCGGGAAACCAAAGCTTTTGGGCTCCGGGGGAAGTATGGTTGCAAAGCTGAAACTTAAAGGAACCCAGTCAGATCAAGGCGCTCCTTTGGGAACGTCTTGTGTCTGCCTGGCGGGCGCGATGGGCGAATAGTACAAAGGGGCGAGCAACGCACGAATTCATTCGCGAGGCTGATTTTGTTGTAGGACGGCCGGAATTTGGCTTCAGTCTCAGTACGAGCTTCTTGCTTACGGGGCATGGTTCCCTCAATGCATTTTTGCATAAGAGGGGCCTGTCCGAGACTGCGCTGTGCAGATGTGGTGAGAGCCCTGAGGACTGGAGACACGTTCTGGTCGAATGCCATCTTTATGATGACATTAGGGATCTAGAGGGAATGGGCGTAGTAGGGGCGGGCGACCATTGGGATTTCAGTAGGGTTTTGGCGGTCGGCGCGTCTTTTGACGCGTTGGGCGCGTATGCCCGTGAGGTCTTTAGGCGGAGACCAAGGTAGGGAGGGTAGCCTCCCTGTTGTTGCCATTTCCGGAACCGTCGTTTGTTGAACCGCAGGTTCGCGCGTGACTGTGTGCGTCTCTCGTCGGCGGAGTTGGTTGCAGTTGTGGTTGAAGTCTTAGTGTAGGCAACCATGAGGAGTATAGAGCACAGTTCCTGTGCCCTGTGCTGTTCCTGGTGTCATGTACTTTGCTGTGTGTTGTTTGCTGGTTGCTGTTTGCTGTGTTGCTGGTTGCTGTCTGCTGTTTTGTTTTGATGTCGCAGGGTTGCTGGCAACGTTGTTTTTGTTTGTAAGTCCTTCCGTGAGGGGGGTCATGTCTAATTGTTGTTTTTTGTTTTGTTCGTGTTGTAAAGAGCTGGGCCACAGGGGGGTGGCCAATGTACTCATCCGTGAGGATGAATGTTGAATGTTTTTGTTGTTTTTGTGCCTTGTGCCCGTGTGTGTTTTGTGTTGCAGGTGATGCAGTTTGTACGCTGAGTGGCTGCTGTTTTGCTGTTGTCGCTGACGTTCCTGTTGTTCCTGTTTTATGTTGCTGTTTGCTGTTATTGCTGTGTTCCTGTGTGCTGTTTACTGTAAGTATGGTTGCAGGGGGTCACCAGTCCCCGAGCCGTTTGGGGCTCTACTGGTAGTAGTCCTTGGGCTACGAAGTCTGACCGGAGACTTAAATCTGGTACCACGGGAACCGGGAGCCCCAGGAACTTGTTCCTGCCCGGTTATGGTGCGGCCCTTCGGGGAGTATCGTGGTGGTTGTGGTTTAAACCCAAATCGCGGGGAGAGTTCATTTGAGCTCGATGTGGAGTTGCATTGCGACCGGGTGCCGTGACCCAAACATCGGAAGGAGTTTTAGAAAGGCTCCGCTCCTAACCAAGGGGGAGATCATGTCCAAACAACATGAGATCGCATTGGTACTCATGCATGGCAGTTTGTCATGTATGGGGGCGCTGGTAGACGCATTGTATTCACCCGGTGTTAAGATCACCGTGGGGTAAGGCCACAATGGCAGGTACCCACGTTAATCGTTTTCACAACTGTCCCTATCTACTCACCATTCGTTGCCGGATTGTTGAAGCGAACAGACGTGCATGCGGATAGCGTAAAACTTTGAAATACGGTCGTGTGTATTGGTGTTAGTGTAAACAATTGAAGGCAAAAAAAAACAAATAGAAGTCGCGAGTGTATGTGTTTTGAGACTCCGCTGACAAGGTGTCTCAAAAAGAAGAACAAGCTCCGGCCAAAAGTTGGGTTAGAGTGAATTTAGTGAAACATTAGTGTTGCCAAAAGGAACTAAGAGACTCCAAGTGTTACCAAGTGTAAACAAAAGTTGACGGTTGGATTTGAAAGTGAATTTGAAATTGGAAACTGAATTGGAATTGACGGTTGCGATATAAATTTTTAAAATTTGAAACGGATTTGACGGTTGAATTGAAAACGGCTTGCGATTTGTGAACTGCTTTATCGGGATTGTTTGAATTGGCAACACTGCGGTGTTAGTGAAATAGTTGACGGTTGGCCTGAATACGGATTTTGATTGACGGTTCGTTGGGTTAATAAGTGAACTTTTAGTGGTTGAAATATCGACTTCGGTTTGATAAAGCAGTTTTGGTGGTGGTATTGGAACATTGGTGATGAACTTGGCTATTGTGAATTGGTTCTTGTTTTGCTACACTGATTTTGGATTTGAAAGGTAGGTGGCGCATTAAGTAATTTAGTATTATTGGTCGCTATGCCGCCGGCTAGCAGGCGCAAGGTGGAAAAGCCGAAGGCTAAAGGGGACGCCAGTGACGTGACCACTGACGATCCCAGGGCGCCGCCACCATTTGTGCCGCCGAAGCTTCGGCACACAGAGTCGGAGATGTCGTCGACTGAAGATGCGGAGTCGGTGAAAAAATTCAAAGCTGGGTCGCCTAAATCGCTGAAGAAGACGGCGTTGGAAGCGGTGAAAGGTGTGGGTGAGGTCGCGGCTGTGTCAAAAGCCCCAATGGTAGTGGACGATGAGGTGATTGTCACGTGTGTGGGTGAGGTGGCCAGTGAGGGAGTAGTCACCAAGCTGCCTGAGAGGTTGCCTGAGAGGTTGTCGCGGACCAGAAAGAAGAAGCTGCAGGCTGAGGGAGTGATTGCGGACATGAAGCGCATCACGGAGAAGGTGATGGACGTAGTGATGGCTGATGATGTGGGCAGGGGGGTTGCACGCAGGCTGTTGAAGGAAGTGGGAGAGTACGAGGCACTTCTTATGGGATTGGTGGCCGAAAATGAGCGGTTGAGGGGGAGATTGGAGGCTGGTGCGGTGGGAGTTACTGCTGCCCCGATGGCGAAGTCGATGACCGTACCCCCAGTAAGTAGCAGAGTTGTGACCAGGACACAGGAGGCGGTAGCGCCAGTGTCATACCCGGCCCTGCCGTTGGTAAAACCGGTGGAAACTTGGTCGGTAGTGGTTAAAAGTAAGGCTGGGAAGAGTGCGAAGGAGGTGGTGGAAAAGGTGGTTGGGGAGGTTGGGCCGACTTTGGGGGTACGCGTGCACGAGGTGCGCCAAACTAAGGAAGGAGCCGTGATTCGCACGCCATCGGAGGCTGAGAGGAGGAAGGTGGCTGGTAACACTAAGTTCGCTGAAGTGGGGTTGGAGGTGGCTGTTAAGGACAAATTGGGGCCTAAAATAGTGGTTCAGCGCGTCCACAAGGAGATTTCGCCGGATGAGTTCATGGAGGAACTACACTCCATGAACCTCGGGGAGTTGATGTCTTCCGCGGAATATAGGCGATCCGTTCGACTGATGAGCGCACCCTGGAAAGTGGAAGAGGGCACAACTAACGTGACCCTAGAATGCACGCCGCGTATTGCTGAACATTTACGGACAACGGGGGCGTATATAAAGTGGTTCCGCTTCGCGGTACGGACGTTGGACCCCATACCGGCGTGCTATAGATGTTTAGGTTTTGATCACCGGGTGCGCGACTGTAAGTACCAGTCGGATGTGTGTAGACGGTGCGGCGACGCTGGCCACTGGGCGAGCCGATGCCCCAACGAGCTGAGGTGCAGGAACTGTGCGTTCAAGGGACTGCAGGCGGATCACATGATGATGTCTGCAGCGTGCCCGGTCTATGCGACCATGGTTGCTAGGGTGAACGCTCGTCATTAAGATGGATACCGCGGTTGTAATACAGCAAAACCTTCAGAAGTCGTACGTGGCCACGTGCGAACTTGGGCAGGCGATGCGGCGACGGGGTGCGGCTGTTGCCTTAGTGCAGGAGCCGTACCTCCGATTTGGTGACATCAGGGGGCTTCCTGGGGGTATGCGGGTTTTCCCCGATTTGGAGGGAAACTCTGCGGTAGTGGTGGATGACCCGGGGGTCGATTGTACGGTCGTGAGCTGTACCCGGTGGGGGGTCTGCGTTGCTGTACAGGGGGAGTTTGGGCGGGTGCTCTTTGCAAGCCTGTATTGCAGGTTTGCCGTCCCTTTGGAGCCGTACATTCGGTACATGGATACGGTCCTACTCCTAGCGAGTAGTGCACCCGTTATTCTAGGCCTGGATGCAAATGCATGTTCCTCTATGTGGTTCAGTAAAATGCCCAGGCATGCGCCTGGTCATATGAACCACACTAGAGGAATCATGCTCGGCGAATGGCTGGTCACAGTTGGTGCTTCGGTGTTAAACGAGGCTAGTGATCTGTACACGTTTGACGCTCCACAGGGCCGCAGCGATATTGATGTGACAATTGACTATAACTTGGCGTTGTCATACTGCGACTTCAGCTGGAGGGTATGTGACAACGCTGGTGTGAGTGATCATAATCTCATTGAGATTCGGTTCACTTATCGCCGGCGGAGTTGGATATCTGGGTCACCTCGCGGGTGGCGTAAAAGGGATATAGACTGGGGCGGTTACGCGAATAGTGTTAGGGCGGCTGCTATGGTACAGCCAATAGATGAATTCAGGGAATTGGGTATAGACGCTCAGGTTGGCCAGATTGACGACTGGATGTGCGCGGTGAATGATGCGCTGCTTGGCCGAGCCCTTCCGGGTAGGCCAAGAAAAGTCAAGTGGTGGACCGATGAACTGGATCTGTGTCAGGCGCCTCAGGAAGAGATTCCAGAGGGCCCGGCAGTCTAACGCAGATGATCTAGCTATTCGTAAGGTTGAATATCTGGCAAGCCTGAGGGAATATAAGGGTAGAATTTGTAGGGTAAAAGAAGACGAGTGGAGGGAATTCGTGCGTGAAAATAGGGACGATCCTTGGGGTCGTGTCTATCGCGTTTGTTCGGGTCGACACAGGCGTTTAGAAGTAGGAAGCCTCCAGGTTGACAATGTAACATTGTCTTCCTGGAGCGATATTATGGGCGCGTTGTTGGGGGTTTTCTTTCCGGTTGTACGGGCGGGCGGTAGCCCTCCTCTCATTAGGGAGGGAGCCACCCCTCCTGCGCTGGAGAGATCCGAAATAGAAGTTTGTGTCCACAGGATCAAGAGTAGGAAATCTCCGGGTATAGACGGTATGACTGGAGAGATGTGTAAAAGCATCTGGAAGGCCATACCGGAATACCTGGAGTCAATATTTGCGAAGTGTCTCAGTGAGGGCTACTTCCCTGAGGCTTGGAAGAAGGCACGTGTTGTGGTGCTCTTAAAGTCCCCCGGAAAAGTGAGGACTGATCCTCGCTCTTATAGGGGCATTAGTCTTCTTCCAGTGCTTGGAAAAGTACTGGAGAGGATAATGGTCTTTCGACTGAAAGAGTGTCCGGGTGCAGCACTGTCTGAATTCCAGTTCGGTTTCAGGGAGGGGAGGTCTGTTGACGATGCCTGGCTGCATGTTAAGTCAAGTGTTGCTAGCTCTGCGGAAAGATATGTACTGGGACTCTTCGTAGACTTCAAGGGTGCGTTTGACAATCTCCTGTGGAGTGTAGTTCTCGATAGACTACGTAGTGTGGGCTGTCGGGAGCTCGCTCTATGGGAGAGTTACTTCTGCGGTAGGAAAGCCTGTGTGGTGGGCGCCAGCGACACGGTTTGGAGGGACGTTGTACGCGGCTGTCCGCAGGGGTCCATCTGTGGTCCATTTTTATGGAACCTCATGATGGATTCCCTGCTGAGGTCGTTGCAGCGTGACTTCAAACTGTGTGCATATGCGGATGACTTGCTCATCTTGGTTGAAGGACAGTCTCGTGCTGATCTGGAAAGCCGGGGTGAGAGGGCCATGCGTGTTGTGCGCGAGTGGGGCGATAGGTGGCTATGGACAAGACCGTGGCAATGCTGCTGAAAGGCAGGTTGTCTCGGGGTCGTCCACCACTCGTTCGCTCTGGCGGCATTAGTCTCCGGTATGCGACGGAAGTCAAATACCTGGGAATAATGGTGAGTGAGAGGTTGAACTTTATGGTTCACCTCTCATATGTGAGGGACAGGCTTACTGCTGTAGTAGGTAAAGTTAGGCGCATCCTTAGAAGTGAATGGGGCCTCAGCAGGCGGGCTACTCGTGCCATATATGGTGGGCTGTTTGTTGCATGCGCAGCTTATGGTGCACCTGTGTGGTACGAGACAGCCATGTCTGTTGTCGGCCGCAATAAGATAGAGTCCGCCCAGAGAACTGCGATGCTTGCTTGCATGCCAGTTTGTAGGACGGTGTCAACAGATGCTCTACAGGTCTTGCTGTGGGTGGCTCCCCTTGATCTGGAGGTGACTCGCCGTGCGATCGCCTTCAAGGTTAGGAAGGGGCTACCGCTTTGTCCACATGATTGGCTTTCTGCTCTTGATCTTGTGGTTAATAGGGAACCCAGTCAGATCAAGGCGCTCCTTTGGGAACGTCTTGTGTCTGCCTGGCGGGCGCGATGGGCGAATATTACAAAGGGGCGAGCAACGCACGAATTCATTCGCGAGGCTGATTTTGTTGTGGGACGGCCGGAATTTGGCTTCAGTCTCAGTACGGGCTTCTTGCTTACGGGACATGGTTCCCTCAATGCATTTTTGCACAAGAGGGGCCTGTCCGAGACTGCGCTGTGCAGATGTGGTGAGAGCCCTGAGGACTGGAGACACGTTCTGGTCGAATGCCATCTTTATGATGACATTAGGGATCTAGAGGGAATGGGCGTAGTAGGGGCGGGCGACCATTGGGATTTCAGTAGGGTTTTGGCGGTCGGCGCGTCTTTTGACGCGTTGGGCGCGTATGCCCGTGAGGTCTTTAGGCGGAGACCAAGGTAGGGAGGGTAGCCTCCCTGTTGTTGCCATTTCCGGAACCGTCGTTTGTTGAACCGCAGGTTCGCGCGTGACTGTGTGCGTCTCTCGTCGGCGGAGTTGGTTGCAGTTGTGGTTGAAGTCTTAGTGTAGGCAACCATGAGGAGCATAGAGCACAGTTCCTGTGCCCTGTGCTGTTCCTGGTGTCATGTACTTTGCTGTGTGTTGTTTGCTGGTTGCTGTTTGCTGTGTTGCTGGTTGCTGTCTGCTGTTTTGTTTTGATGTCGCAGGGTTGCTGGCAACGTTGTTTTTGTTTGTAAGTCCTTCCGTGAGGGGGGTCATGTCTAATTGTTGTTTTTTGTTTTGTTCGTGTTGTAAATGGCTGGGCCACAGGGGGGTGGCCAATGTACTCATCCGTGAGGATGAATGTTGAATGTTTTTGTTGTTTTTGTGCCTTGTGCCCGTGTGTGTTTTGTGTTGCAGGTGATGCAGTTTGTACGCTGAGTGGCTGCTGTTTTGCTGTTGTCGCTGACGTTCCTGTTGTTCCTGTTTTATGTTGCTGTTTGCTGTTATTGCTGTGTTCCTGTGTGCTGTTTACTGTAAGTATGGTTGCAGGGGGTCACCAGTCCCCGAGCCGTTTGGGGCTCTACTGGTAGTAGTCCTTGGGCTACGAAGTCTGACCGGAGACTTAAATCTGGTACCACGGGAACCGGGAGCCCCAGGAACTTGTTCCTGCCCGGTTATGGTGCGGCCCTTCGGGGAGTATCGTGGTGGTTGTGGTTTAAACCCAAATCGCGGGGAGAGTTCATTTGAGCTCGATGTGGAGTTGCATGCGACCGGGTGCCGTGACCCAAAGATCGGAAGGAGTTTTAGAAAGGCTCCGCTCCTAACCAAGGGGGAGATCATGTCCAAACAACATGAGATCGAATTGGTACTCATGCATGGCAGTTTGTCATGTATGGGGGCGCTGGTAGACGCATTGTATTCACCCGGTGTTAAGATCACCGTGGGGTAAGGCCACAATGGCAGGTACCCACGTAAATCGTTTTCACAACTGTCCCTATCTACTCATTCGTGGTCGGATTGTTGAAGCGAACAGACGTGCATACGGATAGCGTAAAAATTTTTAAATACGGTCGTGTGTATTGGTGTTAGTGAAAACAATTGAAGGCAAAAAAACAAATAGAAGTCGCGAGTGTATGTGTTTTGAGACTCCGCTGACAAGGTGTCTCAAAAAGAAGAACAAGCTCCGGCCAAAAGTTGGGTTAGAGTGAATTTAGTGAAACATTAGTGTTGCCAAAAGGAACTAAGAGACTCCAAGTGTTACCAAGTGTAAACAAAAGTTGACGGTTGGATTTGAAAGTGTATTTGAAATTGGAAACTGAATTGGAATTGACGGTTGTGATATAAATTTTTAAAATTTGAAACGGAATTGACGGTTGGACTGAAAACGGCTTGCGATTTGTGAACTGCTTTATCGGGATTGTTTGAATTAGCAACACTGCGGTGTTAGTGAGATAGTTGACGGTTGGCCTGAATACGGATTTGAGATTGACGGTTCGTTCGGTTAATAAGTGAACTTTTAGTGGTTAAAATATCGACTTCGGTTTGATAAAGCAGTTTTGGTGGTGGTATTGGAACATTGGTGACGAACTTGGCTATTGTGAATTGGTTCTTGTTTTGCTACACTGATTTTGATTTTGAAAGGTAGGTGGCGATTTAAATTTCTGTTTATTTTTTGGTTGCTATGCCGCCGGCTAGCAAGCGCAAGGTGGAAAAGCCGAAGGCTAAAGGGGACGCCAGTGACGTGACCACTGACGATCCCAGGGCGCCGCCACCATTTGTGCCGCCGAAGCTTCGGCACACAGAGTCGGAGATGTCGTCGACTGAGGATGCGGAGTCGGTTAAAAAATTCAAGGCTGGGTCGCCTAAATCGCTAAAGAAGAAGACGCCGTTGGAAGCGGTGAAAGGTGTGGGTGAGGTCGCGGCTGTGTCAAAAGCCCCAATGGTAGTGGACGATGAGGTGATTGTCACGTGTGTGGGTGAGGTGGCCAGTGAGGGAGTAGTCACCAAGCTGCCTGAGAGGTTGCCTGAGAGGTTGTCGCGGACCAGAAAGAAGAAGCTGCAGGCTGAGGGAGTGATTGCGGACATGAAGCGCATCACGGAGAAGGTGATGGACGTAGTGATGGCTGATGATGTGGGCAGGGGGGTTGCACGCAGGCTGTTGAAGGAAGTGGGAGAGTACGAGGCACTTCTTATGGGATTGGTGGCCGAAAATGAGCGGTTGAGGGGGAGATTGGAGGCTGGTGCGGTGGGAGTTACTGCTGCCCCGATGGCGAAGTCGATGACCGTACCCCCAGTAAGTAGCAGAGTTGTGACCAGGACACAGGAGGCGGTAGCGCCAGTGTCATACCCGGCCCTGCCGTTGGTAAAACCGGTGGAAACTTGGTCGGTAGTGGTTAAAAGTAAGGCTGGGAAGAGTGCGAAGGAGGTGGTGGAAAAGGTGGTTGGGGAGGTTGGGCCGACTTTGGGGGTACGCGTGCACGAGGTGCGCCAAACTAAGGAAGGAGCCGTGATTCGCACGCCATCGGAGGCTGAGAGGAGGAAGGTGGCTGGTAACACTAAGTTCGCTGAAGTGGGGTTGGAGGTGGCTGTTAAGGACAAATTGGGGCCTAAAATAGTCGTTCAGCGCGTCCACAAGGAGATTTCGCCGGATGAGTTCATGGAGGAACTACACTCCATGAACCTCGGGGAGTTGATGTCTTCCGCGGAATATAGGCGATCCGTTCGACTGGTGAGCGCACCCTGGAAGGTGGAAGAGGGCACAACTAACGTGACCCTAGAATGCACGCCGCGTATTGCTGAACATTTACGGACAACGGGGGCATATATAAAGTGGTTCCGCTTTGCGGTACGGACGTTGGACCCCATACCGGCGTGCTATAGATGTCTAGGTTTTGATCACCGGGTGCGCGACTGTAAGTACCAGTCGGATGTGTGTAGACGGTGCGGTGACGCTGGCCACTGGGCGAGCCGATGCCCCAACGAATTGCGGTGCAGGAACTGTGCGTTCAAGGGACTGCAGGCGGATCATATGATGATGTCTGCAGCGTGCCCGGTCTATGCGACCATGGTTGCTAGGGTGAACGCTCGTCATTAAGATGGATACCGCGGTTGTAATACAGCAAAACCTTCAGAAGTCGTACGTGGCCACGTGCGAACTTGGGCAGGCGATGCGGCGACGGGGTGCGGCTGTTGCCTTAGTGCAGGAGCCGTACCTCCGATTTGGTGACATCAGGGGGCTTCCTGGGGGTATGCGGGTTTTCCCCGATTTGGAGGGGAACTCTGCGGTAGTGGTGGATGACCCGGGGGTCGATTGTACGGTCGTGAGCTGTACCCGGGGGGGGGTCTGCGTTGCTGTACATGGGGAGTTTGGGCGGGTGCTCTTTGCAAGCCTGTATTGCAGGTTTGCCGTCCCTTTGGAGCCGTACATTCGGTACATGGATACGGTCCTACTCCTAGCGAGTAGTGCACCCGTTATTCTAGGCCTGGATGCAAATGCATGTTCCTCTATGTGGTTCAGTAAAATGCCCAGGCATGCGCCTGGTCATATGAACCACACTAGAGGAATCATGCTCGGCGAATGGCTGGTCACAGTTGGTGCTTCGGTGTTAAACGAGGCTAGTGATCTGTACACGTTTGACGCTCCACAGGGCCGCAGCGATATCGATGTGACAATTGCCAATAACTTGGCGTTGTCATACTTCGACTTCAGCTGGAGGGTATGTGACAACGCTGGTGTGAGTGATCATAATCTCATTGAGATTCGGTTCACTTATCGCCGGCGGAGTTGGATATCTGGGTCACCTCGCGGGTGGCGTAAAAGGGATATAGACTGGGGCGGTTACGCGAATAGTGTTAGGGCGGCTGCTATGGTACAGCCAATAGATGAATTCAGGGAATTGGGTATAGACGCTCAGGTTGGCCAGATTGACGACTGGATGTGCGCGGTGAATGATGCGCTGCTTGGCCGAGCCCGTCCGGGTAGGCCAAGAAAAGTCAAGTGGTGGACCGATGAACTGGATCTGATGCGGAGGAGTGTCAGGCGCCTCAGGAAGAGATTCCAGAGGGCCCGGCAGTCTAACGCAGATGATCTGGCTATTCGTAAGGTTGAATATCTGGCAAGCCTGAGGGAATATAAGGGTAGAATTCGTAGGGTAAAGAAGACGAGTGGAGGGAATTCGTGCGTGAAAATAGGGACGATCCTTGGGGTCGTGTCTATCGCGTTTGTTCGGGTCGACACAGGCGTTTAGAAGTAGGAAGCCTCCAGGTTGACAATGTAACATTGTCTTCCTGGAGCGATATTATGGGCGCGTTGTTGGGGGTTTTCTTTCCGGTTGTACGGGCGGGCGGTAGCCCTCCTCTCATTAGGGAGGGAGCCGCCCCTCCTGCGCTGGAGAGATCCGAAATAGAAGTTTGTGTCCACAGGATCAAGAGTAGGAAATCTCCGGGTATAGACGGTATGACTGGAGAGATGTGTAAAAGCATCTGGAAGGCCATACCGGAATACCTGGAGTCAATATTTGCGAAGTGTCTCAGTGAGGGCTACTTCCCTGAGGCTTGGAAGAAGGCACGTGTTGTGGTGCTCTTAAAGTCCCCCGGAAAAGTGAGGACTGATCCTCGCTCTTATAGGGGCATTAGTCTTCTTCCAGTGCTTGGAAAAGTACTGGAGAGGATAATGGTCTTTCGACTGAAAGAGTGTCCGGGTGCAGCACTGTCTGAATTCCAGTTCGGTTTCAGGGAGGGGAGGTCTGTTGACGATGCCTGGCTGCATGTTAAGTCAAGTGTTGCTAGCTCTGCGGAAAGATATGTACTGGGACTCTTCGTAGACTTCAAGGGTGCGTTTGACAATCTCCTGTGGAGTGTAGTTCTCGATAGACTACGTAGTGTAGGCTGTCGGGAGCTCGCTCTATGGGAGAGTTACTTCTGCGGTAGGAAAGCCTGTGTGGTGGGCGCCAGCGACACGGTTTGGAGGGACGTTGTACGCGGCTGTCCGCAGGGGTCCATCTGTGGTCCATTTTTATGGAACCTCATGATGGATTCCCTGCTGAGGTCGTTGCAGCGTGACTTCAAACTGTGTGCATATGCGGATGACTTGCTCATCTTGGTTGAAGGACAGTCTCGTGCTGATCTGGAAAGCCGGGGTGAGAGGGCCATGCGTGTTGTGCGCGAGTGGGGCGATAGTGTGGGTGTGGAGGTGGCTATGGACAAGACCGTGGCAATGCTGCTGAAAGGCAGGTTGTCTCGGGGTCGTCCACCACTCGTTCGCTCTGGCGGCATTAGTCTCCGGTATGCGACGGAAGTCAAATACCTGGGAATAATGGTGAGTGAGAGGTTGAACTTTATGGTTCACCTCTCATATGTGAGGGACAGGCTTACTGCTGTAGTAGGTAAAGTTAGGCGCATTCTTAGAAGTGAATGGGGCCTCAGCAGGCGGGCTACTCGTACCATATATGGTGGACTGTTTGTTGCATGCGCAGCTTATGGTGCACCTGTGTGGTACGAGACAGTCATGACTGTTGTTGGCCGCAATAAGATAGAGTCCGCCCAGAGAACTGCGATGCTTGCTTGCATGCCAGTTTGTAGGACGGTGTCAACAGATGCTCTACAGGTCTTGCTGGGGGTGGCTCCCCTTGATCTGGAGGTGATTCGCCGTGCGATCGCCTTCAAGGTTAAGAAGGGGCTACCGCTTTGTCCACATGATTGGCTTTCTGCTCTTGATCTTGTGGTTAATAGGGAACCCAGTCAGATCAAGGCGCTCCTTTGGGAACGTCTTGTGTCTGCCTGGCGGGCGCGATGGGCGAATAGTACAAAGGGACGAGCAACGCACGAATTCATTCGCGAGGCTGATTTTGTTGTGGGACGGCCGGAATTTGGCTTCAGTCTCAGTACGGGCTTCTTGCTTACGGGGCATGGTTCCCTCAATGCATTTTTGCATAAGAGGGGCCTGTCCGAGACTGCGCTGTGCAGATGTGGTGAGAGCCCTGAGGACTGGAGACACGTTCTGGTCGAATGTCATCTTTATGATGACATTAGGGATCTAGAGGGAATGGGCGTAGTAGGGGCGGGCGACCATTGGGATTTCAGTAGGGTTTTGGCGGTCGGCGCGTATGCCCGTGAGGTCTTTAGGCGGAGACCAAGGTAGGGAGGGTAGCCTCCCTGTTGTTGCCATTTCCGGAACCGTCGTTTGTTGAACCGCAGGTTCGCGCGTGACTGTGTGCGTCTCTCGTCGGCGGAGTTGGTTGCAGTTGTGGTTGAAGTCTTAGTGTAGGCAACCATGAGGAGCATAGAGCACAGTTCCTGTGCCCTGTGCTGTTCCTGGTGTAATGCACTTTGCTGTGTGTTGTTTGCTGGTTGCTGTTTGCTGTGTTGCTGGTTGCTGTCTGCTGTTTTGTTTTGGTGTCGCAGGGTTGCTGGCAACGTTGTTTTTGTTTGTAAGTCCTTCCGTGAGGGGGGTCATGTCTAATTGTTGTTTTTTGTTTTGTTCGTGTTGTAAAGGGCTGGGCCACAGGGGGGGGGCCAATGTACTCATCCGTGAGGATGAATGTTGAATGTTTTTGTTGTTTTTGTTTATTGTGCCTTGTGCCCGTGTGTGTTTTGTGTTGCAGGTGATGCAGTTTGTACGTTGAGTGGCTGCTGCTTTGCTGTTGTCGCTGACGTTCCTGTTGTTCCTGTTTTATGTTGCTGTTTGCTGTTATTGCTGTGTTCCTGTGTGCTGTTTACTGTAAGTATGGTTGCAGGGGGTCACCAGTCCCCGAGCCGTTTGGGGCTCTACTGGTAGTAGTCCTTGGGCTACGAAGTCTGACCGGAGACTTAAATCTGGTACCACGGGAACCGGGAGCCCCAGGAACTTGTTCCTGCCCGGTTATGGTGCGGCCCTTCGGGGAGTATCGTGGTGGTTGTGGTTTAAACCCAAATCGCGGGGAGAGTTCATTTGAGCTCGATGTGGAGTTGCATTGCGACCGGGTGCCGTGACCCAAAGATCGGAAGGAGTTTTAGAAAGGCTCCGCTCCTAACCAAGGGGGAGATCATGTCCAAACAACATGAGATCGAATTGGTACTCATGCATGGCAGTTTGTCATGTATGGGGGCGCTGGTAGACGCATTGTATTCACCCGGTGTTAAGATCACCGTGGGGTAAGGCCACAATGGCAGGTACCCACGTTAATCGTTTTCACAACTGTCCCTATCTACTCATTCGCAGTTTGAGTGTTCGGACGTATATAGCGTTCGGACGTATATAGCGGATAGTAAAAGTGTTAAAAATTGAATAGTGGTAAGAAGAAGCATAAAAAACAAAAAAAAAAAAAATAAAGTGGAAGAAGAAGAGTGAGACTCCGCTGGCAGATTGAGACTCCGCTGGCAAAAATCTCCGGCCAAAAGTTTGGTTAAATTGAAGAGCTAAGTGATTTTAAGTGTGTGTGTGTGTGTTTTGTTTTGAGACTCCTTTGGCAGGTGTCTCAAAGTTAAACAAATACTCCGGCCAAAAGTTTGGTTAAAGTGAACTGTTGACTACTACTCGTGCTTCTTCTTGGTATTTGATTGATTAACGTTTTTTTGGAAATTTGAAATTGATTTAGCGGAACGGTTGACGGTACGGCGCGTGTGAGGTTTGAGACTAAGATTTATATTTGGCTGACGGTTCGCGGACTTGATAAGGACTTACTATTAAATAAGTACTGCTACACAAAGGTAGGTGGCACTTAATTATTTATTAGATATAGCGGAGTTTGCCGACATGCCGCCGGCAAGCAAACGGAAGGGTGAGAAGCCTAAGGCTAAAGGGGACGCCAGCGATGTGACCACGGACGATCCCAGGGCGCCGCCGCCATTTGTGCCACCGAAGCTCAGGCACACGGAGTCAGAGCTGTCGTCAACGGAGGATGCAGAGTCCGTAAAAAAGTTTAAATTGGGGTCGCCCAAAACAAGAAAGAAGACGGCGCTGGAAGTTCCGAAAGGGGTAGGTGAGGCGGCAGCTGTTTCAAAAGCGGCAATGGTGGTGGACGACGAGGTGATCGTAACTTGTGTGGGTGAGGTGGCCAGTGAGGGAGTAGTTGCTGGGAGTAAGCAGCCTGTCAGAGAGTCGAGGACCAGAAAGAAGAAGCTGCAGGCTGAAGGGGTGATCGCTGAAATGAAGAGGGTGACTTGCAAGGTGTTGCAGTTAGTTATGGCGGACGAGGTGGGCAAAGGAGTTGCAAGGAAAATTGCGAAGGAGGTAGGGGAGTATGAAACGCTCCTTATGGGGCTTGTTGCCGAAAATGAGCGGTTGAAGGGGAGATTGGAGGCTGGTGCGGTGGGAGTTGCTGCTGCCCCGATGGCGAAGTCGATGACCGTACCCCCAGTAAGTAGCAGAGTTGTGACCAGGACACAGGAGGCGGTAGCGCCAGTGTCATACCCGGCCCTGCCGTTGGTAAAACCGGTGGAAACTTGGTCGGTAGTCGTAAAAAGTAAGGCTGGGAAGAGTGCGAAGGAGGTGGTGGAAAAGGTGGTTGGGGAGGTTGGGCCGACTTTGGGGGTACGCGTGCACGAGGTGCGCCAAACTAAGGAAGGAGCCGTGATTCGCACGCCATCGGAGGCTGAGAGGAGGAAGGTGGCTGATAACACTAAGTTCGCTGAAGTGGGGATGGAGGTGGCTGTTAAGGACAAGTTGGGGCCTAAAATAGTGGTTCAGCGCGTCCATAAGGAGATTTCGCCGGATGAGTTCATGGAGGAACTACACTCCATGAACCTCGGGGAGTTGATGTCTTCCGCGGAATATAGGCGATCCGTTCGACTGGTGAGCGCACCCTGGAAGGTGGAAGAGGGCACAACTAACGTGACCCTAGAATGCACGCCGCGTATTGCTGAACATTTACGGACAACGGGGGCATATATAAAGTGGTTCCGCTTTGCGGTACGGACGTTGGACCCCATACCGGCGTGCTATAGATGTCTAGGTTTTGATCACCGGGTGCGCGACTGTAAGTACCAGTCGGATGTGTGTAGACGGTGCGGTGACGCTGGCCACTGGGCGAGCCGATGCCCCAACGAATTGCGGTGCAGGAACTGTGCGTTCAAGGGACTGCAGGCGGATCATATGATGATGTCTGCAGCGTGCCCGGTCTATGCGACCATGGTTGCTAGGGTGAACGCTCGTCATTAAGATGGATACCGCGGTTGTAATACAGCAAAACCTTCAGAAGTCGTACGTGGCCACGTGCGAACTTGGGCAGGCGATGCGGCGACGGGGTGCGGCTGTTGCCTTAGTGCAGGAGCCGTACCTCCGGTTTGGTGACATCAGGGGGCTTCCTGGGGGTATGCGGGTTTTCCCCGATTTGGAGGGGAACTCTGCGGTAGTGGTGGATGACCCGGGGGTCGATTGTACGGTCGTGAGCTGTACCCGGTGGGGGGTCTGCGTTGCTGTACAGGGGGAGTTTGGGCGGGTGCTCTTTGCAAGCCTGTATTGCAGGTTTGCCGTCCCTTTGGAGCCGTACATTCGGTACATGGATACGGTCCTACTCCTAGCGAGTAGTGCACCCGTTATTCTAGGCCTGGATGCAAATGCATGTTCCTCTATGTGGTTCAGTAAAATGCCCAGGCATGCGCCTGGTCATATGAACCACACTAGAGGAATCATGCTCGGCGAATGGCTGGTCACAGTGGGTGCTTCGGTGTTAAACGAGGCTAGTGATCTGTACACGTTTGACGCTCCACAGGGCCGCAGCGATATCGATGTGACAATTGCCAATAACTTGGCGTTGTCATACTTCGACTTCAGCTGGAGGGTATGTGACAACGCTGGTGTGAGTGATCATAATCTCATTGAGATTCGGTTCACTTATCGCCGGCGGAGTTGGATATCTGGGTCACCTCGCGGGTGGCGTAAAAGGGATATAGACTGGGGCGGTTACGCGAATAGTGTTAGGGCGGCTGCTATGGTACAGCCAATAGATGAATTCAGGGAATTGGGTATAGACGCTCAGGATGGCCAGATTGACGACTGGATGTGCGCGGTGAATGATGCGCTGCTTGGCCGAGCCCGTCCGGGTAGGCCAAGAAAAGTCAAGTGGTGGACCGATGAACTGGATCTGATGCGGAGGAGTGTCAGGCGCCTCAGGAAGAGATTCCAGAGGGCCCGGCAGTCTAACGCAGATGATCTGGCTATTCGTAAGGTTGAATATCTGGCAAGCCTGAGGGAATATAAGGGTAGAATTCGTAGGGTAAAGAAGACGAGTGGAGGGAATTCGTGCGTGAAAATAGGGACGATCCTTGGGGTCGTGTCTATCGCGTTTGTTCGGGTCGACACAGGCGTTTAGAAGTAGGAAGCCTCCAGGTTTACAATGTAACATTGTCTTCCTGGAGCGATATTATGGGCGCGTTGTTGGGGGTTTTCTTTCCGGTTGTACGGGCGGGCGGTAGCCCTCCTCTCATTAGGGAGGGAGCCGCCCCTCCTGCGCTGGAGAGATCCGAAATAGAAGTTTGTGTCCACAGGATCAAGAGTAGGAAATCTCCGGGTATAGACGGTATGACTGGAGAGATGTGTAAAAGCATCTGGAAGGCCATACCGGAATACCTGGAGTCAATATTTGCGAAGTGTCTCAGTGAGGGCTACTTCCCTGAGGCTTGGAAGAAGGCACGTGTTGTGGTGCTCTTAAAGTCCCCCGGAAAAGTGAGGACTGATCCTCGCTCTTATAGGGGCATTAGTCTTCTTCCAGTGCTTGGAAAAGTACTGGAGAGGATAATGGTCTTTCGACTGAAAGAGTGTCCGGGTGCAGCACTGTCTGAATTCCAGTTCGGTTTCAGGAAGGGGAGGTCTGTTGACGATGCCTGGCTGCATGTTAAGTCAAGTGTTGCTAGCTCTGCGGAAAGATATGTACTGGGACTCTTCGTAGACTTCAAGGGTGCGTTTGACAATCTCCTGTGGAGTGTAGTTCTCGATAGACTACGTAGTGTGGGCTGTCGGGAGCTCGCTCTATGGGAGAGTTACTTCTGCGGTAGGAAAGCCTGTGTGGTGGGCGCCAGCGACACGGTTTGGAGGGACGTTGTACGCGGCTGTCCGCAGGGGTCCATCTGTGGTCCATTTTTATGGAACCTCATGATGGATTCCCTGCTGAGGTCGTTGCAGCGTGACTTCAAACTGTGTGCATATGCGGATGACTTGCTCATCTTGGTTGAAGGACAGTCTCGTGCTGATCTGGAAAGCCGGGGTGAGAGGGCCATGCGTGTTGTGCGCGAGTGGGATGATAGTGTGGGTGTGGAGGTGGCTATGGACAAGACCGTGGCAATGCTGCTGAAAGGCAGGTTGTCTCGGGGTCGTCCACCACTCGTTCGCTCTGGCGGCATTAGTCTCCGGTATGCGACGGAAGTCAAATACCTGGGAATAATGGTGAGTGAGAGGTTGAACTTTATGGTTCACCTCTCATATGTGAGGGACAGGCTTACTGCTGTAGTAGGTAAAGTTAGGCGCATCCTTAGAAGTGAATGGGGCCTCAGCAGGCGGGCTACTCGTACCATATATGGTGGACTGTTTGTTGCATGCGCAGCTTATGGTGCACCTGTGTGGTACGAGACAGTCATGACTGTTGTTGGCCGCAATAAGATAGAGTCCGCCCAGAGAACTGCGATGCTTGCTTGCATGCCAGTTTGTAGGACGGTGTCAACAGATGCTCTACAGGTCTTGCTGGGGGTGGCTCCCCTTGATCTGGAGGTGATTCGCCGTGCGATCGCCTTCAAGGTTAGGAAGGGGCTACCGCTTTGTCCACATGATTGGCTTTCTGCTCTTGATCTTGTGGTTAATAGGGAACCCAGTCAGATCAAGGCGCTCCTTTGGGAACGTCTTGTGTCTGCCTGGCGGGCGCGATGGGCGAATAGTACAAAGGGGCGAGCAACGCACGAATTCATTCGCGAGGCTGATTTTGTTGTGGGACGGCCGGAATTTGGCTTCAGTCTCAGTACGGGCTTCTTGCTTACGGGACATGGTTCCCTCAATGCATTTTTGCATAAGAGGGGCCTGTCCGAGACTGCGCTGTGCAGATGTGGTGAGAGCCCTGAGGACTGGAGACACGTTCTGGTCGAATGCCATCTTTATGATGACATTAGGGATCTAGAGGGAATGGGCGTAGTAGGGGCGGGCGACCATTGGGATTTCAGTAGGGTTTTGGCGGTCGGCGCGTCTTTTGACGCGTTGGGCGCGTATGCCCGTGAGGTCTTTAGGCGGAGACCAAGGTAGGGAGGGTAGCCTCCCTGTTGTTGCCATTTCCGGAACCGTCGTTTGTTGAACCGCAGGTTCGCGCGTGACTGTGTGCGTCTCTCGTCGGCGGAGTTGGTTGCAGTTGTGGTTGAAGTCTTAGTGTAGGCAACCATGAGGAGCATAGAGCACAGTTCCTGTGCCCTGTGCTGTTCCTGGTGTCATGTACTTTGCTGTGTGTTGTTTGATGGTTGCTGTTTGCTGTGTTGCTGGTTGCTGTCTGCTGTTTGTTTTGATGTCGCAGGGTTGCTGGCAACGTTGTTTTTGTTTGTAAGTCCTTCCGTGAGGGGGGTCATGTCTAATTGTTGTTTTTTGTTTTGTTCGTGTTGTAAAGGGCTGGGCCACAGGGGGGTGGCCAATGTACTCATCCGTGAGGATGAATGTTGAATGTTTTTGTTGTTTTTGTTTATTGTGCCTTGTGCCCGTGTGTGTTTTGTGTTGCAGGTGATGCAGTTTGTACGTTGAGTGGCTGCTGTTTCGCTGTTGTCGCTGACGTTCCTGTTCTTCCTGTTTTATGTTGCTGTTTGCTGTTATTGCTGTGTTCCTGTATGCTGTTTACTGTAAGTATGGTTGCAGGGGGTCACCAGTCCCCGAGCCGTTTGGGGCTCTACTGGTAGTAGTCCTTGGGCTACGAAGTCTGACCGGAGACTTAAATCTGGTACCACGGGAACCGGGAGCCCCAGGAACTTGTTCCTGCCCGGTTATGGTGCGGCCCTTCGGGGAGTATCGTGGTGGTTGTGGTTTAAACCCAAATCGCGGGGAGAGTTCATTTGAGCTCGATTTGGGTGCCGTGACCCAAAGATCGGAAGGAGTTTTAGAAAGGCTCCGCTCCTAACCAAGGGGGAGATCATGTCCAAACAACATGAGATCGAATTGGTACTCATGCATGGCAGTTTGTCATGTATGGGGGCGCTGGTAGACGCATTGTATTCACCCGGTGTTAAGATCACCGTGGGGTAAGGCCACAATGGCAGGTACCCACGTTAATCGTTTTCACAACTGTCCCTATCTACTCATTCGTAGTCGGATTGTTGCAGCGAACAGACGTGCATGCGGATAGCGTAAAATTTTTAAATACGGTCGTGTGTATTGGTGTTAGTGAAAACAATTGAAGGCAAAAAAACAAATAGAAGTCGCGAGTGTATGTATTTTGAGACTCCGCTGACAAGGTGTCTCAAAAAGAAGAACAAGCTCCGGCCAAAAGTTGGGTTAGAGTGAATTTAGTGAAACATTAGTGTTGCCAAAAGGAACTAAGAGACTCCAAGTGTTACCCAGTGTAAACAAAAGTTGACGGTTGGATTTGAAAGTGTATTTGAAATTGGAAACTGAATTGGAATTGACGGTTGTGATATAAATTTTTAAAATTTGAAACGGAATTGACGGTTGGATTGAAAACGGCTTGCGATTTGTGAACTGCTTTATCGGGATTGTTTGAATTGGCAACACTGCGGTGTTAGTGAGATAGTTGACGGTTGGCCTGAATACGGATTTGAGATTGACGGTTCGTTCGGTTAATAAGTGAACCTTTAGTGGTTAAAATATCGACTTCGGTTTGATAAAGCAGTTTTTGGTGGTGGTATTGGAACATTGGTGACGAACTTGGCTATTGTGAATTGGTTCTTGTTTTGCTACACTGATTTTGATTTTGAAAGGTAGGTGGCGATTTAAATTTCTGTTTATTTTTTGGTTGCTATGCCGCCGGCTACAAGCGCAAGGTGGAAAAGCCGAAGGCTAAAGGGGACGCCAGTGACGTGACCACTGACGATCCCAGGGCGCCGCCACCATTTGTGCCGCCGAAGCTTCGGCACACAGAGTCGGAGATGTCGTCGACTGAAGATGCGGAGTCGGTGAAAAAATTCAAAGCTGGGTCGCCTAAATCGCTGAAGAAGACGGCGTTGGAAGCGGTGAAAGGTGTGGATGAGGTGGCTGCTGTGACTAGAGCACCAATGGTGGTGGATGACGAGGTGATCGTAACGTGTGTGGGTGAGGTGGCCAGTGAGGGAGTAGTTGCTGGGAGTAAGCAGCCTGTCAGAGAGTCGAGGACCAGAAAGAAGAAGCTGCAGGCTGAAGGGGTGATCGCTGAAATGAAGAGGGTGACTTGCAAGGTGTTGGACTTAGTTATGGCGGACGAGGTGGGCAAAGGAGTTGCAAGGAAAATTGCGAAGGAGGTAGGGGAGTATGAAACGCTCCTTATGGGGCTTGTTGCCGAAAATGAGCGGTTGAAGGGGAGATTGGAGGCTGGTGCGGTGGGAGTCACTGCTTCCCCGATGGCGATGCCGACGATGGTACCCCCGGTGAGACGCAGGGTTGTGGACAGGGCGCAGGAGGCGGTAACGCCGGTATCTTATCCGGCCTTGCCACTAGTAAAGCCAGTGGAGACGTGGTCGGTGGTAGTGAAGAGTAAGGCTGGTAAGAGCGCTAAAGAGGTGGTGGAGAAAGTGGTTGGTGAGGTCGGGCCGACACTGGGGGTTCGCGTCCACGAGGTGCGTCAGACAAAGGATGGAGCTGTTATTCGCACGCCATCGGAGGCTGAGCGGAGGAAGGTGGCGGGTAACGCGAAGTTTGCTGAGGTAGGATTGGAGGTGGCAGTGAAGGACAAGTTGGGGCCTAAAATAGTGGTCCAGCGCGTCCACAAGGAGATCTCCCCGGATGAGTTCATGGAGGAATTGCACTCCATGAACCTCGGGGAGCTGATGTCACCGAGTGAGTACAAGAAATCCGTCCGCTTGGTAAGCGCACCCTGGAAGGTAGAGGAGGGCACAGCCAATGTGACCCTGGAGTGCACGCCGCGTGTTGCAGAGCACTTGAGGACAACGGGGGCGTACATTAAATGGTTCAGGTTTGCGGTGAGGACGCTTGACCCCATACCGGCGTGCTACAGGTGCTTGGGATTCGACCATAGGGTGCGCGACTGCAAGTACCAGTCGGATGTGTGTAGACGGTGCGGCGACGCTGGCCACTGGGCGAGCCGATGCCCCAACGAGCTGAGGTGCAGGAACTGTGCGTTCAAGGGACTGCAGGCGGATCACATGATGATGTCTGCAGCGTGCCCGGTCTATGCGACCATGGTTGCTAGGGTGAACGCTCGTCATTAAGATGGATACCGCAGTTGTAATACAGCAAAACCTTCAGAAGTCGTACGTGGCCACGTGCGAACTTGGGCAGGCGATGCGACGACGGGGTGCGGCTGGTGCCTTAGTGCAGGAGCCGTACCTCCGGTTTGGTGACATCAGGGGGCTTCCTGGGGGTATGCGGGTTTTCCCCGATTTGGAGGGGAACTCTGCGGTAGTGGTGGATGACCCGGGGGTCGATTGTACGGTCGTGAGCTGTACCCGGTGGGGGGTCTGTGTTGCTGTACAGGGGGAGTTTGGGCGGGTGCTCTTTGCAAGCCTGTATTGCAGGTTTGCCGTCCCTTTGGAGCCGTACATTCGGTACATGGATACGGTCCTACTCCTAGCGAGTAGTGCACCCGTTATTCTAGGCCTGGATGCAAATGCATGTTCCTCTATGTGGTTCAGTAAAATGCCCAGGCATGCGCCTGGTCATATGAACCACACTAGAGGAATCATGCTCGGCGAATGGCTGGTCACAGTTGGTGCTTCGGTGTTAAACGAGGCTAGTGATCTGTACACGTTTGACGCTCCACAGGGCCGCAGCGATATCGATGCGACAATTGCCAATAACTTGGCGTTGTCATACTTCGACTTCAGCTGGAGGGTATGTGACAACGCTGGTGTGAGTGATCATAATCTCATTGAGATTCGGTTCACTTATCGCCGGCGGAGATCCAACTCCGGGTCACCTCGCGGGTGGCGTAAAAGGGATATAGACTGGGGCGGTTACGCGAATAGTGTTAGGGCGGCTGCTATGGTACAGCCAATAGATGAATTCAGGGAATTGGGTATAGACGCTCAGGTTGGCCAGATTGACGACTGGATGTGCGCGGTGAATGATGCGCTGCTTGGCCGAGCCCGTCCGGGTAGGCCAAGAAAAGTCAAGTGGTGGACCGATGAACTGGATCTGATGCGGAGGAGTGTCAGGCGCCTCAGGAAGAGATTCCAGAGGGCCCGGCAGTCTAACGCAGATGATCTAGCTATTCGTAAGGTTGAATATCTGGCAAGCCTGAGGGAATATAAGGGTAGAATTTGTAGGGTAAAAGAAGACGAGTGGAGGGAATTCGTGCGTGAAAATAGGGACGATCCTTGGGGTCGTGTCTATCGCGTTTGTTCGGGTCAACACAGGCGTTTAGAAGTAGGAAGCCTCCAGGTTGACAATGTAACATTGTCTTCCTGGAGCGATATTATGGGCGCGTTGTTGGGGGTTTTCTTTCCGGTTGTACGGGCGGGCGATAGCCCTCCTCTCATTAGGGAGGGAGCCGCCCCTCCTGCGCTGGAGAGATCCGAAATAGAAGTTTGTGTCCACAGGATCAAGAGTAGGAAATCTCCGGGTATAGACGGTATGACTGGAGAGATGTGTAAAAGCATCTGGAAGGCCATACCGGAATACCTGGAGTCAATATTTGCGAAGTGTCTCAGTGAGGGCTACTTCCCTGAGGCTTGGAAGAAGGCACGTGTTGTGGTGCTCTTAAAGTCCCCCGGAAAAGTGAGGACTGATCCTCGCTCTTATAGGGGCATTAGTCTTCTTCCGGTGCTTGGAAAAGTACTGGAGAGGATAATGGTCTTTCGACTGAAAGAGTGTCCGGGTGCAGCACTGTCTGAATTCCAGTTCGGTTTCAGGGAGGGGAGGTCTGTTGACGATGCCTGGCTGCATGTTAAGTCAATTGTTGCTAGCTCTGCGGAATGATATGTACTGGGACTCTTCGTAGACTTCAGGGGTGCGTTTGACAATCTCCTGTGGAGTGTAGTTCTCGATAGACTGCGTAGTGTAGGCTGTCGGGAGCTCGCTCTATGGGAGAGTTACTTCTGCGGTAGGAAAGCCTGTGTGGTGGGCGCCAGCGACACGGTTTGGAGGGACGTTGTACGCGGCTGTCCGCAGGGGTCCATCTGTGGTCCATTTTTATGGAACCTCATGATGGATTCCCTGCTGAGGTCGTTGCAGCGTGACTTCAAACTGTGTGCATATGCGGATGACTTGCTCATCTTGGTTGAAGGACAGTCTCGTGCTGATCTGGAAAGCCGGGGTGAGAGGGCCATGCGTGTTGTGCGCGAGTGGGGCGATAGTGTGGGTGTGGAGGTGGCTATGGACAAGACCGTGGCAATGCTGCTGAAAGGCAGGTTGTCTCGGGGTCGTCCACCACTCGTTCGCTCTGGCGGCATTAGTCTCCGGTATGCGACGGAAGTCAAATACCTGGGAATAATGGTGAGTGAGAGGTTGAACTTTATGGTTCACCTCTCATATGTGAGGGACAGGCTTACTGCTGTAGTAGGTAAAGTTAGGTGCATCCTTAGAAGTGAATGGGGCCTCAGCAGGCGGGCTACTCGTACCATATATGGTGGACTGTTTGTTGCATGCGCAGCTTATGGTGCACCTGTGTGGTACGAGACAGTCATGACTGTTGTTGGCCGCAATAAGATAGAGTCCGCCCAGAGAACTGCGATGCTTGCTTGCATGCCAGTTTGTAGGACGGTGTCAACAGATGCTCTACAGGTCTTGCTGGGGGTGGCTCCCCTTGATCTGGAGGTGATTCGCCGTGCGATCGCCTTCAAGGTTAAGAAGGGGCTACCGCTTTGTCCACATGATTGGCTTTCTGCTCTTGATCTTGTGGTTAATAGGGAATCCAGTCAGATCAAGGCGCTCCTTTGGGAACGTCTTGTGTCTGCCTGGCGGGCGCGATGGGCGAATAGTACAAAGGGGCGAGCAACGCACGAATTCATTCGCGAGGCTGATTTTGTTGTGGGACGGCCGGAATTTGGCTTCAGTCTCAGTACGGGCTTCTTGCTTACGGGGCATGGTTCCCTCAATGCATTTTTGCATAAGAGGGGCCTGTCCGAGACTGCGCTGTGCAGATGTGGTGAGAGCCCTGAGGACTGGAGACACGTTCTGGTCGAATGTCATCTTTATGATGACATTAAGGATTTAGAGGGAATGGGCGTAGTAGGGGCGGGCGACCATTGGGATTTCAGTAGGGTTTTGGCGGTCGGCGCGTCTTTTGACGCGTTGGGCGCGTATGCCCGTGAGGTCTTTAGGCGGAGACCAAGGTAGGGAGGGTAGCCTCCCTGTTGTTGCCATTTCCGGAACCGTCGTTTGTTGAACCGCAGGTTCGCGCGTGACTGTGTGCGTCTCTCGTCGGCGGAGTTGGTTGCAGTTGTGGTTGAAGTCTTAGTGTAGGCAACCATGAGGAGCATAGGGCACAGTTCCTGTGCCCTGTGCTGTTCCTGGTGTCATATACTTTGCTGTGTGTTGTTTGCTGGTTGCTGTTTGCTGTGTTGCTGGTTGCTGTCTGCTGTTTTGTTTTGGTGTCGCAGGGTTGCTGGCAACGTTGTTTTTGTTTGTAAGTCCTTCCGTGAGGGGGGTCATGTCTAATTGTTGTTTTTTGTTTTGTTCGTGTTGTAAAGGGCTGGGCCACAGGGGGGTGGCTAATGTACTCATCCGTGAGGATGAATGTTGAGTGTTTTTGTTGTTTTTGTTTATTGTGCCTTGTGCCCGTGTATGTTTTGTGTTGCAGGTGATGCAGTTTGTACGTTGAGTGGCTGCTGTTTTGCTGTTGTCGCTGACGTTCCTGTTGTTCCTGTTTTATGTTGCTGTTTGCTGTTATTGCTGTTTTCCTGTGTGCTGTTTACTGTAAGTATGGTTGCAGGGGGTCACCAGTCCCCGAGCCGTTTGGGGCTCTACTGGTAGTAGTCCTTGGGCTACGAAGTCTGACCGGAGACTTAAATCTGGTACCACGGGAACCGGGAGCCCCAGGAACTTGTTCCTGCCCGGTTATGGTGCGGCCCTTCGGGGAGTATCGTGGTGGTTGTGGTTTAAACCCAAATCGCGGGGAGAGTTCATTTGAGCTCGATGTGGAGTTGCATTGCGACCGGGTGCCGTGACCCAAAAATCGGAAGGAGTTTTAGAAAGGCTCCGCTCCTAACCAAGGGGGAGATCATGTCCAAACAACATGAGATCGAATTGGTACTCATGCATGGCAGTTTGTCATGTATGGGGGCGCTGGTAGACGCATTGTATTCACCCGGTGTTAAGATCACCGTGGGGTAAGGCCACAATGGCAGGTACCCACGTTAATCGTTTTCACAACTGTCCCTATCTACCACTCTGAGTCGGATTGTTGAAGCGAACAGACGTACATGCGGATAGCGTTAAATATTTTAAAATACGGTCGTGTGTATTAGTGTTAGTGGATATAATTGAAGACAAAACAAAAACAAAAAGTCGCGAGTGATTGTGTTTTGAGACTCCGCTGACAAAGGTGTCTCAGAATAAGAAGAAGCTCCGGCCAAAAGTTGGGTTAGGGAGAATTATAGTTAAACACCAGTGTTACCAAAGGAACTTAGTGACTCCAAGTGTTACCAAGTGTAGAAAAATTTTTGACGGTTGGATTTTGAAACTGAAATTGAAATTGAAACTGATTGGATTTGACGGTTATAATTAAAGTGCTTAAAAACGGTTTACATTGTGAATTAATTGGTTGTGTAAACTGGCAACGCCTCGGTGTTGAGTGTTTGGTACATTTTATATTGAAAAACGGAATTGACGGTGACGGTTTGATTTGAAATAAATTGGAATTGACGGTTCGGTCGCTAAATAAGTGAATAACTTGGTGTTTACCGATATAGTTGACGGCTTCGCTTGTTATATTGACTTTGGTTGTATAAAACGGTTTTTGGTTCTGGCATTGGAATATTGGTGACGATCTTGGCTTGATTATTGTGAATTAGTTCCTGTTCTATACTTTGATTTTGATTTTGAAAGGTAGGTGGCGATTTAAATTTTTGTTTATTTTTTGGTTGCTATGCCGCCGGCTAGCAAGCGCAAGGTGGAAAAGCCGAAGGCTAAAGGGGACGCCAGTGACGTGACCACTGACGATCCCAGGGCGCCGCCACCATTTGTGCCGCCGAAGCTTCGGCACACAGAGTCGGAGATGTCGTCTACTGAGGATGCGGAGTCGGTAAAAAAATTCAAAGCTGGGTCGCCTAAATCGCTAAAGAAGAAGACGCCGTTGGAAGCGGTGAAAGGTGTGGGTGAGGTCGCGGCTGTGTCAAAAGCCCCAATGGTAGTGGATGATGAGGTGATTGTCACGTGTGTGGGTGAGGTGGCCAGTGAGGGAGTAGTCACCAAGCTGCCTGAGAGGTTGCCTGAGAGGTTGTCGCGGACCAGAAAGAAGAAGCTGCAGGCTGAGGGAGTGATTGCGGACATGAAGCGCATCACGGAGAAGGTGATGGACGTAGTGATGGCTGATGATGTGGGCAGGGGGGTTGCACGCAGGCTGTTGAAGGAAGTGGGAGAGTACGAGGCACTTCTTATGGGATTGGTGGCCGAAAATGAGCGGTTGAGGGGGAGATTGGAGGCTGGTGCGGTGGGAGTTGCTGCTGCCCCGATGGCGAAGTCGATGACCGTACCCCCAGTAAGTAGCAGAATTGTGACCAGGACACAGGAGGCGGTAGCGCCAGTGTCATACCCGGCCCTGCCGTTGGTAAAACCGGTGGAAACTTGGTCGGTAGTGGTTAAAAGTAAGGCTGGGAAGAGTGCGAAGGAGGTGGTGGAAAAGGTGGTTGGGGAGGTTGGGCCGACTTTGGGGGTACGCGTGCACGAGGTGCGCCAAACTAAGGAAGGAGCCGTGATTCGCACGCCATCGGAGGCTGAGAGGAGGAAGGTGGCTGGTAACACTAAGTTCGCTGAAGTGGGGTTGGAGGTGGCTGTTAAGGACAAGTTGGGGCCTAAAATAGTGGTTCAGCGCGAGTTAATATCGACATATGTTCAGCTATACATACATCACGGATAGTAGTAAAAAAGATAAGAACATGAAACAACCACCATAGAAGAAAGATATCACAACGAAATAAATGTTAGCGATATCATTTAAGAAACAAACATTTCACGACACAAGAGTAAACACAAGCAGACAGTATTGTAATACTAAACAAATATACTAATGTATTGCTAACCAGACACAGCCTAAACAAATACATATACTAAGTAATTAAATATATTGCTAACTAGATACAGCCTAAACAAATATATTATCTAAACTCTTTTACCACAAACAAAAATATTGAAGGTCAAGAAGATATCACCTTCCTATAAATAGTTGTTAAGTTACATTTTGTAATTAGTCTTAAGAATATATTAAAATAAAGTGCACGTTTCGGTGCAGCGAAAAAACAATATTATTTTTTTGATTCAATCCTTAGTAGAGGATTTATCTGGGGGCTCAACAACCGGGATACAAGCGAAATAATCTTGTGTCCAGCCAAAATTCATCCATCCTAAAGAAGGATGCAAAACTAAACAGTTCCTGAAATATTGGAAAAATAAAAATTCCTGAAACATTGGAAAAAATAAAAGGATTCCTGAAAAAATTGGAACCAAAGAATCAGAGTGAAAAATTTTAACCTTTACAAAAACTGGATTCCCGCACAAAACGTCATCAACTATTTAATTTATTCCGAGGAATAGGAGAAGACATCAGTATGACTGAAGCCGCAACTCTCCAAGCTCATATTCAAGTGCTAACTGAGCAACTAACGTCCCTAAAAACAGAAATGGAGACGATAAAAAACCAGACACCATTCCAGGTAGCCACAGTTCCTACCATGCCAGCACTCCGGCCGAATATAACAATGGCAAACCAAATAAACACAGAAATCTTCAAATGTCTGCCAACGTTCAGCGGCACGGAAAGTGACTACAACCCATGGAGGAACCAGGTATGGACTCAAATGGAAAACATCAAACAGTTTATAAATAGTCCCGAATATTATAACTGTGTGTGTATAATTCGTGCAAAAATTATCGGAGCCGCATCTAGAGTGCTATCGGTTAACGGCACAGAGCTTAACTTTTATGCCATAATCAACCGATTAGACTACACATATTCTGACAAACGTCCGTTATATGTACTAAAAGACGGATTGTCAAGAATTAGACAAGGGCATAAGACTCTAACCGAATTTCATGACGAGATTCATCAAGCTCTAACACTAATCCAACAGAAAATAGAAACAATGGAAGACGACATGAGAGCAGGGAGACTATCTGATGCTAACAACGACGCTATCCGCGTTTTCATCATGGGACTCCGCAGCAACTACACTAAGGGAATATTGTATACAAATAACCCTAAAAGTCTTGGGGAAGCATATGCCATTGCCTGCACAATATACCACGACAACCAGGACACTCATTTCGAAAACGCACCCATAAGACGACAAGAACACCGTAATGAACAGCGACATTACCAAAAGAATGAGTACCGCCAGTTGAAACCATCATACCAAGTGCAACAAAGACATAATAACTATCCAACACCACAACGAAACCTCCCTGAACCAATGGATGTCGACAACTCAACACACTATAGAAGACCTACAAACTTCCAACAACAACAAGCAAACTGGAGTAATAATAATCCTTCACGGAACAACGCAACACATCATAATCCATTCCGCACCAACAACCAGATACCTGAAAAAAGGGCAAGAAACCATTCATCCTACAACTATAATGCTAATAAAGTGCAACATATAAACCAAACACAAGACGAGGATCTTCAGTCAATTCAACCCCAACACAGCAACGACGATTTCGAAACTGGAAGTGCTTTTTTAGGCGAGTAAATGGTTTACCATGTTTACAACGTACTTGCAGGGAAACAGGTAAATCATTAAATATTCTAATTGATACAGGGGCCACAAATAACTATATAAGTACTAATTGTAAGATAGGGAAATCTATTAGAATAAAGCCAGTAAAAGTCAAAACACTTCATGGATATTCCATAATAAACTCAAAAAAAATAATTACTGTCCTAAATCACCACTTAACTTTTTACGAAACGGAAGCGCTTCAAGAATTCGATATGCTTCTCGGAGAACAGGGCTTACGAACAACCAAAGCAGAAATTAATCTCTTTGACTATAGCTTAAAATATAAATATAAAAAAGAAATGATAAATAATGAACAGAAAATAAACTATACAATAAGTAATGAAACATATAGGGGAGATATTGAAAAGATAATGGAAAGAAACAATAAAACTAGTGAAATATTGCCATTCACTACAACGATTCAGGCATCGATTAGAACAAAATCCGAAGACCCTATTTATGTTAAGCAATACCCTTATCCTATGTCAGATAATGAGTTCATTAACAACGAAATACAAAAGTTATTAGATAACGAAATCATACAGCCAAGTAGGAGTCCGTACAATTCCCCCATTTGGACGGTCGCAAAAAAGGGTACCGACGATCAAGGTAAACCCAAAAGACGAATGGTGGTAGATTTTCAGAAGCTAAATGCTCAAACCATCACCGACCGCTATCCAATTCCTGATGTTGGAATGACAATCCAGAACTTAGGCAAAGCAAAAATATTTACTACGTTAGATTTAGAGTCAGGATTTCATCAAATCCTTATAAAAGAATCGGATAGAGAAAAAACAGCATTCAGTGTGAATGGTGCAAAGTATGAATTCTTGAGGATGCCGTTCGGACTTAAAAACGCTCCTTCTATTTTTCAACGATGCGTTGATGACATTCTCCGTCCGTACATAGGAAAATTTGCGCATGTCTACATAGACGATGTTTTAATATACTCTTCTTCACCTGAGGAACACTTGGAACACATCCGTACTATAGTAAATGCACTCCACACAGCAAACATGAAAATATCTGACGAAAAATCACACTTCTTTCAAGACTCTGTCGAATATTTAGGACACATAATTAAACATAATAAAATAACAGTAGATCCTAATAAAGTAGATGCAATAAAGAATTATCCCATTCCTACAAATTTGAAAGAACTTAGATCATTCTTAGGTTTGGCAAGTTATTATAGGAAATTTATTCAAAATTCCGCAGCCATAGTAAAACCACTCACTATGCATCTGAGAGGAGAAAATGGTGGAATCAGTAAAAATCAAAGTGCAAAAGTAAAAATTAGTCTTGACCAAGCAGCATTAGACGCATTAAATAAAGTAAAGGATGCTCTTCAAGCGCAAGTCGAACTATTTCAACCTGAATTTACCAAACCATTCGAATTAACTACTGATGCAAGTAATTTCGCTATTGGCGCAGTTCTTTCCCAGAATAAGAAACCTATAGCATTCATTTCACGAACTTTAAATAAAACAGAGCAAAATTATAGCACCAATGAGAAAGAATTATTAGCTATTGTTTGGTCTTTGCAAAAATTGAGAAACTACCTTTACGGTATCGCTGATCTAACAATATATACTGACCATCAATCATTAATCTTTTCCATTTCGGACAAAAACCCTAACACAAAACTTAAAAGGTGGAAAAACTTCATAGAAGAATATGGACCAAAACTAGTGTATAAGCCTGGACATCAGAATGTTGTTGCAGATGCTTTATCAAGGCAGCAAATTAATAATACAGCCTCCAGTTGCTCAGAACACTCAGGACAAAGTTCACCATCAGAGGGTATTAAGAGAGTAAAACAACCCCTTAATGCTTTTAGGAATCAAATAATACCAATATTTGATGAAAATAAAATGATTGAAATAGATACATGTACGGTTTTCCCAGATCGAGTTAGGCATATCGTATATTATAAAACAAAGAACGAGTTGATAGATAGATTAAAGAAAATAGCAAATCCCAAAGTCCAAAATGCACTAAAATTAAACGAAGAAACATTATTTCATGTGCATGAAAATATTATCGCTACTTTCCCACCTAATTTATTTGTTATAGCACAAACACAATTAGAAGACGTAACTGACTTAGATAAACAGAAAGAAATAATAATCAACACGCATAGGAGAGCACATAGAAACTACATAAATAATGCTGAAGAGATATTATTATCATACTATTGGCCAAAGGTTAGGGAAATGGGTAAAAAAGAATGTATAGATTGTAATATTTGCTTACAAAATAAATACGAACGTAGACCAAATAAACAGCCGATAGGAAAAACACCAATACCCACAAAAGTAGGAGAATATATACAGATGGACATATTTTATATGAACAACCAAATGCATATTAGCACAATTGATAAATATTCCAAATACTGTTACATACGAAGGATACATAACAAAACTAATTTCCATGAATACATTGAAGAAATCCTTGCACAAATATACCCAAACACTAAACATTTAATGACTGATAATGAAAACGTATTCACTAGTGTAGTGGCAAAGAGTATTTATGAACGTTTAAAAATACAGCACACAACAACGCCAATCCATCATTCGACAACAAACAGCCAAGTTGAACGCATTCACGGCACTCTAATTGAAATATCTACAGCATTGGCACAGCAGAATAACTCCTCACCAAGAGACGAACTGTTTAATGCAGTGAAACAATATAACAAAACGATTCACTCTACAACAGGATATAGGCCCGAAGACGTTTTTTTCAACAGAGAACGATACCCCGACATCAAAGGAACTCTCGAACATAAACAGGAGAAATTGCTCAACTATCACAACAAAAATAGACACCCAATAAATTATAAGGAAGGAGATTTAATATACGCGAAAACACACCGCCGCAATAAAAACAACATCAAATACTCACAGCATAAGGTAAAAGAAGATCGTGGGGACACAATCTTAACAGCGAAGGGTAAGATTATTCACAAGGACAATATACGCAGACAAGCTACACAATGTACAAATCAGCAGGACTTATGATTATATTTTTTTCACTTACCTTTGGCGACAACATAATTGATTTGACAGATAAAAAATATGTAATTATAGAAACAGACCCAGTATATTTATTTGAAGACACATCATATTTATATCACGTAGTTAACTTGACAAAGATACTAAGACCATATGAAAACATAATGCAAACGTTGTACAATACAGAACAAAGCCAAGAGGAACAAATATTAATAAATAGAATCGAATCATTAAAGACACAGCTAATACCGAATACACACCGCGAAAAAAGATCACTAAACTTCCTAGGTTCAATGTTAAAATTCGTCACCGGTACACCGGATCATGATGACTTAATTGAAATAAAGGGAGGACTTAATCAATTAATAGAAAATAATAATAAGCAGAAAACAGTAAACTCAAGGTTTGAACAAATCTTAGAAACATTAGATCCAAAAGTTATTGCAGACAACATGGTAATCAATGAAGTATATCGAGAACTTGAAGCCATAACAAATACAATAAATTTTGCAAGAAATGGAAATTTTTTATTCAGGAACACTGAATTTAAATGATATAACAGAAATAATATCTAATGAAGCTTTTGATTTACCATTAATAAACATCCTAGAATACTCAGACATTCATATATGCTTTTTTAAACAAGCCATAATTTCAATCTATAAATATCCTATCTTAAGAAACATGTGTAAACTATACAATATATATCCACTAGCATATAAGCATGGAAAATTAATATTAGATAAACACATTGCTGTCTGTAACAATAAGTATACCATGGTAAATAAATGTAAAAATTATTTAGGGAGTAATATATGTAAAATTAACAATAACAATAATTGTACTATAGATATACTAGAAAATAGACCAGCTAAATGTGACATAATTCAGGAAAATAACGCACCACTCACAATACTTGAGAACGGTTACATACTCACCGACAACGAACATATTTGGAATGGTCAAATAATTAAAGGTCCTAAATTAATCCAGTTTAATATATCTACAAACATAGATGGAAAAATTTATCTCAACCATCAGAAAGAAATAAAAGAAGCCATACATCAGAAACATGATGAACAGATGAAAATTCTTCACATCCTATCTTCGGATTCCATCCACAAATTTTCAAACATACAAGAAATGTCAAAGTATCTAATTCCAATAGAACAGCACCCCATCCGACATACTATTTATTTCATACTCATAATTTTAGGAACAATACTATGCTTATACATTCTAGCAAAACTATTTGATTACCGCGAAACTATAAAACAAGCAAAAAGAAGGAAACTTGCTGAACACATTTACGCAATAGAATTGGCAAGATTAAGAACAAGAACAAATTTAGTATAAAAAGTGAGGACACATTTTTTTAAGAAAGAGGGGAGTTAATATCGACATATGTTCAGCTATACATACATCACGGATAGTAGTAAAAAAGATAAGAACATGAAACAACCACCATAGAAGAAAGATATCACAACGAAATAAGTGTTAGCGATATCATTTAAGAAACAAACATTTCACGACACAAGAGTAAACACAAGCAGACAGTATTGTAATCCTAAACAAATATACTAATGTATTGCTAACCAGACACAGCCTAAACAAATACATATACTAAGTAATTAAATATATTGCTAACTAGATACAGCCTAAACAAATATATTATCTAAACTCTTTTACCACAAACAAAAATATTGAAGGTCAAGAAGATATCACCTTCCTATAAATAGTTGTTAAGTTACATTTTGTAATTAGTCTTAAGAATATATTAAAATAAAGTGCACGTTTCGGTGCAGCGAAAAAACAATATTATTTTTTTGATTCAATCCTTAGTAGAGGATTTATCTCGCGTCCACAAGGAGATTTCGCCGGATGAGTTCATGGAGGAACTACACTCCATGAACCTCGGGGAGTTGATGTCTTCCGCGGAATATAGGCGATCCGTTCGACTGATGAGCGCACCCTGGAAAGTGGAAGAGGGCACAACTAACGTGACCCTAGAATGCACGCCGCGTATTGCTGAACATTTACGGACAACGGGGGCGTATATAAAGTGGTTCCGCTTCGCGGTACGGACGTTGGACCCCATACCGGCGTGCTATAGATGTTTAGGTTTTGATCACCGGGTGCGCGACTGTAAGTACCAGTCGGATGTGTGTAGACGGTGCGGTGACGCTGGCCACTGGGCGAGCCGATGCCCCAACGAATTGCGGTGCAGGAACTGTGCGTTCAAGGGACTGCAGGCGGATCATATGATGATGTCTGCAGCGTGCCCGGTCTATGCGACCATGGTTGCTAGGGTGAACGCTCGTCATTAAGATGGATACCGCGGTTGTAATACAGCAAAACCTTCAGAAGTCGTACGTGGCCACGTGCGAACTTGGGCAGGCGATGCGGCGACGGGGTGCGGCTGTTGCCTTAGTGCAGGAGCCGTACCTCCAGTTTGGTGACATCAGGGGGCTTCTTGGGGGTATGCGGGTTTTCCCCGATTTGGAGGGGAACTCTGCGGTAGTGGTGGATGACCCGGGGGTCGATTGTACGGTCGTGAGCTGTACCCGGTGGGGGGTCTGCGTTGCTGTACAGGGGGAGTTTGGGCGGGTGCTCTTTGCAAGCCTGTATTGCAGGTTTGCCGTCCCTTTGGAGCCGTACATTCGGTACATGGATACGGTCCTACTCCTAGCGAGTAGTGCACCCGTTATTCTAGGCCTGGATGCAAATGCATGTTCCTCTATGTGGTTCAGTAAAATGCCCAGGCATGCGCCTGGTCATATGAACCATACTAGAGGAATCATGCTCGGCGAATGGCTGGTCACAGTTGGTGCTTCGGTGGTAAACGAGGCTAGTGATCTGTACACGTTTGACGCTCCACAGGGCCGCAGCGATATCGATGTGACAATTGCCAATAACTTGGCGTTGTCATACTTCGACTTCAGCTGGAGGGTATGTGACAACGCTGGTGTGAGTGATCATAATCTCATTGAGATTCGGTTCACTTATCGCCGGCGGAGTTGGATATCTGGGTCACCTTGCGGGTGGCGTAAAAGGGACATAGACTGGGGCGGTTACGCGAATAGTGTTAGGGCGGCTGCTATGGTACAGCCTATAGATGAATTCAGGGAATTGGGTATAGATGCTCAGGTTGGCCAGATTGACGACTGGATGTGCGCGGTGAATGATGCGCTGCTTGGCCGAGCCCGTCCGGGTAGGCCAAGAAAAGTCAAGTGGTGGACCGATGAACTGGATCTGATGCGGAGGAGTGTCAGGCGCCTCAGGAAGAGATTCCAGAGGGCCCGGCAGTCTAACGCAGATGATCTAGCTATTCGTAAGGTTGAATATCTGGCTAGCCTGAGGGAATATAAGGGTAGAATTTGTAGGGTAAAAGAAGACGAGTGGAGGGAATTCGTGCGTGAAAATAGGGACGATCCTTGGGGTCGTGTCTATCGCGTTTGTTCGGGTCGACACAGGCGTTTAGAAGTAGGAAGCCTCCAGGTTGACAATGTAACATTGTCTTCCTGGAGCGATATTATGGGCGCGTTGTTGGGGGTTTTCTTTCCGGTTGTACGGGCGGGCGGTAGCCCTCCTCGCATTAGGGAGGGAGCCGCCCCTCCTGCGCTGGAGAGATCCGAAATAGAAGTTTGTGTCCACAGGATCAAGAGTAGGAAATCTCCGGGTATAGACGGTATGACTGGAGAGATGTGTAAAAGCATCTGGAAGGCCATACCGGAATACCTGGAGTCAATATTTGCGAAGTGTCTCAGTGAGGGCTACTTCCCTGAGGCTTGGAAGAAGGCACGTGTTGTGGTGCTCTTAAAGTCCCCCGGAAAAGTGAGGACTGATCCTCGCTCTTATAGGGGCATTAGTCTTCTTCCAGTGCTTGGAAAAGTACTGGAGAGGATAATGGTCTTTCGACTGAAAGAGTGTCCGGGTGCAGCACTGTCTGAATTCCAGTTCGGTTTTAGGGAGGGGAGGTCTGTTGACGATGCCTGGCTGCATGTTAAGTCAAGTGTTGCTAGCTCTGCGGAAAGATATGTACTGGGACTCTTCGTAGACTTCAAGGGCGCGTTTGACAATCTCCTGTGGAGTGTAGTTCTCGATAGACTACGTAGTGTGGGCTGTCGGGAGCTCGCTCTATGGGAGAGTTACTTCTGCGGTAGGAAAGCCTGTGTGGTGGGCGCCAGCGACACGGTTTGGAGGGACGTTGTACGCGGCTGTCCGCAGGGGTCCATCTGTGGTCCATTTTTATGGAACCTCATGATGGATTCTCTGCTGAGGTCGTTGCAGCGTGACTTCGAACTGTGTGCATATGCGGATGACTTGCTCATCTTTGTTGAAGGACAGTCTCGTGCTGATCTGGAAAGCCGGGTGAGAGGGCCATGCGTGTTGTGCGCGAGTGGGGCGATAGTGTGGGTGTGGAGGTGGCTATGGACAAGACCGTGGCAATGCTGCTAAAAGGCAGGTTGTCTCGGGGTCGTCCACCACTCGTTCGCTCTGGCGGCATTAGTCTCCGGTATGCGACGGAAGTCAAATACCTGGGAATAATGATGAGTGAGAGGTTGAACTTTATGGTTCACCTCTCATATGTGAGGGCCAGGCTTACTGCTGTAGTAGGTAAAGTTAGGCGCATCCTTAGAAGTGAATGGGGCCTCAGCAGGCGGGCTACTCGCACCATATATGGTGGACTGTTTGTTGCATGCGCAGCTTATGGTGCACCTGTGTGGTACGAGACAGTCATGACTGTTGTTGGCCGCAATAAGATAGAGTCCGCCCAGAGAACTGCGATGCTTGCTTGCATGCCAGTTTGTAGGACGGTGTCAACAGATGCTCTACAGGTCTTGCTGGGGGTGGCTCCCCTTGATCTGGAGGTGATTCGCCGTGCGATCGCCTTCAAGGTTAGGAAGGGGCTACCGCTTTGTCCACATGATTGGCTTTCTGCTCTTGATCTTGTGGTTAATAGGGAACCCAGTCAGATCAAGGCGCTCCTTTGGGAACGTCTTGTGTCTGCCTGGCGGGCGCGATGGGCGAATAGTACAAAGGGGCGAGCAACGCACGAATTCATTCGCGAGGCTGATTTTGTTGTGGGACGGCCGGAATTTGGCTTCAGTCTCAGTACGGGCTTCTTGCTTACGGGGCATGGTTCCCTCAATGCATTTTTGCATAAGAGGGGCCTGTCCGAGACTGCGCTGTGCAGATGTGGTGAGAGCACTGAGGACTGGAGACACGTTCTGGTCGAATGCCATCTTTATGATGACATTAGGGATCTAGAGGGAATGGGCGTAGTAGGGGCGGGCGACAATTGGGATTTCAGTAGGGTTTTGGCGGTCGGCGCGTCTTTCGACGCGTTGGGCGCGTATGCCCGTGAGGTCTTTAGGCGGAGACCAAGGTAGGGAGGGTAGCCTCCCTGTTGTTGCCATTTCCGGAACCGTCGTTTGTTGAACCGCAGGTTCGCGCGTGACTGTGTGCGTCTCTCGTCGGCGGAGTTGGTTGCAGTTGTGGTTGAAGTCTTAGTGTAGGTAACCATGAGGAGCATAGAGCACAGTTCCTGTGCCCTGTGCTGTTCCTGGTGTCATGCACTTTGCTGTGTGTTGTTTGCTGGTTGCTGTTTGCTGTGTTGCTGGTTGCTGTCTGCTGTTTTGTTTTGATGTCGCAGGGTTGCTGGCAACGTTGTTTTGTTTGTAAGTCCTTCCGTGAGGGGGGTCATGTCTAATTGTTGTTTTTTGTTTTGTTCGTGTTGTAAAGGGCTGGGCCACAGGGGGGTGGCCAATGTACTCATCCGTGAGGATGAATGTTGAATGTTTTTGTTGTTTTTGTTTATTGTGCCTTGTGCCCGTGTGTGTTTTGTGTTGCAGGTGATGCAGTTTGTACGTTGAGTGGCTGCTGTTTTGCTGTTGTCGCTGACGTTCCTGTTGTTCCTGTTTTATGTTGCTGTTTGCTGTTATTGCTGTGTTCCTGTGTGCTGTTTACTGTAAGTATGGTTGCAGGGGGTCACCAGTCCCCGAGCCGTTTGGGGCTCTACTGGTAGTAGTCCTTGGGCTACGAAGTCTGACCGGAGACTTAAATCTGGTACCACGGGAACCGGGAGCCCCAGGAACTTGTTCCTGCCCGGTTATGGTGCGGCCCTTCGGGGAGTATCGTGGTGGTTGTGGTTTAAACCCAAATCGCGGGGAGAGTTCATTTGAGCTCGATGTGGAGTTGCATTGCGACCGGGTGCCGTGACCCAAAGATCGGAAGGAGTTTTAGAAAGGCTCCGCTCCTAACCAAGGGGGAGATCATGTCCAAACAACATGAGATCGAATTGGTACTCATGCATGGCAGTTTGTCATGTATGGGGGCGCTGGTAGACGCATTGTATTCACCCGGTGTTAAGATCACCGTGGGGTAAGGCCACAATGGCAGGTACCCACGTAAATCGTTTTCACAACTGTCCCTATCTACTATACACTTTCTAGTTGTGATTGGTAGCGTGCGGACGTGTATTTTTCAAACGGAAAGTTTTTGGCGGTTTACACTAAAATTAAAGTGGTTAAAAGTGTGTATAAAAATTTGAAATTTAGACATTTCGATAGAATTTTGTCGCGAGTGTCGTTGTGAAATTTTTATTAAAATCGGACGATCGGGTAAAAAGTTATAGACGTTTTAGTGAACGCATATCTTTTACCAAGTGTTTGTGTGGGTGTTTTGCACAAGCAGAAGCCAAATACACAGGTTTTTGGTTACATACATTTTTTAGATTGATTTAAAATTGCTTATAAGAGCAAATTTGTATGTATTTTGGATTTTTTCCATATGTAAGTATATATTATTGTATATACAGTGTGTACTTTTGAGGAATTTGGTATTCCGCTATAAAAAAGTGTTGCCGCCTTAGTGCGAAAATTGAAGTTGCCGTGTTGCTCCCGGGATTGTACCGGGGAAAGTGAGGAGATTTTGGCGATTTCTGGACCCAAAAAACTCGGAACCGGTTCGCTTACCGGTTCGGAACCGGTTTTTTCATATTCGGTGCACGTTTTTGCCGTGGAACGTGTATTTGGACTTTTGCGGTCGTTTTGGACTCGGTCATACGAGTTCTTATCCGGTTTTTCGTCGGTTTTACGGTTTTAACCGGTTTTTGCCCGTTTTTTCGTGGTTTTTGGCCGATTTTTTGCCGTTTTTTTGCGGTTTTTGACAGGTTTTTGGCGCTTTTTGCCGGTTTTATTGGACTTTTTGCCCATATTGTTTGCGTATTCGCTACGCGATCTAAGTTTCAACGTTCCTGCCGGTTTTTAGTGGCTGTGTAGCTGGTATTTACACGACAGGAGCAGTTTTTCTTGGCATTTTTCGCCGATTTTTGGCTGATTTGCTGAACTTTTTATACCCTTCACAAAAATGTAAAGGGTATATATAAGTTTGTGATTCCGTTTGTAATTTCTACAGTTTTTTTTTGCGACCCTATAAAGTATATATATTCTGAATCAGAATTAATGGAAAAGTCGATTAAGCGATGTCCGTCTGTCCGTCTGTCCGTCTGTCCGCTGTTGAAATACCGTTTCTGAGAAAACCATTAGACTTAGAAACTTTTTTCTTTCACCATTCTTTTACCCCATCGATTCATGGGTTTGCTATTGAAATTCAGTAATATCGGTCCACGTATAGCTGAGACATATTCAAAATTCCGAAAAAAGCCATTTTTTTTGTAGTTTTGTATGAAAATTTTTGAAAACAAAAGTTGTTCGTTTTGCTTCAAACTTCACACACTTATTAAGCATGGTGACTAAAAGACAAAAAATTTTTTTTTCAGATATCGGTCCATATATACCCGAGATATAGCCCAAATCGGATTTTTAATGAAAATGTCGCATAGGTGAAGCTAAATAACTTTTTTTTGCTCAAAAGCAGTTCTGGTAATTATATAAGGTTACATAAATATGGAAAATGAAAATTTCCGATATCGGTCCATATATACCCGAGATATAGCCCAAATCGGGTTTTTCATGAAAATGTCGCGTAAGCGAACCTAAACAACTTTTTGGTGCTCAAAAGCAGTTCTGGTAAGGAAATAGGGTCATATGAATATGAAAAATGAAAATTTTCGATATCGGTCCATATATACCCGAGATATAGCCTAGACCGGGGTTTTCATGAAAATGCCGCGTAAGCGAACTTAAACAACTTTTTTGTGGTCAAAAGCAGTTCTGGTATTGAAATTAGGTTACATAAATATGGAAAATGAAAATTTCCGCTGTCGGTCCATATATACCCGAGATATAGCCCAAATCGGGTTTTTCCTGAAAATGTCGCGTAAGCGAACTTAAACAACTTTTTTGTGCTCAAAAGAAGTTCTGGTAATGAAATAGGGTCATATAAATATGAAAAATAAAAATTTTCCATGTCGGTCCATATATACCCGAGATATAGCCCAAATCGGGTTTTTCATGAAAATGTCGCGTAAGCGAACTTAAACAACTTTTTTGTGCTCAAAAGCAGTTCTGGTAATGAAATAGGGTCATATAAATATGAAAAATGAAAATTTTCGATATCGGTCCATATATACCCGAGATATAGCCCAAATCGGGTTTTTCATAAAAATGTCGCGCAAGCGAACTTAAACAACTTTTTTGTGCTCAAAGCAGTTCTGATAATGAAATTAGGTTACATAAATATGGAAAATGAAAATTTCCGATATCGGTCCATATATACCCGACATATAGCCTAGTCCGGGGTTTTCATGAAAATGCCGCGTAAAAGAACTTAAACAACTTTTTTGTGCTCAAAAGCAGTTCTGGTAATGAAATTAGGTTACATAAATATGAAAAATGAAAATTTCCGATATCGGTCCATATATACCCGAGATATAGCCCAAATCGGGTTTTTCATGAAAATGTCGCGTAAGCGAACTTAAACAACTTTTTTGTGCTCAAAGCAATTCTGGTAATGAACAAGTAAGAGTGTAGTATATTCGGCTGGGCCGAATCTAAAATACCCTTCACGATAGTCACGAATATGTATAGTATATTAAAAATGTGACCTGAATATGCTCGGTTATATATGAACCGATATCGGAATTTTCTATTTTCTGTATTTTAGTAACCTTCTTTTATAACGAGAATTGCTTTTCAGCAAAAAAAAAAATTTTTTTAATGGAAAAATCGGTTTAGGCTATATTTCGGGTATATATGGACCGATATCGAAAATTTTAATTTTCCATATTTATATAACCTTATATCATTACCAGAACTGCTTTTGAGCACAACAAATTGTTTTCATGAAAAACCCGATTTGGGCTATATCTCGGGTATATATGGACCGATATCAGAAATTTTAATATTCTCCATTTTCGTAACCTTCTTTTATAACAAGAACTGCTTTTCAGAAAAAAAAAATGTTTTTGGAAAAATCGGTTCAGGCTATATCTCGAGTATATATGGACCGATATCGGATATTTTCTTTTTCAATATTTATATAACCTTATTTCATGACCAGAACTGCTTTTGAGCACAAAAAAGTTGTTTACTCGGCATTTTCATCAAAAAACCTGTTAAGCTATATATCGGGTATATATGAACCGATATCGGAAATTTTAATTTTCCATATTTATATAACCTTATTTTATTACCAGAACTGCTTTAAGGTGAAAAAAGTTGTTTAAGTTCGCTTACGCGGCATTTTCATGAAAACCACGGTTTAGGCTATATCTCTGGTATATATGGTCCGATATCGGAAATTTTCATTTTCCATATTTATATAACCTCATCTTATTACCAGAACTGTTTTAAGCAAAAAAAAGTTGTTTAAGTTCGCTTACGCGACATATTCATGAAAAACCCGGTTTGCGCTATATCTCGGGTATATATGGACCGATATCGGAAATTTTCATTTTTCATACCTATATAACCTTATTTCATTACCAGAACTGCTTTAAGGTGAAAAAAGTTGTTTAAGTTCGCTTACGCGACATTTTCATGCAAAACCCGGTTTGGGCTATATCTCAGGTATATGTGGACCGATATCGGAAATTTTCATTTTCCATATTTATATAACCTTATTTAATTACCAGAACTGCTTTAAGGCGAAAAAATTGTTTAAGTTCGCTTACGCGGCATTTTCATGGAAACCCCGGTTTAGGCTTGTAGTGCCATCACTGGTAATACTCTTTACTACAACGCTGGCACTTATCTCAACTCTACACACATGGTAGAAATAGGTATAATAAGAATAAGAATAATAAAATGACGAGAGTTGCTAATCGACCATCACTTAAGAACAACGTCTTTTATTCACATAACTGCAACGGTATAACAATTACATAAAAAGTAACGATATGGCGACCGTGACAGGAAATTAGATTGGATATGGCATGGCAAATATTACTGCTCTTTAACCTTTTAAAGACAAAATTAAATTTACATGTCAGGAATAATTTTAATAAATACCGTTACAAAATAAATAATTTACAAATAAATTATTTATTTGAACTAAACTTTTTTTTTATACCTACGTATCTATGATAGCCAAATCGAAATATTTTTGTTATTGTTTCAAATAAATTATTTACTTATTTGAACTATCTTTGACTTAGAAGTCATGAAATCTGAAATAAAATTTATAATTATTTATGAATTTTTCATAATACATTTTTGCCTAACATTACTGTTTATTACAGCGTATAAACGTTTACGAAAATATTTTTTTTTTTGTTTTTGAAAATAAAACAATTTTTATCAACAACATTGGTTTTATTGTACAAATATCGTTTATCGTTTGATTCCTTTTTTCTTATTTTGGTTTAGCTCTAATACTTTTTAGATCGAATGACTGAAGAAAAAGAGACTATAGGAACTGATCTATTTTTACAATTGCAAGAAGATAAAAAGCTATTCGAAAAATCATATAAGTGTTTGAATAAATCCAACTTACCAAGCATAGCAACACAAAATAAACATTTGAGTTTGATGGTAATCTACCACAATCATATTGTAAACACTTTCAGGAATTTAGAACATATATTAGAACAAAATAAGAGAAAACAGGTAGAAGAACTGATTTCTGTTGTTAAATCAAAATTGAACCATATTCTTTTGAATTTGAATATTGACGACAAAGTTCCAACAGACTTACATACATCTTTCGAAATCAATCTAGAAGACGACAGCGAGGAAGAGAGTAATTTTTTAGGGAAACCAGACAATATTTCTACTAAATTAGCAATGGCAGACCAATTGAAATTCATAGAGTTAGCTTGCAAAATATTGCCTGATTTTGATGGAAAAATAGAAAATTTGCAACGTTTTGTAGATGCATTAACTTTATTAAATACATTGAAAGGCTCGCATGAAGCATTGGCAATCCAACTAATAAAAACAAAATTAGTAGGCACTGCAAGGAATTACATAACTAATGAAACAGCAATTGAGCAAATTATAACCAAACTTCGTTCCTCAATCAAAGGCGAAAGTGCAGAGTCGATCACCTGCAAGATTTTAAACACAAAGCAGCTAAATAAAAATACATCTGATTATACTAAGGAAATAGAGCAGCTAACGAAAGCACTTAATAACGCGTATCTGGCAGACGGTTTAGGGCCAGAAACGGCGAACAAATACTCAACGCAAATTGCTGTGCAATCAATGGCTAAAAATGCTAACAATGAGAAAGTTAAACTCATTATGGAAGTAGGCAAATTTGAAAATATTTCGGAAGCAACATCCAAGTTTATTAGCGTGGCAAACGATAGCACAGGTACGCAGCAAGTATTGCACGTCAGAGCACAAAATAATGCCAATAATAGATATCGTGGCACTAACTATAACAGATATAGAGGCAGAAATAGAATTAGCGTGAATAGTAATAACAACAATCATAGCAATGGCTCATATCAGAATAGATATCGGCAAAATTCTAACAATAGTAGAAATTCTTATAACACCCATAATAGTAATCGTCCCATGCAACAAAATAATTCAAGAACAGGTGGTAGAAACGTACGCGTTGTGGAACAAGTATCGGAAAACCAATAGAACCCCCAGAGGGGAGGGGGCAACAAACGTGCGAAAATATACGAAATTTTGACAGGAATATGAAAAATAATGAACATAATACTCCCACTAATGAAAGAATTTATAGTTTAAATTTGAACTTTTGCAGTTATGTACAACTAAGCACAATATCAGGCATTTCATCAAGCACTTTTCTACTCGACACTGGCGCTGATATTTCTTTAATCAAAATAAATAGACTGGAAAATAGCACAAAAATAAACAAGAATCAAATAGTATCCATAGAAGGTGTTGGAGATGGAGTTTTTCGTAGCATTGGAACAATTTATTGCAATATTTTCTTTACTGGCTTTGCAATTAGTCACAAGTTTTTAGTTGTTGACAGCAATTTCCCAATTCCTTGTGATGGTATTATTGGTTTAGATTTTATAAAAGCAAAAAATTGCATTTTGGATTATAATAATGACAATAGCCTTTTAGTAATTCGCGCCAAAGAGTTACCCAATGAGGTCGAAATACCAATTGTTGACATGCAAACCCCTCACAAATTTACTATCCCTGCACGTTGTGAAACTTTCCGCAAAATTTATGGTTTAGATTCCAATCAATCTTATTTCATTCCCAATCAGGAATTAGAATCTGGTATCTTTGTACCAAATTGTATAATTTCGGGAACAAACCCATATATTAAAATTTTAAATACAACAAGCAATAACGTAATAATCGAAAATAAACAAATACGATTTGAAAGCTTAATCGATTACAATATTTTTACGCTACAACAGTCCAACGGACATAGAAATGATGAAGTAATTCATACATTAAAAAAAAATGTTCCAGAATTCGTATCAGACAAATTATTAAAATTATGTCAAGACTATACGGACATTTTTGCTCTAGATCATGAGAAAATTACAGCAAATAATTTTTACAAACAAAAACTACATGTTAAAGACCCAACACCAACTTATATAAAAAATTATCGCATTCCCCAAACTCAAAAGCAGGAAATAGAGAAACAAGTGGATAGACTGCTAAAGGATGATATAATCGAACCATCTTTATCGGAACATAAGAGTCCAGTTCTTCTTGTACCGAAGAAATCGCTCCCAAATGATAGTAGCAAGAGGTGGCGTTTAGTTTTCGATTTTAGACAAATCAACAGAAAGTTGGCAGCAGACAAATATCCGCTGCCAAGGATAGATGACATCCTCGACCAATTAGGTCGAGCAAAATATTTTTCTTGCCTGGACCTCATGTCAGGATTTCACCAGATTGAGCTGGATGAGGAATCCAGAGACTTAACATCATTCTCAACACAACAAGGCTCATATCGCTTTAAACGCCTACCCTACGGGTTAAAAGTCGCTCCAAATTCATTTCAGCGAATGATGTCGCTAGCTTTCGCTGGTCTCAAACCGGACCAAGCATTTTTATATATGGACGATTTGATTGTCATAGGGTGTTCAGAAAAGCATATGATTAATAATTTACGTGATGTTTTTGAAACTTGTAGAAAATATAATTTAAAACTACACCCTCGTAAATGTAATTTTTTCTGTACCGAAGTAGTTTTTTTGGGACATAAGTGCACCAACCAGGGAATTTTACCTGACGAATCAAAATACAAAATCATTCAAGAATATCCAACTCCAAAAAACCCTGAAGAAGCGAAACGATTCATTGCATTCTGCAATTATTATAGAAAATTCGTTCCAAATTTTGCAAAATATGCACTTCACATCACACAGCTCACCCGTAAAAACGTAAAATTTATTTGGTCAAAAGATTGCGAAAAAGCTTTTCAATATTTAAAAAATGCGTTATTGAACCCCAAAATATTAGCATATCCTGATTTTGACAAACTTTTTTATATTACTACAGACGCAAGTAAAACTGCTTGTGGCGCTATTTTAAGCCAAGAATACAATGGCAAACAAATGCCAATAGCTTTTGCGTCGCGCGCATTTACGAAAGGAGAGTCAAATAAGTCCACAATAGAGCAGGAATTGACGGCTATTCACTGGGCACTTAACCATTTTCGGCCTTATGTTTATGGCAGAAAATTTATAGTTCGTAGCGACCATAAACCACTCTCATACCTTTTTTCGTTGAAAGATCCATCCTCAAAGTTAACTCGTATGAAATTGGATATAGAGGAGTACGATTTTGAAATCCATTACATAAAAGGTTCAGATAATTGCGGTGCAGATGCACTATCAAGAATTGACATTGAATCTATGAAAACGATAAGTGAAGCGAATGTACGTATAGTAACCACAAGAAACCAAGCAACGAGACAAAATTTGAAGCAGTTACCCGGAAAAGTGAACGAAAATGTAAGTTCTAGGTTTAATACCAAACCGAAAGCGTATGAAATAACTAATTTTAGAGAGGCAAGAAAAATTCCAAAAATTAAATTTGAACTCCGTAAACAAACCCCAATAGCAATCTTAAGAAAAGGTAATATTAAATTGCGTAAATTTGACATCGACAATAGTATTTTAAATGATAAAATTGTTCTAAAACAATTATTATTAAAGCTAGAATATGAGGCTAAAATTTCTAAAGTCGAAAAAGTCCATATATCTTTAAACGACGACTTGTTCAACTACGTGTCAGTCGAAGATTTCAAAAGTAACGCAACAAAGTATCTAGATACATTAATGATTTTAATCACGCCAAAAATAAGGTATATTACAAATAAAAATGAAAAAGAAAAGTTGTTAAAATTTTATCATAATGAAGCTTTAACAGGAGGTCATTCAGGAGTAACGAGAACGCTTAACAAATTACGGAATTATTGTCATTGGAAGAATATGACTAGAGATATAATAAAATATGTTAAATCCTGTCCACTTTGTCAGAAGAATAAATCGCTTCCTAAACATATAGAACCATTATATATAACCAACACACCAAATAAAGCCTTTGATACTGTCATAATTGACACCATAGGCCCATTTATACCCTCAAATCACGGAAATGAATACGCTGTAACCATCATGTGCGATCTCTCTAAATATTTGATAGCAATACCGGTACCAACAAAGAATGCACAAACCATAGCCAAAGCCATTTTTGAAAACCTCATTTTGACATACGGCCTACCAAAGAAAATTCTAACAGATTTAGGCACCGAATACAAAAATCAGTTGATGAATAACTTGTGTAAACTATTAGCAATTGACCAAGAAACGTCTACAGCATACCATCATCAGACACTAGGGACCGTAGAAAGATCACATAGGACATTCAACGAATTTGTTAGAAGTTACTTATCTACAGAAAAGGTTGACTGGGATGATTGGTTAAAGTATTTCACGTATTGTTTCAACACAACACCATCCACAGTGCATGGCTACTGTCCATTTGAATTAGTTTATGGCAAGCTGCCAACAACATTTCCATTTATGCAATCAGAAACAATAGATCCTATATATAATATAGATGCGTACGAAAAGGAAATAAAATTTAGGCTTCAAACAGCACAGGCTAGAGCCAGGGAATCAATTCATAAAGCTAAATTAAGGCAAAAAAAGTAAACAATAGTAAAGTAATGAAAATTGGAGATTTGGTTTTAATAGAGAACAATGCAGGACATAAATTAGAGTCATTATACACAGGCCCATTTAGAATCACTGATATTGACAAATATGGCAACTGTATTTTACAGATTTCGGAGAATAAATCACAGAGTGTACATAAAAATAGATTGAAGAAATATAATGATTGATAATATCAACTAACCACACGAGTCTTGAACAAATTTTTAATTCAAACATAATTTTCGAACCTTTAATTTTCCATTTACAAATACTTTACAATTTTGTTATAAAATTTTGATTTTTCAATACAAAAACGGAATTATAAAAACCCAAGAATGAAAAATTTCAAAATATTTACATATGTATTTAACAATTTTAATATCAGTTTTTTCAAACTATTTCTAAATTTAAGACATTTAATATGAAAAAAAAGGAAATTTAAAATGAAATTTTTAAAACAAAAATTTCCATAGTTCACATGTTTATTTATAACAAGTAAGAGTGTAGTATATTCGGCTGGGCCGAATCTAAAATACCCTTCACGATAGTCACGAATATGTATAGTATATTAAAAATGTGACCTAAATATGCTCGGTTATATATGAACCGATATGGGAATTTTCTATTTTCTGTATTTTAGTAACCTTCTTTTATAACGAGAATTGCTTTTCAGCAAAAAAAAAAAACAAAAATTTTTTTAATGGAAAAATCGGTTCAGGCTATATCTCGGGTATATATGGCCCGATATCGAAAATTTTAATTTTCCATATTAATATAACCTTATATCATTACCAGAACTGCTTTTGAGTACAACAAATTGTTTAAGTTCGCTTACGCGATATTTTCATGAAAAACCCGATTTAGACTATATCTCGGGTATATCTGGACCGATATCAGAAATTTTAATTTTCTCTATTTTCGTAACCTTTTTTTATGACAAGAACTGCTTTTCAGCAAAAAAAAAAAATGTTATTGGAAAAATCGGTTCAGGCTATATCTCGAGTATGTATGGACCGATATCGGATATTTTCTTTTTCCATATTTATATAACCTTATTTCATAACCAGAACTGCTTCTGAGCACAAAAAACCTGTTAGGCTATACACCGGGTATATATGAACCGATATCGGAAATTTTCATTTTCCATATTTATGTAACCTAATTTCATTAGCAGAGCTGCTTTTGAGCACAAAAAGTTGTTTAAGTTCGCTTACGCTGCATTTTCATGAAAACCCCGGTCTATGCTATATCTCGGGTATATATGGCCCGATATCGAAAATTTTTATTTTTCATATTTATATGACCCTATTTCATTACCAGAACTGCTTTTGAGTACAAAAAAACGGTTTAAGTTCGCTTACGCGGCATTTTCATGAAAACCCCGGTCTAGGCTATATCTCGGGTGTATATGGACCGATATCGGATATTTTCATTTTCCATATTTATGTAACCTAATTTCATTACCAGAATTGCTTTTGAGCACAAAAAAGTTGTTTAAGTTCGCTTACGCGGCATTTTCATGAAAACCCCGGTCTAGGCTATATCTCGGGTATATATGGACCGATATCGGAAATTTTCATTTTCCGTATTTATGTAACCTAATTTCATTATCAGAACTGCTTTGAGCACAAAAAAGTTGTTTAAGTTCGCTTGCGCGACATTTTTATGAAAAACCTGATTTGGGCTATATCTCGGGTATATATGGACCGATATCGAAAATTTTCATTTTTCATATTTATATGACCCTATTTCATTACCAGATTTGATTTTGAGAACAAAAAAGTTGTTTAAGTTCGCTTACGCGACATTTTCATGAAAAACCCGATTTGGGCTATATCTCGGGTATATATGGACCGATATCGGAAATTTTCATTTTTCATATTTATATGACCCTATTTCATTACCAGAACTGCTTTTGAGCACAAAAAAGTTGTTTAAGTTCGCTTACGCGACATTTTCATGAAAAACCCGATTTGGGATATATCTCGGGTATATATGGACCGACATCGGAAATTTTCATTTTCCATATTTATGTAACCTAATTTCAATACAAGAACTGCTTTTGACCACAAAAAAGTTGTTTAAGTTCGCTTACGCGGCATTTTCATGAAAACCCCGGTCTAGGCTATATCTCGGGTATATATGGACCGCTATCGGAAATTTTCATTTTCCATATTTATGTAACCTAATTTCAATACCAGAACTGCTTTTGACCACAAAAAAGTTGTTTAAGTTCGCTTACGCGGCATTTTCATGAAAACCCCGGTCTAGGCTATATCTCGGGTATATATGGACCGATATCGAAAACTTTCATTTTTCATATTCATATGACCCTATTTCCTTACCAGAACTGCTTTTGAGTACCAAAAAGTTGTTTAGGTTCGCTTACGCGACATTTTCATGAAAAACCAGGTTTGGGCTATATCTCGGGTATATATGGACCGATATCGGAAATTTTCATTTTCCATATTTATGTAACCTTATATAATTACCAGAACTGCTTTTGAGCAAAAAAAGTTATTTAGCTTCACCTATGCGACATTTTCATTAAAAATCCGATTTGGGCTATATCTCGGGTATATATGGACCGATATCTGAAAAAAAAATTTTTTGTCTTTTAGTCACCATGCTTAATAAGTGTGTGAAGTTTGAAGCAAAACGAACAACTTTTGTTTTCAAAAATTTTCATACAAAACTGCAAAAAAAAATGGCTTTTTTCGGAATTTTGAATATATCTCAGCTATACGTGGACCGACGGACAGACGGACAGACGGACATCGCTTAATCGACTTTTCCATTAATTCTGATTCAGAATATATATACTTTATAGGGTCGCAAAAAAAAACTGTAGAAATTACAAACGGAATCACAAACTTATATATACCCTTTACATTTTTGTGAAGGGTATAAAAAAAATAATTTTTTAAGTAAGCATACCAATGAATATTTTTTTATACATATATTTAACTATATGTAAATAAACATACACATATATATTTTTTTTTCTCTGCGATAAGGAAGGAAACGACAAATGCACGACATTTGTGAATAATTTTGAATTCAGTTTTGAATAACATTTATTTTAGTTTAATTTGATGTAATTCCATAAAACATTTTGAAAAAAAATATATATACATATATGTATATACTTATATGTAAATACATATTTATATAAAAACTATGAATTATATTTATATTTAATTTTGATTAACTAACCTCAATGTTAAATTGAATATTTATTTGCTTTAATTAATTATCCATAATTTTATTTATTGTTTAACTATAACAAAAAGAAGGTTCTTCTATTCGCCCTTTTGTAAGCGAATATAAGATCCATCTTTAAAAGGGGGGAGGTGTAGTGCCATCACTGGTAATACTCTTTACTACAACGCTGGCACTTATCTCAACTCTACACACATGGTAGAAATAGGTATAATAAGAATAAGAATAATAAAATGACGAGAGTTGCTAATCGACCATCACTTAAGAACAACGTCTTTTATTCACATAACTGCAACGGTATAACAATTACATAAAAAGTAACGATATGGCGACCGTGACAGGAAATTAGATTGGATATGGCATGGCAAATATTACTGCTCTTTAACCTTTTAAAGACAAAATTAAATTTACATGTCAGGAATAATTTTAATAAATACCGTTACAAAATAAATAATTTACAAATAAATTATTTATTTGAACTAAACTTTTTTTTTATACCTACGTATCTATGATAGCCAAATCGAAATATTTTTGTTATTGTTTCAAATAAATTATTTACTTATTTGAACTATCTTTGACTTAGAAGTCATGAAATCTGAAATAAAATTTATAATTATTTATGAATTTTTCATAATACATTTTTGCCTAACATTACTGTTTATTACAGCGTATAAACGTTTACGAAAACATTTTTTTTTTGTTTTTGAAAATAAAACAATTTTTATCAACAACATTGGTTTTATTGTACAAATATCGTTTATCGTTTGATTCCTTTTTTCTTATTTTGGTTTAGCTCTAATACTTTTTAGATCGAATGACTGAAGAAAAAGAGACTATAGGAACTGATCTATTTTTACAATTGCAAGAAGATAAAAAGCTATTCGAAAAATCATATAAGTGTTTGAATAAATCCAACTTACCAAGCATAGCAACACAAAATAAACATTTGAGTTTGATGGTAATCTACCACAATCATATTGTAAACACTTTCAGGAATTTAGAACATATATTAGAACAAAATAAGAGAAAACAGGTAGAAGAACTGATTTCTGTTGTTAAATCAAAATTGAACCATATTCTTTTGAATTTGAATATTGACGACAAAGTTCCAACAGACTTACATACATCTTTCGAAATCAATCTAGAAGACGACAGCGAGGAAGAGAGTAATTTTTTAGGGAAACCAGACAATATTTCTACTAAATTAGCAATGGCAGACCAATTGAAATTCATAGAGTTAGCTTGCAAAATATTGCCTGATTTTGATGGAAAAATAGAAAATTTGCAACGTTTTGTAGATGCATTAACTTTATTAAATACATTGAAAGGCTCGCATGAAGCATTGGCAATCCAACTAATAAAAACAAAATTAGTAGGCACTGCAAGGAATTACATAACTAATGAAACAGCAATTGAGCAAATTATAACCAAACTTCGTTCCTCAATCAAAGGCGAAAGTGCAGAGTCGATCACCTGCAAGATTTTAAACACAAAGCAGCTAAATAAAAATACATCTGATTATACTAAGGAAATAGAGCAGCTAACGAAAGCACTTAATAACGCGTATCTGGCAGACGGTTTAGGGCCAGAAACGGCGAACAAATACTCAACGCAAATTGCTGTGCAATCAATGGCTAAAAATGCTAACAATGAGAAAGTTAAACTCATTATGGAAGTAGGCAAATTTGAAAATATTTCGGAAGCAACATCCAAGTTTATTAGCGTGGCAAACGATAGCACAGGTACGCAGCAAGTATTGCACGTCAGAGCACAAAATAATGCCAATAATAGATATCGTGGCACTAACTATAACAGATATAGAGGCAGAAATAGAATTAGCGTGAATAGTAATAACAACAATCATAGCAATGGCTCATATCAGAATAGATATCGGCAAAATTCTAACAATAGTAGAAATTCTTATAACACCCATAATAGTAATCGTCCCATGCAACAAAATAATTCAAGAACAGGTGGTAGAAACGTACGCGTTGTGGAACAAGTATCGGAAAACCAATAGAACCCCCAGAGGGGAGGGGGCAACAAACGTGCGAAAATATACGAAATTTTGACAGGAATATGAAAAATAATGAACATAATACTCCCACTAATGAAAGAATTTATAGTTTAAATTTGAACTTTTGCAGTTATGTACAACTAAGCACAATATCAGGCATTTCATCAAGCACTTTTCTACTCGACACTGGCGCTGATATTTCTTTAATCAAAATAAATAGACTGGAAAATAGCACAAAAATAAACAAGAATCAAATAGTATCCATAGAAGGTGTTGGAGATGGAGTTTTTCGTAGCATTGGAACAATTTATTGCAATATTTTCTTTACTGGCTTTGCAATTAGTCACAAGTTTTTAGTTGTTGACAGCAATTTCCCAATTCCTTGTGATGGTATTATTGGTTTAGATTTTATAAAAGCAAAAAATTGCATTTTGGATTATAATAATGACAATAGCCTTTTAGTAATTCGCGCCAAAGAGTTACCCAATGAGGTCGAAATACCAATTGTTGACATGCAAACCCCTCACAAATTTACTATCCCTGCACGTTGTGAAACTTTCCGCAAAATTTATGGTTTAGATTCCAATCAATCTTATTTCATTCCCAATCAGGAATTAGAATCTGGTATCTTTGTACCAAATTGTATAATTTCGGGAACAAACCCATATATTAAAATTTTAAATACAACAAGCAATAACGTAATAATCGAAAATAAACAAATACGATTTGAAAGCTTAATCGATTACAATATTTTTACGCTACAACAGTCCAACGGACATAGAAATGATGAAGTAATTCATACATTAAAAAAAAATGTTCCAGAATTCGTATCAGACAAATTATTAAAATTATGTCAAGACTATACGGACATTTTTGCTCTAGATCATGAGAAAATTACAGCAAATAATTTTTACAAACAAAAACTACATGTTAAAGACCCAACACCAACTTATATAAAAAATTATCGCATTCCCCAAACTCAAAAGCAGGAAATAGAGAAACAAGTGGATAGACTGCTAAAGGATGATATAATCGAACCATCTTTATCGGAACATAAGAGTCCAGTTCTTCTTGTACCGAAGAAATCGCTCCCAAATGATAGTAGCAAGAGGTGGCGTTTAGTTTTCGATTTTAGACAAATCAACAGAAAGTTGGCAGCAGACAAATATCCGCTGCCAAGGATAGATGACATCCTCGACCAATTAGGTCGAGCAAAATATTTTTCTTGCCTGGACCTCATGTCAGGATTTCACCAGATTGAGCTGGATGAGGAATCCAGAGACTTAACATCATTCTCAACACAACAAGGCTCATATCGCTTTAAACGCCTACCCTACGGGTTAAAAGTCGCTCCAAATTCATTTCAGCGAATGATGTCGCTAGCTTTCGCTGGTCTCAAACCGGACCAAGCATTTTTATATATGGACGATTTGATTGTCATAGGGTGTTCAGAAAAGCATATGATTAATAATTTACGTGATGTTTTTGAAACTTGTAGAAAATATAATTTAAAACTACACCCTCGTAAATGTAATTTTTTCTGTACCGAAGTAGTTTTTTTGGGACATAAGTGCACCAACCAGGGAATTTTACCTGACGAATCAAAATACAAAATCATTCAAGAATATCCAACTCCAAAAAACCCTGAAGAAGCGAAACGATTCATTGCATTCTGCAATTATTATAGAAAATTCGTTCCAAATTTTGCAAAATATGCACTTCACATCACACAGCTCACCCGTAAAAACGTAAAATTTATTTGGTCAAAAGATTGCGAAAAAGCTTTTCAATATTTAAAAAATGCGTTATTGAACCCCAAAATATTAGCATATCCTGATTTTGACAAACTTTTTTATATTACTACAGACGCAAGTAAAACTGCTTGTGGCGCTATTTTAAGCCAAGAATACAATGGCAAACAAATGCCAATAGCTTTTGCGTCGCGCGCATTTACGAAAGGAGAGTCAAATAAGTCCACAATAGAGCAGGAATTGACGGCTATTCACTGGGCACTTAACCATTTTCGGCCTTATGTTTATGGCAGAAAATTTATAGTTCGTAGCGACCATAAACCACTCTCATACCTTTTTTCGTTGAAAGATCCATCCTCAAAGTTAACTCGTATGAAATTGGATATAGAGGAGTACGATTTTGAAATCCATTACATAAAAGGTTCAGATAATTGCGGTGCAGATGCACTATCAAGAATTGACATTGAATCTATGAAAACGATAAGTGAAGCGAATGTACGTATAGTAACCACAAGAAACCAAGCAACGAGACAAAATTTGAAGCAGTTACCCGGAAAAGTGAACGAAAATGTAAGTTCTAGGTTTAATACCAAACCGAAAGCGTATGAAATAACTAATTTTAGAGAGGCAAGAAAAATTCCAAAAATTAAATTTGAACTCCGTAAACAAACCCCAATAGCAATCTTAAGAAAAGGTAATATTAAATTGCGTAAATTTGACATCGACAATAGTATTTTAAATGATAAAATTGTTCTAAAACAATTATTATTAAAGCTAGAATATGAGGCTAAAATTTCTAAAGTCGAAAAAGTCCATATATCTTTAAACGACGACTTGTTCAACTACGTGTCAGTCGAAGATTTCAAAAGTAACGCAACAAAGTATCTAGATACATTAATGATTTTAATCACGCCAAAAATAAGGTATATTACAAATAAAAATGAAAAAGAAAAGTTGTTAAAATTTTATCATAATGAAGCTTTAACAGGAGGTCATTCAGGAGTAACGAGAACGCTTAACAAATTACGGAATTATTGTCATTGGAAGAATATGACTAGAGATATAATAAAATATGTTAAATCCTGTCCACTTTGTCAGAAGAATAAATCGCTTCCTAAACATATAGAACCATTATATATAACCAACACACCAAATAAAGCCTTTGATACTGTCATAATTGACACCATAGGCCCATTTATACCCTCAAATCACGGAAATGAATACGCTGTAACCATCATGTGCGATCTCTCTAAATATTTGATAGCAATACCGGTACCAACAAAGAATGCACAAACCATAGCCAAAGCCATTTTTGAAAACCTCATTTTGACATACGGCCTACCAAAGAAAATTCTAACAGATTTAGGCACCGAATACAAAAATCAGTTGATGAATAACTTGTGTAAACTATTAGCAATTGACCAAGAAACGTCTACAGCATACCATCATCAGACACTAGGGACCGTAGAAAGATCACATAGGACATTCAACGAATTTGTTAGAAGTTACTTATCTACAGAAAAGGTTGACTGGGATGATTGGTTAAAGTATTTCACGTATTGTTTCAACACAACACCATCCACAGTGCATGGCTACTGTCCATTTGAATTAGTTTATGGCAAGCTGCCAACAACATTTCCATTTATGCAATCAGAAACAATAGATCCTATATATAATATAGATGCGTACGAAAAGGAAATAAAATTTAGGCTTCAAACAGCACAGGCTAGAGCCAGGGAATCAATTCATAAAGCTAAATTAAGGCAAAAAAAGTAAACAATAGTAAAGTAATGAAAATTGGAGATTTGGTTTTAATAGAGAACAATGCAGGACATAAATTAGAGTCATTATACACAGGCCCATTTAGAATCACTGATATTGACAAATATGGCAACTGTATTTTACAGATTTCGGAGAATAAATCACAGAGTGTACATAAAAATAGATTGAAGAAATATAATGATTGATAATATCAACTAACCACACGAGTCTTGAACAAATTTTTAATTCAAACATAATTTTCGAACCTTTAATTTTCCATTTACAAATACTTTACAATTTTGTTATAAAATTTTGATTTTTCAATACAAAAACGGAATTATAAAAACCCAAGAATGAAAAATTTCAAAATATTTACATATGTATTTAACAATTTTAATATCAGTTTTTTCAAACTATTTCTAAATTTAAGACATTTAATATGAAAAAAAAGGAAATTTAAAATGAAATTTTTAAAACAAAAATTTCCATAGTTCACATGTTTATTTATAACAAGTAAGAGTGTAGTATATTCGGCTGGGCCGAATCTAAAATACCCTTCACGATAGTCACGAATATGTATAGTATATTAAAAATGTGACCTAAATATGCTCGGTTATATATGAACCGATATGGGAATTTTCTATTTTCTGTATTTTAGTAACCTTCTTTTATAACGAGAATTGCTTTTCAGCAAAAAAAAAAACAAAAATTTTTTTAATGGAAAAATCGGTTCAGGCTATATCTCGGGTATATATGGCCCGATATCGAAAATTTTAATTTTCCATATTAATATAACCTTATATCATTACCAGAACTGCTTTTGAGTACAACAAATTGTTTAAGTTCGCTTACGCGATATTTTCATGAAAAACCCGATTTAGGCTATATCTCGGGTATATCTGGACCGATATCAGAAATTTTAATTTTCTCTATTTTCGTAACCTTTTTTTATGACAAGAACTGCTTTTCAGCAAAAAAAAAATGTTATTGGAAATATCGGTTCAGGCTATATCTCGAGTATGTATGGACCGATATCGGATATTTTCTTTTTCCATATTTATATAACCTTATTTCATAACCAGAACTGCTTCTGAGCACAAAAAAGTTGTTTAGTCGGCATTTTCATCAAAAAACCTGTTAGGCTATACACCGGGTATATATGAACCGATATCGGAAATTTTCATTTTCCATATTTATGTAACCTAATTTCATTAGCAGAGCTGCTTTTGAGCACAAAAAGTTGTTTAAGTTCGCTTACGCTGCATTTTCATGAAAACCCCGGTCTATGCTATATCTCGGGTATATATGGCCCGATATCGAAAATTTTTATTTTTCATATTTATATGACCCTATTTCATTACCAGAACTGCTTTTGAGTACAAAAAAACGGTTTAAGTTCGCTTACGCGGCATTTTCATGAAAACCCCGGTCTAGGCTATATCTCGGGTGTATATGGACCGATATCGGATATTTTCATTTTCCATATTTATGTAACCTAATTTCATTACCAGAATTGCTTTTGAGCACAAAAAAGTTGTTTAAGTTCGCTTACGCGGCATTTTCATGAAAACCCCGGTCTAGGCTATATCTCGGGTATATATGGACCGATATCGGAAATTTTCATTTTCCGTATTTATGTAACCTAATTTCATTATCAGAACTGCTTTGAGCACAAAAAAGTTGTTTAAGTTCGCTTGCGCGACATTTTTATGAAAAACCTGATTTGGGCTATATCTCGGGTATATATGGACCGATATCGAAAATTTTCATTTTTCATATTTATATGACCCTATTTCATTACCAGATTTGATTTTGAGAACAAAAAAGTTGTTTAAGTTCGCTTACGCGACATTTTCATGAAAAACCCGATTTGGGCTATATCTCGGGTATATATGGACCGATATCGGAAATTTTTATCTTCCATATTTATATAAACTGATCTTATTACCAGAACTGTTTTTAATCAAAAAAAAGTTGTTAAAGTTCGCTTACGCGACATTTTCATGAAAAACCCGGTTTGGGCTATATCTCGGGTATATATGGACCGATATCGAAAATTTTCATTTTCCATACTTATACAACCTTATTTTATTACCAGAACTACTTTTAAGCAAAAAAAGTTGTTTAAGTTCGCTTACGCGGCAATTTAATGAAAACCCCGTTCCAGGCTATATCTGCGGTATATATGAACCGATATTGGAAATTTTCATTTTTCATATTTATCTAACCTTATTTTGTTACCAGAACCGCGTTTAAGCAAACAAAGTTGTTTAATTTCGCTGACGCGGCATTTTCATGAAAATCCCGTTCTAGGCTATATCTCGGGTATATATGGACCGATATCAAAAATTTTCATTTTTCATATTTATATGACCCTATTTTATTACCAGAACTGCTTTTGAGCACAAAAAAGTTGTTTAAGTTCGCTTACGCGACATTTTCATGAAAAACCCGGATTGGGCTATATCTCGGGTATATATGGACCGATATCGAAAATTTTCATTTTTCATATTTATATGACCCTATTTCATTACCAGAACTGCTTTTGAGAACAAAAAAGTTGTTTAAGTTCGCTTACGCGGCATTTTCATGAAAAACTTGGTTTGGGCTATATCTCGGGTATATATGGACCGATATCGAAAATTTTCATTTTTCATATTTATATGACCCTATTTCATTACCAGAACTGCTTTTGAGTACAAAAAAGTTGTTTAAGTTCGCTTACGCGACATTTTCATGAAAAACCCGGTTTGGGCTATATCTCGGGTATATATGGACCGATATCGAAAACTTTCATTTTCCATACTTATACAACCTTATTTTATTACCAGAACTACTTTTAAGCAAAAAAAGTTGTTTAAGTTCGCTTACGCGGCAATTTAATGAAAACCCCGTTCCAGGCTATATCTGCGGTATATATGAAGCGATATTGGAAATTTTCATTTTTCATATTTATCTAACCTTATTTTGTTACCAGAACCGCGTTTAAGCAAAAAAAGTTGTTTAATTTCGCTGACGCGGCATTTTCATGAAAACCCCGGTCTAGGCTATATCTCGGGTATATATGGACCGATATCGAAAATTTTCATTTTTTATATTTAAATGACCCTATTTTATTACCAGAACTGCTTTTGAGCACAAAAAAGTTGTTTAAGTTCGCTTACGCGACATTTTCATGAAAAACCCGGATTGGGCTATATCTCGGGTATATATGGACCGATATCGGAAATTTTCATTTTCCATATTTATGTAACCTAATTTTATTACCAGAACCCGGATTGGACTATATCTCAGGTATATATGGACCGATATCTGAAAAAAAAATTTTTTGCCTTTTAGTCACCATGTTTAATAAGTGTGTGAAGTTTGAAGCAAAACGAACAACTTTTGTTTTCAAAAATTTTCATACAAAACTGCAAAAAAAAAATGGCTTTTTTCGGAATTTTGAATATATCTCAGCTATACGTGGACCGATATTACTGAATTTCAATAGCAAACCCATGAATCGATGGGGTAAAAGAATGGTGAAAGAAAAAAGTTTCTAAGTCTAATGGTTTTCATAGAAATGGTATTTCAACAGCGGACAGACGGACAGACGGACAGACGGACATCGCTTAATCGACTTTTCCATTAATTCTGATTCAGAATATATATACTTTATAGGGTCGCAAAAATAAACTGTAGAAATTACAAACGGAATCACAAACTTATATATACACTTTACATTTTTGTGAAGGGTATAAAAAGGGTTTATAAATATGAAATATGAAAATTTTCGATGTGGGTCCATATACACCCGAGATATAACCCAAATCGGGGTTTTCATGAAAATATCGCGTAAGCGAACTTAAACAGTTTTTTTGTGCTCAAAAGCAGTTCTGGTAATGAAATAGGGTCATATAAATATGAAAAATAAAAATTTTCGATATCGGGCCATATATACCCGAGATATAGCATAGACCGGGGTTTTCATGAAAATTCAGCGTAAGCGAACTTAAACAACTTTTTGTGCTCAAAAGCAGTTCTGCTAATGAAATTAGGTTACATAAATATGGAAAATGAAAATTTCCGATATCGGTTCATATATACCCGGTGTATAGCCTAACAGGTTTTTTGATGAAAATGCCGACTAAACAACTTTTTTGTGCTCAAAAGCAGTTCTGGTAATGAAATAAGGTTATATAAATATGGAAAAAGAAAATATCCGATATCGGTCCATACATACTCGAGATATAGCCTGAACCGATTTTTCCAATAACATTTTTTTTTTGCTGAAAAGCAGTTCTTGTCATAAAAGAAGGTTACGAAAATAGAGAAAATTAAAATTTCTGATATCGGTCCAGATATACCCGAGATATAGCCTAAATCAGGTTTTTCATGAAAATATCGCGTAAGCGAACTTAAACAATTTGTTGTACTCAAAAGCAGTTCTGGTAATGATATAAGGTTATATAAATATGGAAAATTAAAATTTTCGATATCGGGCCATATATACCCGAAATATAGCCTGAACCGATTTTTCCATTAAAAAGAATTTTTTTTTTTTTGCTGAAAAGCAATTCTCGTTATAAAAGAAGGTTACTAAAATACAGAAAATAGAAAATTCCCATATCGGTTCATATATAACCGAGCATATTAAGGTCACATTTTTAATATACTATACATATTCGTGACTATCGTGAAGGCTATTTTAGACTCGGCCCAGCCGAATATACTACACTCTTACTTGTTATTATTTCGTTTGGTGACGTTTCCTGCCGGATTTTAGTGGCTGTTGCTGGTATTACTTCGACAGGGAAGAGTAGTTGGTGGTTGCATCATGCCACCGGCTAGTAAGAGGAAGGGCGAAAAGCCAAAAGCGAAGGGTGACGCAAGTGACGTCACGACGGATGACCCGAGGGCGCCTCCGCCGTTTGTGCCTCCCAAGATACGGCACACGGAGTCGGAATATTCGTCGACTGAGGATGGGGAGATGGCCAGGAAGGTGAAGATAGTGTCCCCAAAGGCCAAGCGAGGCAGGACCACGGCTATGGTGGAGTACCCGGCTCCTAGTGGGGCGAGTTTCATGGGGAGCGAATCGGGTGCTTCTGGTGCGGTAGCTATTTCTGAAGTGCCATTAGGTGATGAAGTGGTGGTAACCGCTATTGAAGAGCTGAGTGAAGGTGCGGTATTGACGGGCAAGCAAGAGAGGGCATCCCGAAGTAAGAAGAAGAAGATGGAAGCGGAGGGTGTAATTGTGGCGATGAAGAAAGTTACGGATAGGGTAATGGAATTAGTAATGGCTGATGAGGTGGGGAGGCTGGTTGCGCGCAAGATCGCTAAAGAGGTAGGCGAGTACGAAGTGCTCTTGATGGGGTTGGTGGCAGAGAACGAGCGCCTTAGGGGAAGGTTGGAAGCAGGATCCACGGTGGTTCCGGTTGATCAGGTAGCTGTACAGCGTGCTGTGCCCCCAGCTGGTCGGAGAGCCGCGGCAAGGACCCAAGAGGTGGTGGCACCCGTTTCGTACCCAGCACTACCGCTGGTGAGGCCTGTGGAGACCTGGTCGGTGGTCGTAAAGAGCAAGGCGGGTAAGAGCGCCAAAGAGGTGGTGGAGAAGGTGGTTGGTGAGGTTGGACCGACGCTGGGGGTAAGAGTGCACGAAGTGAGGGCAACAAAGGAGGGTGCTGTTATTCGCACGCCATCGGAGGCTGAACGGCGAAAGGTGGCAGAAAATAAGAAGTTCGCCGAAGTGGGACTAGAGGTAGCTGTAAAGGACAAGTTGGGGCCAAAGATTGTGGTACAGCGTGTGCATAAGGAAATATCTCCGGATGAGTTCATGGAGGAATTATACTCCATGAACCTCGGGGAGATGATGGCTCCTGGCGAGTATAAAAGAGCCGTCCGACTGGTGAGCGTACCCTGGAAGGTGGAGGAGGGCACGGTTAATGTGACCCTAGAATGCACGTCGAGGGTGGCAGAACATTTAAGATCTACGGGTGCTTACGTGAAGTGGTTCCGATTCGCGGTCAGGACGCTGGACCCTATTCCGGCGTGCTACAGGTGCTTAGGTTTTGACCACAGGGTGCGAGAATGCAAGTACCAGTCGGACGTGTGTAGAAGATGTGGAGACGCTGGCCACTGGGCGAGCCGATGCCCCAACGAGTTGAGGTGCAGGGACTGTGCGTTCAAGGGACTGCAGGCGGATCATATGATGATGTCTGCAGCGTGCCCGGTCTATGCGACCATGGTTGCTAGGGTGAACGCTCGTCATTAAGATGGATACCGCGGTTGTAATACAGCAAAACCTTCAGAAGTCGTACGTGGCCACGTGCGAACTTGGGCAGGCGATGCGGCGACGGGGTGCGGCTGTTGCCTTAGTGCAGGAGCCGTACTTCCGGTTTGGTGACATCAGGGGGCTTCCTGGGGGTATGCGGGTTTTCCCCGATTTGGAGGGGAACTCTGCGGTAGTGGTGGATGACCCGGGGGTCGATTGTACGGTCGTGAGCTGTACCCGGGGGGGGGTCTGCGTTGCTGTACAGGGGGAGTTTGGGCGGGTGCTCTTTGCAAGCCTGTATTGCAGGTTTGCCGTCCCTTTGGAGCCGTACATTCGGTACATGGATACGGTCCTACTCCTAGCGAGTAGTGCACCCGTTATTCTAGGCCTGGATGCAAATGCATGTTCCTCTATGTGGTTCAGTAAAATGCCCAGGCATGCGCCTGGTCATATGAACCACACTAGAGGAATCATGCTCGGCGAATGGCTGGTCACAGTTGGTGCTTCGGTGTTAAACGAGGCTAGTGATCTGTGCACGTTTGACGCTCCACAGGGCCGCAGCGATATCGATGTGACAATTGCCAATAACTTGGCGTTGTCATACTTCGACTTCAGCTGGAGGGTATGTGACAACGCTGGTGTGAGTGATCATAATCTCATTGAGATTCGGTTCACTTATCGCCGGCGGAGTTGGATATCTGGGTCACCTCGCGGGTGGCGTAAAAGGGATATAGACTGGGGCGGTTACGCGAATAGTGTTAGGGCGGCTGCTATGGTACAGCCTATAGATGAATTCAGGGAATTGGGTATAGACGCTCAGGTTGGCCAGATTGACGACTGGATGTGCGCGGTGAATGATGCGCTGCTTGGCCGAGCCCGTCCGGGTAGGCCAAGAAAAGTCAAGTGGTGGACCGATGAACTGGATCTGATGCGGAGGAGTGTCAGGCGCCTCAGGAAGAGATTCCAGAGGGCCCGGCAGTCTAACGCAGATGATCTAGCTATTCGTAAGGTTAAATATCTGGCTAGCCTGAGGGAATATAAGGGTAGAATTTGTAGGGTAAAAGAAGACGAGTGGAGGGAATTCGTGCGTGAAAATAGGGACGATCCTTGGGGTCGTGTCTATCGCGTTTGTTCGGGTCGACACAGGCATTTAGAAGTAGGGAGCCTCCAGGTTGACAATGTAACATTGTCTTCCTGGAGTGATATTATGGGCGCGTTGTTGGGGGTTTTCTTTCCGGTTGTACGGGCGGGCGGTAGCCCTCCTTTCATTAGGGAGGGAGCCGTTCCTCCTGCGCTGGAGAGATCCGAAATAGAAGTTTGTGTCCACAGGGTCAAGAGTAGGAAATCTCCGGGTATAGACGGTATGACTGGAGAGATGTGTAAAAGCATCTGGAAGGCCATACCGGAATATCTGGAGTCAATATTTGCGAAGTGTCTCAGTGAAGGCTACTTCCCTGAGGCTTGGAAGAAGGCACGTGTTGTGGTGCTCTTAAAGTCCCCCGAAAAAGTGAGGACTGATCCTCGCTCTTATAGGGGCATTAGTCTTCTTCCAGTGCTTGGAAAAGTACTGGAGAGGATAATGGTCTTTCGACTGAAAGAGTGTCCGGGTGCAGCACTGTCTGAATTATAGTTCGGTTTCAGGGAGGGGTGGTCTGTTGACGATGCCTGGCTGCATGTTAAGTCAAGTGTTGCTAGCTCTGCGGAAAGATATGTACTGGGACTATTCGTAGACTTCAGGGGTGCGTTTGACAATCTCCTGTGGAGTGTGGTTCTCGATAGGCTACGTAGTGTGGGCTGTCGGGAGCTCGCTCTATGGGAGAGTTACTTCTGTGGTAGGAAAGCATGTGTGGTGGGCGCCAGCGACACGGTTTGGAGGGACGTTGTACGCGGCTGTCCGCAGGGGTCCATCTGTGGTCCATTTTTATGGAACCTCATGATGGATTCCCTGCTGAGGTCGTTGCAGCGTGACTTGAAATTGTGTGCATATGCGGACGACTTGCTCATCTTGATTGAAGGACAGTCTCGTGCTGATCTGGAAAGCCGAGGTGAGAGGGCCATGCGTGTTGTGCGCGAGTGGGGTGATAGTGTGGGTGTGGAGGTGGCTATGGACAAGACCGTGGCAATGCTGCTGAAAGGCAGGTTGTCTCGGGGTCGTCCACCACTCATTCGCTCTGGCGACATTAGTCTCCGGTATGTGACGGAAGTCAAATACCTGGGAATAATGGTGAGTGAGAGGTTGAACTTTATGGTTCACATCTCATATGTGAGGGACAGGCTTTCTGCTGTAGTAGGTAAAGTTAGGCGCATCCTTAGAAGTGAATGAGGCCTCAGCAGGCGGGCTACTCGTACCATATATGGTGGACTATTTGTTGCATGCGCAGCTTATGGTGCACATGTGTGGTACGAGACAGCCATGACTGTTGTTGGCCGCAATAAGATACAGTCCGCCCAGAGAACTGCGTTGCTTGCTTGCATGCCAGTTTGTAGGACGGTGTCAACAGATGCTCTACAGGTCTTGCTGGGGGTGGCTCCCCTTGATCTGGAGGTGATTCGCCGTGCGATCGCCTTCAAGGTTAGGAAGGGGCTACCGCTTTGTCCACATGATTGGCTTTCTGCTCTTGATCTTGTGGTTAATAGGGAACCCAGTCAGATCAAGGCGCTCCTTTGGGAACGTCTTGTGTCTGCCTGGCGGGCGCGATGGGCGAATAGTACAAAGGGGCGAGCAACGCACGAATTCATTCGCGAGGCTGATTTTGTTGTGGGACGGCCGGAATTTGGCTTCAGTCTCAGTACGGGCTTCTTGCTTACGGGGCATGGTTCCCTCAATGCATTTTTGCATGAGAGGAGCCTGTCCGAGACTGCGCTGTGCAGTTGTGGTGGAGGCCCTGAGGACTGGAGACACGTTCTGGTCGAATGTCATCTTTATGATGACATTAGGGATCTAAAGGGAATGGGCGTAGTAGGGGCGGGCGACCATTGGGATTTCAGTAGGGTTTTGGCGGTCGGCGCGTCTTTTGACGCGTTGGGCGCGTATGCCCGTGAGGTCTTTAGGCGGAGACCAAGGTAGGGAGGGTAGCCTCCCTGTTGTTGCCATTTCCGGAACCGTCGTTTGTTGAACCGCAGGTTCGCGCGTGACTGTGTGCGTCTCTCGTCGGCGGAGTTGGTTGCAGTTGTGGTTGAAGTCTTAGTGTAGGCAACCAAGAGGAGCATAGAGCACAGTTCCTGTGCCCTGTGCTGTTCCTGGTGTCATGTACTTTACTGTGTGTTGTTTGCTGATTGTTGTTTGCTGTGTTGCTGGTTGCTGTCTGCTGTTTTGTTTTGGTGTCGCAGGGTTGCTGGCAACGTTGTTTTTGTTTGTAAGGCCCTTCGTGAGGGGGGTCATGTCTAATTGTTGTTTTTTGTTTTGTTCGTGTTGTAAAGGGCTGGGCCACAGGGGGGTGGCCAATGTACTCATCCGTGAGGGTGAATGTTGAATGTTTTTGTTGTTTTTGTTTATTGTGCCTTGTGCCCGTGTATGTTTTGTGTTGCAGGTGATGCAGTTTGTACGTTGAGTGGCTGCTGTTTTGCTGTTGTCGCTGACGTTCCTGTTGTTCCTGTTTTATGTTGCTGTTTGCTGTTATTGCTGTGTTCCTGTGTGCTGTTTACTGTAAGTATGGTTGCAGGGTGTCACCAGTCCCCGAGCCGTTTGGGGCTCTACTGGTAGTAGTCCCTGGGCTACGAAGTTTGACCGGAGACTTAAATCTGGTACCACGGGAACCGGGAGCCCCAGGAACTTGTTCCTGCCCGGTTATGGTGCGGCCCTTCGGGGAGTATCGTGGTGGTTGTGGTTTAAACCCAAATCGCGGGGAGAGTTCATGTGAGCTCGATGTGGAGTTGCATTGCGACCGGGTACCGTGACCCAAAGATCGGAAGGAGTTTTAGAAAGGCTCCGCTCCTAACCAAGGGGGAGATCATGTCCAAACAACATGAGATCGAATTGGTACTCATGCATGGCAGTTTGTCATGTATGGGGGCGCTGGTAGACGCATTGTATTCACCCGGTGTTAAGATCACCGTGGGAGGAGGCCACAATGGCAGGTACCCACGTAAATCGTTTTCACAACTGTCCCTATCTACTCATTCGTAGTCGGATTGTAGAAGCGAACAGACGTGCATGCGGATAGCATAAAACTTTTAAATACGGTCGTGTGTATTGGTGTTTGTGTAAATAATTGAAGGCAAAAAAAACAAATAGAAGTCGCGAGTGTATGTGTTTTGAGACTCCGCTGACAAGGTGTCTCAAAAACAAGAACAAGCTCCGGCCAAAAGTTGGGTTAGAAAGAATTAAGTGAAACATTAGTGTTGCCAAAAGGAACTAAGAGACTCCAAGTGTTACCAAGAGTAAATAAAAGTTGACGGTTGGATTTGAAAGTGAATTTGAAATTGGAAACTGATTGGAATTGACGGTTGTGATATAAATTTTTAAAAATTTGAAACGGAATTGACGGTTGGCATTGAATACGGCTTGTAACTATTGTGATTGGTAACGACGCGGCGGGTTTTTCCGGTTTTTGAATTCGATATCTTGATTGAATTGATTGTTGCTGACTTGGCCTGTTTTGATTGCTGGATTTACTACATTGGTTTGGACTTTGACGCTAGAGAAGGAATTGTTGACGACTGGTTTTTGTCTTGGATTTTTGATTTTTATAAAGTAGGTGGCATTTTTTTAATTATATAAAAAAGCGGATTTGGCCGACATGCCGCCGGCAAGCAAAAGGAAGAGCGACAAGCCAAGAGCGAAAGGGGACGCCAGTGACGCAACGACTGACGATCCCAGGGCGCCACCACCGTTTGTACCGCCGAAGATAAGGCATACGGAATCGGAGTGTTCGTCCACGGAGGATACGGAAGCGTCTAAGAAGGTGAAGCTTTTGTCGCCGAAACCCAGGCGAAAGCCTGTATTGGAGGATGCGGTGCCAAGTGGGTTGAACTTGGTGAAGGGACACGTGGGCGCTGCCGGTGTAGGGGTAGAGAGGAAGGCTGTTCCTGAGGATGAGGTAGTGGTTGCTACCATGGAGGTGTGCAGTGAAGGTGTGGTGGCTGCGAATAAGCCGCCTGAGAGGGCGTCCCGGAATAGGAGAACGAAGGTGCTGGCTGAGGGGGTAATAGCTGACATGAAGAGGATCACGGAAAAGGTGATGGATGTCGTGATGGCTGAGGATGTGGGCAAAGAGGTAGCACGTAAGTTGCTGAAGGAAGAAGGCCACTTATGGGGCTGGTGGCAGAAAATGAAAGGCTAAGGGGAAGACTGGAGGCTGGTGTGGTAGGAGGTACTGCTGGTCCCATGGTGATGCCGATGACCGTACCCCCAGCAAGTCGTAGAGTAGCAGCTAGGACGCAGGAGGCGGTAACGCCGGTATCTTATCCGGCCTTGCCACTAGTAAAGCCGGTGGAGACGTGGTCGGTGATAGTGAAAAGTAAGGCTGGTAAGAGCGCCAAAGAGGTGGTGGAGAAGGTGGTTGGTGAGGTCGGGCCGACACTGGGGTTTCGCGTCCACGAGGTGCGTCAGACAAAGGATGGAGCTGTTATTCGCACGCCATCGGAGGCTGAGCGGAGGAAGGTGGCGGGTAACGCGAAGTTTGCTGAGGTAGGATTGGAGGTGGCTGTGAAGGACAAGTTGGGGCCTAAAATAGTGGTCCAGCGCGTCCACAAGGAGATCTCCCCGGATGAGTTCATGGAGGAATTGCACTCCATGAACTTCGGGGAGCTGATGTCACCGAGTGAGTACAAGAGATCCGTCCGCTTGGTGAGCGCACCCTGGAAGGTAGAGGAGGGCACAGCCAATGTGACCCTGGAGTGCACGCCGCGTGTTGCAGAGCACTTGAGAACAACGGGGGCGTACATTAAATGGTTCAGGTTTGCGGTGAGGACGCTTGACCCCATACCGGCGTGCTACAGGTGCTTGGGATTCGACCATAGGGTGCGCGACTGCAAGTTCCAGGCGGATGTGTGCAGACGGTGCGGCGACGCTGGCCACTGGGCGAGCCGATGCCCCAACGAATTGCGGTGCAGGAACTGTGCGTTCAAGGGACTGCAGGCGGATCATATGATGATGTCTGCAGCGTGCCCGGTCTATGCGACCATGGTTGCTAGGGTGAACGCTCGTCATTAAGATGGATACCGCAGTTGTAATACAGCAAAATTTGCAGAAGTCGTACGTGGCCACGTGCGAACTTGGGCAGGCGATGCGACGACGGGGTGCGGCTGTTGCCTTAGTGCAGGAGCCGTACCTCCGACATGGCGACATCAGGGGGTTTTCTGGGGGTATGCGGGTCTTCGGCAATTTGCCGGGGAACTCTGCGGTAATTGTGGATGACCCGGGGGTCGATTGTACGGTCGTGAGCTGTACCCGGTGGGGGGTCTGCGTTGCTGTACAGGGGGAGTTTGGGCGGGTGCTCTTTGCAAGCCTGTACTGCAGGTTTGCCGGCCCTTTGGAGCCGTACATTCGGTACATGGATACGGTCCTACTCCTAGCGAGTAGTACACCCGTTATTCTAGGCCTGGTTGCAAATGCATGCTCCTCTATGTGGTTCAGTAAAATGCCCCGGCATGCGCCTGGTCATTTGAACCACACTAGAGGAATCATGCTCGGCGAATGGCTGGTCACAGTTGGTGCTTCGGTTTTAAACGAGGCTAGTGATCTGTACACGTTTGACGCTCCACAGTGTCGCAGCGATATCGATGTGACAATTGCCAATAATTTGGCGTTGTCATATTTTGACTTCAGCTGGAGGGTATATGACAACGCTGGTATAAGCGATCATAATCTCATTGAGATTCGGTTCGCTTATCACCGGCGGAGTTGGATATCGGGGTCCCTTCGCGGGTGGCGTAAAAGGGATATTGATTGGGGCGGTTACGCGGATAGTGTTAGGGCGGCTGCGATGGTACAGCCTATAGGTGATTTTAGTGAGTTGGGTATAGACGCTCAGGTTAGCCAGATCGACGACTGGATGTGTGCAGTCAATGATGCGCTGCTTGGCCGATCCCATCCGGCTAGGCCAAGAAAGGTCAAGTGGTGGATAGATGAGCTGGATCTGATGCGGAGGAGTGTCAGGCGCCTCAGGAAGAGATTCCAGAGGGCCCGGCAGGCTAATGCCGATGATCTAGCTATTCGTAAAGTTGAATATCTGGCTGGCCTGAGGGAATATAAGGGTAGAATTTGTAGGGTAAAAGAAGACGAGTGGAGGGAATTCGTGCGTGATAATAGTGACGATCCTTGGGGTCGTGTCTATCGCGTTTGTTCGGGTCGACACAGGCGCTTAGAAGTAGAGAGCCTTCAGGTTGACAATGTTGCATTGTCTTCCTGGAGTGAGTGTATGGGCGCGTTACTGGGGGTTTTCTTTCCGGTTGTACGGGCGGGCGGTAGCCCTCCTCTCATTAGGGAGGAAGCTGTCACTCCTGCGCTGGAGAGATCCGAAATAGAGGTTTGTATCCACAGGGTCAAGAGTGGGAAATCTCCGGGTATAGACGGTATGACTGGAGAGATGTGTAAAAGCATCTGGAAGGCCATACCGGAATACCTGGAGTCAATATTTGCGAAGTGTCTCAGTGAGGGCTACTTCCCTGAGGCTTGGAAGAAGGCGCGTGTTGTGGTGCTCTTAAAGTCCCCCGAAAAAGTGAGGAGTGATCCTCGCTCTTATAGGGGCATTAGTCTTCTTCCAGTGCTTGGAAAAGTACTGGAGAGGATAATGGTCTTTCGACTGAAAGAGTGCCCGGGTGCAGCACTGTCTGAATTTCAGTTTGGCTTCAGGGAGGGGAGGTCTGTTGGCGACGCCTGGCTGCATGTTAAGTCTAGTGTTGCTATCTCTGGGGAGAAGTATGTTCTAGGTGTATTTGTAGACTTTAAGGGTGCGTTTGACAATCTTCTGTGGAGTGTGGTTCTCGAGAGGCTACGTAGTGTGGGCTGTCGGGAGCTCGCTCTATGGAAGAGTTACTTCTGCAGTAGGAAAGCCTGTGTGATGGGCGCCAGCGACATGGTTTGGAGGGACGTTGTACGCGGCTGTCCGCAGGGGTCCATCTGTGGTCCATTTATATGGAACCTCATGATGGATTCCTTGCTGAGGTTGCTGCAGCGTGACTTCAAACTGTGTGCTTATGCGGATGACTTGCTCATCTTGGTTGAAGGACAGTCTCGTGCTGATCTGGAAAGCCGGGTGAGAGAGCCATGCGTATCGTGCGCGAGTGGGGCGATAGTGTGGGTGTGGAGGTCGCTATGGACAAGACCGTGATAATGTTGCTGAAAGGCAGGTTGTCTCGGGATCGTCCACCACTTGTTCGTTCTGGCGGCGTTAGTCTCCGGTATGCGACGGAAGTCAAATACCTGGGAATAATGGTGAGTGAGAGGTTGAACTTTATGGTTCACCTCTCATATGTGAGGGACAGGCTGACTGCTGTAGTAGGCAAGGTTACACGCATCCTTAGAAGTGAATGGGGCCTCAGCAGGCGGGCTACTCGTGCCATATATGGTGGACTGTTTGTTGCATGCGCAACTTATGGTGCACCTGTGTGGTACGAGACAGCCATGACTGTTGTTGGTCGCAATAAAATTGAGTTTTCCCAGAGAACTGCGATGCTTGCCTGCATGCCAGTTTTTAGGACGGTGTCAACAGATGCGCTACAGGTTTTGCTGGGGGTGGCTCCCCTTGATCTGGAGGTGACTCGCCGTGCGATCGCCTTCAAGGTCAAGAAGGGGCTACCACTTCGTTCACATGATTGGCTTTCTGCTCTTGATCTTGTGGTTAATAGGGAACCCAGTCAGATCAAGGCACTCCTTTGGGAGCGTCTTGTTTCTGCCTGGCGGGTGCGATGGGCGAGTAGCTCAAAGGGGCGTGTAACGCACGAATTCATTCGCGAGGCTGATTTTGTTGTGGGACGGCCGGAATTTGGCTTCAGTCTCAGTACGGGCTTCTTGCTCACGGGGCATGGATCCCTCAATGCATTATTGCATAAGAGGGGCCTGACCGAGACTGCGCTGTGCAGATGTGGTGGGGGCCCTGAGGACTGGAGACACGTTCTGGTCGAATGTCATCTTTACGATGACATAAGGGATTTAGAGGGAATGGGCGTAGTAGGGGCGGGCGACCATTGGGATTTTAGTAGGGTCTTGGCGCACGACGCGTCCTTTAACGCGTTGGGCGCGTATGCCCGTGAAGTGTTTAGGCGGAGACCGAGGTAGGGAGGGTAGCCTCCCCGTTGTTGCCATTGTTGGAACCGTCGTCTGTTGAACCGCAGGTACGTGTGGGGCCGTGTGCGTCTTTTGTTGGCGGAGTTGGTTGCGATTGTGGTCTAAGTCTTAGTGTAGGCAACCATGAGGAGCAGAGAGCGCAGTTCCTGTGCCCTGTGCTGTTCCTGGTGTTACTGTTTGCGGTGTGTTGTCATCATGTGTGCTGTTTTTGCTGTGTTGCTGGTTGCTGTGTTGCTGATTGATTTGCAGAGTTGCTGGCAACGTCGTTTTGTTTGTAAGTCCTTCCGTGAGGGGGGTCATGTCTAATTGTTGTTTTTTTGTTTTGTTCGTATTGTAAAGGGCTGGACCACAGGGGGGTGGCCAATGTACTCATCCGTGAGGGTGAATGTTGAATGTTTTTGTTGTTTTGTTTATTGTGCTTTGTGCCCGCGTGTGTTTTGTGTTGCAGGTGATGCAGTTTGTTCGTTGAGTGGCTGCTGTTTTGCTGTTGTCGCTGACGTTCCTGTTGTTCCTGTTTATGTTGCTGTTTGCTGTTATTGCTGTGTTCCTGTGTGCTGTTTACTGCAGGGGGTCACCAGTCCCCGAGCCGTTTGGGGCTCTACTGGTAGTAGTCCTTGGGCTACGAAGTCTGACCGGAGACTTAATCTGGTACCACGGGAACCGGGAGCCCCAGGAACTTGTTCCTGCCCGGTTATGGTACGGCCCTTCGGGGAGTATCGTGGTGGTTGTGGTTTAAACTGAAATCGCGTGGAGAGTTCAATTGAGCTCGGTGTGGAGTTGCATTGCAACCGGGTGCCGTGACCCATAGATCGGAAGGAGTATTAGAAAGGCTCCGCTCCTAACCAAGGGGGAGATCATGTCCAATCAACATGTGATCGAATTGGTACTCATGCATGACAGTTCGTCATGTATGGGGGCGCTGGTAGACGCATTGTATTCACCCGGTGATTAGATCACCGTGGGGTAAGGCTATAATGGCAGGTACCCACGATAATCGTTTTCACAACTGTCCCTATCTACTCACTTTCTAGTTGTGATTGGTAACGTACGGACGTGTATTTTTCATACGGAAAGTTTTTGGCGGTTTACACTAAAATTAAAGTAGTTAAAAGTGCGTATAAAACTTTAAATTTAGACATTTCGATAGAAAATGTCGCGAGTGTTGTGGTGAAATTTTTATTAAAATCGGACAATCGGGTAAAAAGTTATAGACGTTTTAGTGAACGCATATCTTTTACTAAGTGTTTGTGTGGGTGTTTTGCACAAGCAGAAGCCAGATACACAGGTTTTTGGTTACATACATTTCTTTAGATTGAATTAAAATTGCTTATAAGAGCAAATTTGTATGTATTTTGGATTTTTTCCATATGTAAGTATATATTATTGTATATACATTGTGTACTTTTGAGGAATTTGGTATTCCGCTATAAAAAAGTGTTGCCGCCTTAGTGCGAAAATTGAAGTTGCCGTATTGCTCCCGGGATTGTACCGGGGAAAGTGGGGAGATTTTGGCGATTTCTGGACCCGATTTTGGGAATTTCCAAAAAACTTGGAACCGGTTCGCTAACCGGATCGGAACCGGTTTTTTCATATTCGGTGCACGTTTTTGCCGTGGAACGTGTATTTGGACTGTTTGCGGTCGTTTTGGACACGGTCATACGAATTCTTATCCGGGTTTTCGTCGGTTTTACCGGTTTTTCGTCGGTTTTACGGTTTTAACCGGTTTTTGCCCGTTTTTTGGTGGTTTTTGGCCGATTTTTGCGGGTTTTGACCGGTTTTTGGCGCTTTTTGCCGGTTTTATTGGACTTTTTTGCCCATATTGTTTGCGTATTCGCTGCGAGATCACAGTTTCAACGTTCCTGCCTGTTTTTAGTGGCTGTGTAGCTGGTATTTACACGACAGGAACAGTTTTTCTTGGCATTTTTCGCCGATTTTTGGCTGATTTGCTGAGCTTTTTATTATTTTCTTTTGGTGACGTTTCCTGCCGGATTTTAGTTGCTGTTGCTGGAATTACTTCGACAGGGAAGAGTAGTTGGTGGTTGCATCATGCCACCGGCTAGTAAGAGGAAGGGCGAAAAGCCAAAAGCGAAGGGTGACGCAAGTGACGTCACGACGGATGACCCGAGGGCGCCTCCGCCGTTTGTGCCTCCCAAAATACGGCACACGGAGTCGGAATACTCGTCGACTGAGGATGGGGAAGTGGCCAGGAAGGTGAAGATAGTGTCCCCAAAGGCCAAGCGAGGCAGGACCACGGCTATGGTGGAGTATCTTGCTCCTAGTGGGGCGAGTTTCATGGGGAGCGAATCGGGTGCTTCTGGTGCGGTAGCTGTTTCGGAAGTGTCATTAGGTGATGAAGTGGTGGTAACCGCTATTGAAGAGCTTAGTGAAGGTGCGGTATTGACGGGCAAGCAAGAGAGGGCATCCCGAAGCAAGAAGAAGAAGAAGATGGAAGCGGAGGGTGTAATTGTGGCGATGAAGAAAGTTACGGATAGGGTAATGGAATTAGTAATGGCTGAGGAGGTGGGGAGGCTGGTTGCGCGCAAGATCGCTAAAGAGGTAGGCGAGTACGAAGTGCTCTTGATGGGGTTGGTGGCGGAGAACGAGCGCCTTAGGGGAAGGTTAGAAGCAGGATCCACGGTGGTTCCGGTTGATCCGGTAGCTGTACAGCGTGCTGTGCCCCCAGCTGGTCGGAGAGCGGCGGCAAGGACCCAAGAGGTGGTGGCACCCGTTTCGTACCCAGTACTACCGCTGGTGAGGCCTGTGAAGACCTGGTCGGTGGTTGTGAAGAGCAAGGCTGGTAAGAGCGCCAAAGAGGTGGTGGAGAAGGTGGTTGGTGAGGTTGGACCGACGCTGGGGGTAAGAGTGCATGAAGTGAGGGCAACGAAGGAGGGTGCTGTTATTCGCACGCCATCGGAGGCTGAACGGCGAAAGGTGGCAGAAAATAAGAAGTTCGCCGAAGTGGGACTAGAGGTAGCTGTAAAGGATAAACTGGGGCCAAAGATTGTGGTGCAGAGTGTGCATAAGGAAATATCTCCGGATGAGTTCATGGACGAATTATACTCCATGAACCTCGGGGAGATGATGGCTCCTGGCGAATATAAAAGAGCCGTCCGACTGGTGAGCGTACCCTGGAAGGTGGAGGAGGGCACGGTTAATGTGACCCTAGAATGCACGTCGAGGGTGGCGGAACATTTAAAATCTACGGGTGCTTACGTGAAGTGGTTCCAGTCGGACGTGTGTAGAAGATGTGGAGACGCTGGCCACTGGGCGAGCCGATGCCCCAACGAGCTGAGGTGCAGGAACTGTGCGTTCAAGGGACTGCAGGTGGATCATATGATGATGTCTGCAGCGTGCCCGGTCTATGCGACCATGGTTGCTAGGGTGAACGCTCGTCATTAAGATGGATACCGCAGTTGTAATACAGCAAAACTTGCAGAAGTCGTACGTGGCCACGTGCGAACTTGGGCAGGCGCTGCGACGACGGGGTGCGACTGTTGCCTTAGTGCAGGAGCCGTACCTCCGACATGGTGACATAAGGGGGTTTCCTGGGGGTATGCGGGTCTTCGGCAATTTGCCGGGGAACTCTGCGGTAATTGTGGATGACCCGGGGGTCGATTGTACGGTCGTGAGCTGTACCCGGTGGGGGGTCTGTGTTGCTGTACAGGGGGAGTTTGGGCGGGTGCTCTTTGCAAGCCTGTACTGCAGGTTTGCCGGCCCTTTGGAGCCGTACATTCGGTACATGGATACGGTCCTACTCCTAGCGAGTAGTACACCCGTTATTCTAGGCCTGGATGCAAATGCATGTTCCTCTATGTGGTTCAGTAAAATGCCCCGGCATGCGCCTGGTCATTTGAACCACACTAGAGGAATCATGCTCGGCGAATGGCTGGTCACAGTTGGTGCTTCGGTGTTAAACGAGGCTAGTGATCTGTACACGTTTGACGCTCCACAGGGTCGCAGCGATATCGATGTGACAATTGCCAATAATTTGGCGTTGTCATATTTTGACTTCAGCTGGAGGGTATATGACAACGCTGGTATAAGCGATCATAATCTCATTGAGATTCGGTTCGCTTATCACCGGCGGAGTTTGATATCGGGGTCCCTTCGTGGGTGGCGTAAAAGGGATATCGATTGGGGCGGTTACGCGGATAGTGTTAGGGCGGCTGCGATGGTACAGCCTATAGGTGATTTTAGTGAGTTGGGTATAGACGCTCAGGTTAGCCAGATCGACGACTGGATGTGCGCAGTCAATGATGCGCTGCTTGGCCGAGCCCATCCGGCTAGGCCAAGAAAGGTCAAGTGGTGGACCGATGAGCTGGATCTGATGCGGAGGAGTGTCAGGCGCCTCATTGTTTCAAAATTGTTTAAGTTCGCTTACGCGGCATTTTCGTGAAAACCCCGGTCTAGGCTATATCTCGGGTATATATGGACCGATATCGAAAATTTTCATTTTCCATATTTATGTAACCTAATTTTATTACCAGAACTGCTTTTGAGCTAAAAAAAAGTTATTTAGCTTCGCCTATGCGACATTTTCATTAAAAATCCGATTTGGGCTATATCTCGGGTATATATGGACCGATATCTGAAAAAAAATTTTTTGTCTTTTAGTCACCATGCTTAATAAGTGTGTGAAATTTGAAGCAAAACGAACAACTTTTGTTTTCAAAAATTTTCATACAAAACTGCAAAAAAAAAAAATGGCTTTTTTCGGAATTTTGAATATATCTCAGCTATACGTGGACCGATATTACTGAATTTCAATAGCAAACCCATGAATCGATGGGATAAAAGAATGGTGAAAGAAAAAAGTTTCTAAGTCTAATGGTTTTCTCAGAAATAGTATTTCAACAGCGGACAGATGGACATCGCTTAATCGACTTTTCCATTAATTCTGATTCAGAATATATATACTTTATAGGGTCGCAAAAAAAAACTGTAGAAATTACAAACGGAATCACAAACTTATAAATACCCTTTACATTTTTGTGAAGGGTATAAAAAAAACAATAAAAGTTAGTAAACAACAAAGTTAAATTTTGAACAATTTGAACAATCAGGTCTATTCGAGAATTCACCCTTCACTTCGTCGCCGTCGAACGTTCACTTTCGTCGGCTCGGTATCGATAGATTCTAAAATACGCGCGAACAAATATCGTTTTCAGTAATCGAATTTTGTTATCTCTAGTAAAAATATAAACAAAATTTAATCACAGCTGACTCTGCCAGTCTAAATTGAAAATAGAAATTTATATATGTAATTAAAATGGATTTTGTGGCGTTTTTTATTAATGAAAGACCCGATAATCTTAGAGGCCACATGAAAAGTTTAAGGAAACAAACATTGGATGTGTTTTTAATGAATGATAACAGGTAAGTATATAACATGCACCGAAATATATGTATGCGTATGTACGGATATGTGCATAACATGTCTAAAAAAATTTTTGTTTTAAGCTTTAGGAAAAATTTTAGAATAAACAAAGAAAGGTTTCAATATATTTTGTGTGAATTAGAAGACAGAATCCAACCTCAAATGCGTCTAGGGTGTCTACGGCCTGTTGACAAGCTAGCAGCAGTCCTTCGTTTTTTTGCTGAAGGTAATTACCAGCATGGGGTTGGGATGGATTGGCATCTGAATATATCTCAAGCAACATTTTCAAAAATTCTATCTGAGGTATTAGTCGCATTCGAAGAGAAGCTATGTCCTAAATGGATAAATATTAAAATGGACGAGCAAACAAAATCAGAAGCTCGAATGTATTTCTTTCGAAAATCATCGATTCCTGGCGTTATCATGGCTGTAGACGGAACACATGTAAAGCTTTTTACGCCAACAAATGCTCGTCATTTATATTACAACAGAAAAGTTTATCACAGTCTCAATGTTATGCTAGTGAGTACAATTTACAAGAATAATGATATACATACATGTGTTATAGGTAGTGTAAAATGCAAATTTTTAAAAATGCAAATAACTTGCACTCTATTGTACCTACATACTATGTATGTATGCAGTAAATTTAAGCAATAATATATACATATCGCCCCTTTATTGCAATGTAGTCATATCTTAAAAAATTTAAGTTTTTAATTTTCTAGAAAAATTCGTTCCTACTTTATTTACCTCTGAAAGAAATTCCAGCTTTAAGTCTCAGCGAAATTATAGCAAAAATCTAACACGCTTGTTATTAGAAAACTTTAGCCGCATTTTGCATGAAACTTTAGACACTTTGTTATGAAAACTTTAAACGCATTTTGCCAGCTTTGACTTTTTTCGAGATACGACTACGTCGCAATAAGTGAACAGTATATATGTATATATCTACATACATATACTCGTATACTTATTTTACTGTTCTTAAGGGTTGCGACCATTTAAACAGAATACGGTTCGTAAACAGTACTTTCCCCGGCAGCTGCCATGACTCCCATATTTGGAAGCTATCAAATGTAAGGAGATACTTTGAAAATCAGTACCATCATGGTGACACTTGCCGCATATTGGGTGATGCTGGTTACCCACTAGAGCCGTGGCTTTTAACTCCTTATAGGTCACCAGCCGTTGGAAGCAGAGAGTCAAAGTTCAACATAGCACATTGCAAAGGGAGAAATATAATAGAAAGGACGATAGGCATATTAAAAAACTGTTTCCGATGTCTTTTAAATGAAAGAGGTCTCCATTATAGTCCTGAAAAGGCCGCACGTGTTATTAACGTATGCTGTGCCTTGCATAACATTAGAATACATTTTTCGAAACCCGAAGACCATTTAGATGATCCTGAAATGATTTCAGATAACGAAGAAATCATTATAACAGACGAGGACTACCAAACTCATTCCAGCCAAGCCATTTTGTTAAGAGATGATATCTTAAATACATTTTAAAACAATATACATGAAATACTGCTTTCATTTGTGGGGCGATTTCAAAAATATATGTAATCCTTATTTCATTTCTTAAAGCGATGCAAAACTTTAATTGCCATTAACATTTTATGTTGTAAATTCAAACTCAGATCAAATTCAATTTATAATTTGAAGTTACAATAAAACAAGAATTTTAATAAAAAAAATAATAATTTTATTACATATGTATGTATCAGTCTCTTCAATTCAAATTTGTACATTTACTAACATATTTTAAAATAAGGAACTTAAGTGTCTCCAAGCCAAGCTAACCCATTACTTTGAAGTAAACGATACAATATGAAGTAATTAAGAAAACTTATTTGTGTTCGCATGTGTCTACATATTGCTTATTTACAAAAGGTATAACGATGAAACGTATATACAATATAAAGTCTGAAGCAGCAAGCAATTTTATATGATTAACTACAACATTTTAAATTTTGAGTTATGATGTTGTATTAGTAAATGAGCAATATGCATGTGTTTATTAAGTTACTAAAAGCAAATTAGTTTAGATATTTATACCGCTTACCGCATTAAGCTTGTACATTCTTTTGTTATGTAGCTGCATGTACCACGATATCATTCGACATCGCTCGCTCGCATAAATACGTTTAAAACAAATACAAAATTTAAAATGTTTGGGAGCGAGCGATGTCGAGTGACGTCGTGGGCCAAGCAGTAAAACCTTGCTTATAACTGAGCTCGTGTTTTGATTTTAATAACTTAATAAAAACAAAAAATGTACTCAACTAAAGCACAAAAAAGTTTTCTTAATTAAGCCTTACTGGCTCGTTTGTGAACAACAAACTTACTTGAAAGTATTATCCGAGCTTGGCTTGTATTTACTCCATAAAGTTAAAGACTATAATTTGTGTTCATTATTTCTACCGAATGCTTTACTTATTTTGCAATAATTGAATTCCGTCTGCAATCTTCTTTAAGTATTCGAGCTCTTTTTTTTTTAAAGCAATATAGTTCTCGTAAAACGATTCCTGTAATGCTATTTGTTGCTGCAAAAGATTTGGTTGCTCACTCTTACGTCTCTTTGTACTGGAACTTGCTACTTGGAAACTTGAATCGTCGTCTAGCATGTTTTCGTCATATAGGAATTCTACGCTTTCCATTGGTTCGTCAATACCAAACGGTTTTACATTTGGTATTCCAGACACCGATGTTTTCAAACTAAGTAAAGACGACACAGCCTCTTCCAAATCGTTTAAAACAAAGGTTCTGTTTGGACCTCCGCCGGTACCCTCCATTTGTTGCTTGTTAGCAACTAGTTTTTTTTTTCGTATTTGCCTTGAAATCTCTCCAAACCTGTAAAATATTTTTATTAACTGTGGTTTCCTTTTCAGTACATACATTGTGCAAAAGCATATGAATACATACATATAAGCAATATAGAAACTTACCTTTTCCACGACGGTACGTCTCTTGTTGGGATGCTAATGGAGTTTAGTTTTTGGCTCAGCTCTTCCCATAGCTTATTCTGCTCTTCCGGCCTTTGTTGGCTGCTTCCTGTAGCAATGTCAGGATGTGCCAGCATGAATTCTATCAAAGCTCTAAATTGTTGTGGCGATGTTTGCTTTTTTGACCTTCATACATATGTATGTATGTGTATATGCAATAAAAAGAAATGTATACATACATATGTAAATATTTTTTGCCAAATATCGTTAATATTCATATTTACTTACATTTTTTCTTTTTACGCGGTAAAATCGATGTCGAACAATTTTGGAACTAAAATGCAGTGACAATGTATTTTAGAATGCAGACGATGTGAAAGAAAACACATGCTTTCTGTTTGTATATTACTCCCATCTCTAACGAATATAGCAGATATGTATTTTAGAATAGTAAAAAATGAAACGAGCGCGTATTTGTGGTGAAAGTGACTTCTCGAATAGAGACGAATATTTTTGTATAAAACAATAATTAAAAATTTTTTATTCAATATGTTTTTTTTTCGTTTTCCTTTAGAAAACTTCTTAAGGAAAGTATTTGTTGATCGATTATAAAATCAACAAGTAAGAGTGTAGTATATTCGGCTGGGCCGAATCTAAAATACCCTTCACGATAATCACGAATATGTATAGTATATTAAAAATGTGACCTAAATATGCTCGGTTATATATGAACCGATATCGGAATTTTCTATTTTCTGTATTTTAGTAACCTTCTTTTATAACGAGAATTGCTTTTCAGCAAAAAAAAAAAAAATTTTAATGGAAAAATCGGTTCAGGCTATATCTCGGGTATATATGGACCGATATCGAAAATTTTAATTTTCCATATTTATAAAACCTTTTTTCATTACCAGAATTGCTTTTGAGCACAAAAAAGTTGTTAACTCGGCATTTTCAGCAAAAAACCTGTTAGGCTATATATCGGGTATATATGAACCGATATCGGAAATTTTAATTTTCCATATTTATTAAACCTTATTTTATTACCAGAACTGCTTTAAGGTGAAGAAAGTTGGTTAAGTTTGCTTACGCGACATTTTCATGAAAAACCCGGTTTGGGCTATATCTCGGGTATATATAAACCGATATCGACAATTTTCATTTTCCATACTTATATAATCTTATTTAATTACCAGAACTGCTTTAAGGTGAAAAAAGTTGTTTAAGTTCGCTTACGCGGCATTTTCATGAAAACCACGGTTTAGGCTATATCTCTGGTATATATGGACCGATATCGGAAATTTTAATTTTCCATATTTATATAACCTTATTTTATTACCAGAACTGCTTTAAGGTGAAAAAAGTTGTTTAAGTTCGCTTACGCGACATTTTCAGGAATAACACGGTTTGGGCTATATCTCGGGTATATATGGACCGTTATCGGAAATTTTCATTTCCCATATTTATATAACCTTATATTATTATTAGAACTGCTTTTAAGCAAAAAAAGATTTTTAAGTATACTTACGCGACATTTTTATGAAAACCGCGGTTTAGGCTATATCTGGGGTATATATGGACCGATATCGGGCATTTTCATTTTCCATATTTATCTAACCTTATTTTATTACCAGAACTGCTTTTAATGAAAAAACGTTGCTTAAGTTCGCTTACGTGGCATTTTCTTGAAAACCCCGGTTTAGGCCATATCTCGGGTATATATGGACCGATATCGGGCATTTTCATTTTCCATATTTATATAACCTTATTTGATTACCAGAACTGCTTCTAAGCAAAAAAAAAGTTGTTTAAATTCGCTTACGCGGCATTTTCATTAAAAACCCGGTTTAGGGTATGTCTGGGGTATATATGGACCCATATCGGAAATTTTCATTTTTCATATTTATTTAACCTTACTTTATTACCGGAACTGCCTTTGAGCAAAAAAAGGTTTTTTAAGTTCGCTTATGTGGCATTTTCATGAAAAACCCGTTCTAGGCTATATCTCACGTATATATGGACCGATATCGGAAGTTTTTATTTTCCATATTTATATAACCTAATTTTATTACCAGAACTACTTTTAAGCAAAAAAAGTTGTTTAGCTTCGCCTATACGTCATTTTCATTAAAAGTCCGATTTGGGCTATATCTCGGGTATATATGGACCGATATCGGAAATTTTCATTTTCCATATTTATATAACCTAATGTTATTACCAGAACTACTTTTAAGCAAAAAAAGTTGTGTAAGTTTGCTTACGCCGCATGTTCATGAAAAACCCGGTTTAGGCTATATCTCGAGTATATATGGACCGATATCGGGAATTTTCCTTTTTTTATATTTATATAACTTTATTTTATTACCAGAGCTGCTTTTAAGCAAAACAAAGTTGTTTAAGTTCGCTTACGCGACATTTTCATTAAAAATCCGATTTGGGCTATATCTCAGGTATATATGGACCGATATCTGAAAAAATTTTTTTTCGTTTAAGTCACCATGCATAATAAGTGTGTGAAGTTTGAAGCAAAACAAACAACTTTTGTTTTCAAAAACTTTCATACAAAGCTGCAAAAAAAATGGCTTTTTCGGAATTTTGAATATATCCCAGCTATACGTGGACCAATATTACTAAATTTCAATAGCAAATCCATGAATCGATGGGGTAAAAGGATGGTGAAAGAAAAAAGTTTCTAAGTCTAATGGTTTTCTCAGAAACGGTATTTCAACAGCGGACAGACGGACAGACGGACATCGCTTAATCGACTTTTCCATTAATTCTGATTCAGAATATATATACTTTATAGGGTCGCAAAAAAAAACTGTAGAAATTACATACGGAATCACAAACTTATATACACCCTTTACATTTTTGTGAAGGGTATAAAAAGTGAAAATCCTGAGGTTGCTTTGCTGAATTTCGGCACAGAAGAGGTGAAAGGTACTGACTCAGTGCGCGGCGCTTTTGAGTTGCTTAAAAACGCTCCAGGCATTAATTTCAAAGGGTGTATAGAGGCAAGTGAATTTTTAGAGGGTAATATAGATGTGATTGTTGCTGATGGTTTTGTTGGCAATGTAATGCTCAAAACGGCTGAGGCAACCGCTAGTACCTTTATCAATCTAATAAAGCAGGAAGTATTCAACTCGTGGATAGTGAAAATGCTTGTTGGTATATTGTTAAAATCCAAACTAAATAAAGCAATAACGCGTTTTAACCCTAAAATTAGAAGTGGAGCTATGTTTTTAGGGCTGAATGGTATCATCATTAAAAGTCATGGAAATTCTGATGCTATTGCTTTGGCTCATGCCATAAAATTTGCAGTAAATGCAATTAGTGAAAATTTAAATCAAAAGATAATCAACGGGGTAAGTCATATTGAATAAGAGTTTCATATTAAGCACTGGATCTTACCTACCAAGAAAAATGCTGAGTAACAACGAAATTGCATCGATAGTTGAGACAAGCGATGAATGGATAAGGCAGAGAACAGGAATAATTCAAAGACATATAGCAGATGAAGGAGAATTAACGTCAGATCTAGCTGTAAATGCAGCAAAAAGTGCTATAGAAAAAGCTGAAATTTCAGTGGATGAAATTGATTTAATTGTAGTTGCAACAACAACACCTGATAAAACTTTGCCTAGCTGTGCAACGATTGTACAAAGTAAGTTAAAATGTAAAAATGCATTTTCTTTTGATGTACAAGCAGCATGCTCTGGTTTTATATATGCAGTTACAGTTGCTGATTCGCTCATAAAATCTAACAATAGAATTAAATATGCGCTCGTTATTGGTGCTAAAATAATGTCTAGGATTGTTGACTGGGAAGATAGATCAACTTGTGTACTCTTTGGTGATGGTGCTGGTGCAGCAATAATGAAATCAGCATGTCATTTTAACGTCATTCCAACAAATGATGCTGATACTTGGGTGGCAGAGAAGGGGGTTACAAAAGGTATAATTTCAACTAGCCTATATTCTGATGGCAATGTAGACATACTATGTACGAACGGAGGGATATCCTCAATTGGTGATTCTGGAAAAATATGCATGAATGGAAGAGAAGTGTTTAAACATGCAGTGCAGCCTCAGTAAAGGAAACTCTGAAATGCAATAATTTGAAAATCACTGATATTGACTGGTTAATTCCCCATCAAGCAAACATTCGTATTATTGAAGCAGTAGTAAAGAAATTAGATTTTCCTATAGAGAAAGTGATTAATACCGTTGATAAGCATGCAAACACCTCACCGGCATCAATTCTACTGGCCGTAGACTATGCAACACAAGAATCAAAAATAAAATCAGGAAATCTGGTACTGCTGATTTCAATAGGTGCAGGCCTGCCCTGGGGTTCCGTGTTGCTGCACTATTAGACTTCCTGCATTACCTCCTGTCATCCCAGTGCCCTGACTACTTGGATCCAGGAAAAATGGTGTCATCCAAGTAGCTTCTTTCCCCTGTCATCCCAGTGTCAAGCACTGGGATGACAAAAAAAGGTGCACTGGGATAACACCATTTGTTGTGTTTAACAAAGTTCGTACTTAGCTTCATGCTAGTCATAAGTATTAAGAAATTTACTAAACAGAAAAAAAGGCAAAAGAAGCTTCGTGGTTGGCTAATTACTTACATTATACTTTCAAATATGGCGTTTTTTTATTCTAAATGCTTAATAACCGCAACTCAGCTGCTTTTAAGCCGCAACTAATCTAAATTATAAACGTTAAGAAATTTATTAAGTGGAAAAAAGGCAAAAAAAACCTTAGGGTAGCTAGTATTCAAATTCTCCCTTGACTATTTGGCGTCTTTCACTGTCTTAAACGCTTTATAAGGGCGTTTCGGCTTGCATAGGTAGAAACCTAAAAGGTTTTATAAAGACATGAGGTGCACACAGTGCAAAAAATTAAGCATGATTTACGCCAAATACATTAAGTTTTTTGTCATTAATACCACTGCAGAGATTGCGAAGATAAATAAATAGCTTAATTTTCATGATAATGTGGCCGGCGAAGGGTGTCAAGCAAGTTTTTCTTTTCCATGGATCCAATTTGAAGTTGAATATTGAAAATTGACTGGAGAGTTTTGGATTACTTTGCATATGTCATAACAAGCCATGGCACTCACGACAAAACCACTTAATATTAACTTTAGTTTGCCTGAATAAATAGCTATATCTCCGATTGCATATATTCTATCTCTACTGGTTTTTAAGGTAGTAGGATCAACAACTATGCGGCCATGTTCTAACTGTATACCCCAATTGTTTATTGGACCAAGGTTCATTGACAGTCCAAAAAATGGCAGCAAAAAATCAGCAGATATTTCTTTTTCTTCCTTAGAGGCAATGTTTTTTACAATCACTGCGCTCAACTGCCCATTACCTCCTACTAGTTCGTGTAATTGATATGGCACTACCAGTTCTATCTTTCCATCATTTTTAAGTGATTCTAATTTATTTCTAGTTTCAGGAGTGCAGCAAAATTCCTTTCTTCTGTGTATCACATAAATTTTCTTTGTAACTTTAGAAAGTTCTACAGTCCAATCAGCCGCAGAATTACCTCCCCCTGCAATGGCAATAGTTTTGTCCTGAAAATCAGAAATTTTATTTACACTATAAAATACAGACTTATTTTCATATTCTAATATACCACTTAAGGGTGGACGGTTAGGTTCAAACATTCCGTTGCCTGCAGCAATGATAACGGCTTTGCATTTTACCTCTGTACCTATGTTCGTTATGATAGTAAAGTTTTCACCTTCGTTATTTGAAATCTTTTCCACTTTTTGACTTAAATGGTGAACAGGCTCAAATAGTGAAGCTTGCTTCATTAGTCGCTCAATTAATTTTTGGGCAGTAATTACAGGATAACCAGGTATATCATATATTGGCTTTTCTGGGTAAAGGGCTGTGCATTGTCCTCCTGATTGATCCAAAACATCCATTATATGACATCTCATATCAAGCATTCCCGCTTGAAAAGCAGTGAATATTCCAACAGGCCCTGCACCTACTATTACGATATCGGTTTCCATATTCAGATGGTGATCTATTTATAGATATTAGCTTTCTTTGCTAACACGGTCAATTTACAAAGGGATGTATTTTTAAAAGATGTGGCTAGATTAGACAAGATTTCCAGCGTGATGAACCACATAGTCCAAATAAGCTCTAAAAATCAGCTAGCATAGCGAGATGATGTGCGGACGGAATGGGACTCGAACCCATGGTACGCTCATCACGTACGTCAGTTTTCAAAACTGGTGCCTTAAACCGCTCGGCCATCCGTCCATTTCTTTTCTATCACAACATTTGATTTTAAGCAATCTATAAAAGCTTTACTTGCCCACGCAAAAGTTGCTAAACACACTACTCAATATTTCCTCAACATCAATAATTCCAATCACCGCACCAAGTTCAAATGCAGCAAGCCTCAAATCTTCAGATATCAACTCAATTGGATTATCGATATTAAAACGTTGTAAATGTTCCAGTGCTTTCTTTATGTGATTCCTATGTCTTTGCCGAGTAATCACAGGAGTGTCTCTATCATGCCCAAATTTTTCCTCTGCCTTCTCTTCTATGAGGGAGATCAACTTGTTTGTACCTATTCCCTTTAAAATAGAAATGGGTAAAAGATCTATGCCATCAATTTTTATATTGTGATTATTGATAACATCGTCAGCTTTGCTTAATACATAAATAGTATCGCTATTTATAACGTTGCAATTGATATTATGACGCTGTTCAAAAGGAAACAGTTCTATTCTTAAATCAGCTTCAAAAGACCTCTTTTTCGCTCGACTTATACCTTCTGATTCTATTGGATCTGAACTTTCACGAATTCCAGCAGTATCAGAGAGAATGATTGGGTATCCGCCAATGTCAATATGAGCTTCAAGTATATCTCTTGTTGTTCCTGCATATTCAGAAACAATAGCAATATCACGCTTGGCTAAGAAATTAAACAGAGTTGATTTACCGACATTTGGTTTACCAGTTAGTACAACATGTAAACCCTCACGCAACCTTTCACCCCGTCTATTATCATTTAAATGCTCTTGTATCAACCGCACAAGAGCTCGCACTTCATTATTAATTTTTTCCAATTAATTTTTTTCTGTCCAAACATCCTCTGGAAAGTCTATATATGCTTCGATTTTGGATTGTATCGTTATTAGTCTTTGCCTCTAATTGCTGTATAGTCTCTCCAATTCTCCTGATATCTGCTTAATCGCTTGTTTAGCTTGCATTTTCGTCTCAGCATCAATTAAGTCTGCAATCCCTTCTATTTGCGTTGAGTCAAATTTACCATTTAGAAAAGCCCTAAGTGAGAATTCTCCAGGCTTGGCCATAACGAAGACTTTTGATAATTCCTCCAAGATGATTTTTATAACTGCCTTGCTTCCATGCACTTGTAACTCTATAGCGTCCTCGCCAGTGAAACTGTTTGGAGCAGGGAAATAGATGATTATTCCATTATCTATCAATTGACTGGAATCATCATATAGATCAACTAAAGTAGCAAATTTTGGTTTAATTTCTTTCTTAATGTGAAAATAATTTAAAGCTTTAAGCGCGTAATTGCCTGAAATTGTGATTACTGCAACTCCTGACTTACCAAATACGGTCGACAAAGCGAAAATAGTTTCATTTGTGTTTGTCATTATTTATATAAACTACTTAGCAATGTTATACTTAAGGAACCAAAATACCTAATTTGAAAACATCTAAATTTTATTTATCTTGTAAATTTATAATTAGTAATATAACACTATCATATTAATGAATATATTATATAAAAAAACTGTAAAGATCATCCAGGTGAAAATATTTATTTTGAAAACTGATAATATCATTTATAATGATTGACACAAGTTTTAAATATTTTATGCTCAAGAAATTAGCTTGTTACTGGTCTTTTGTAGAGTTAACTAGAGTGGTTTTTATTACATTAAAATATATGTTTAAGCCAAAGGTTACTTTGAGGTATCCTATGGAGAAGGGCCCTTTAAGTCCAAGGTTTCGTGGTGAGCATGCGTTGCGTAGGTATCCAAACGGTGAAGAACGATGCATAGCTTGTAAATTATGTGAAGTTATCTGCCCTGCTCAAGCAATAGTTATTGAAACAGAGGAAAGAGAAGACGGTAGTCGCCGCGCTACGCGCTATGATATTGATATGACAAAATGCATATACTGCGGACTTTGCCAAGAGGCATGTCCAGTTGATGCAATTGTTGAAGGTCCTAACTTTGAATTTGCTACTGAAACAAGAGAGGAGTTAATGTACAATAAAGAAAAGTTATTGCGTAATGGTGAAGTTTGGGAAGACGCAATTGCACTCAGGTTAAAAAAGAATAGGCCTTATTATTAATGTTCAGAGCTTATAACCCTGTTATCCATTATGATTTAGGGGCAGTGCCCACTAGGGGTGGTGTCATCCCAGTAGCTGATACACGACTGTACGAACATTTGTTTGCGAGGGCAGTATGTTAAATGTTATAGCCTGTTTTGCCTCAAACACAAAGGTGTCATTCCAGTGCTTGGCACTGTGATGACACCGTTGGAAGAAGCAAACCGCCTTCAAGTTACATGTCCGTATAGGTTTATTTATGGTTAGAATTACTTTTTCAACCGAACAAAAAGTAAAAGAATACAGTGGTAAAGTCACTGGCTTTGATATATTACAACAGGGTGCTTTGAAAGAAGCAGTTGCATTGAAAGTAAATGGTGAGTTGTATGATCTCTCACGTGAAATTGAATCTGACACAGAGATAGAGGTAATACAATTGAGTGACGAAGTGGGTTTACATATAATAAGGCATGATGCTGCTCACATAATGGCGCAGACAGTGAAAGAGCTATTTCCTAATACTCAGATTACTATCGGCCCAACAATTCAGGACGGCTTTTACTATGATTTTGCTACAGATCGTACCTTCACTACGGACGATCTCACCGCAATAGAAGAGAAAATGAAAGAGATTGTAAAAAGTAACCACAGATTTGTTCGAGAGTTTTGGACTCGCAAGCAGGCAGTTGATTTCTTTAGTGGTATAGGCGAAAAATATAAGGTTGAAATTATATCCTCTATACCAGAGAGTGAAAACCTAACTGTTTATAGACAAATTGTAAGGATCTTCCGGTTGTCCGGGTTGATTGCTGGGATATACTCAGCCTACCAAGGTCCCTTTCCTCGTTGGATACTCAAAAGAAAAACCCACGGCTGTATCTGGTTATTAAGATTGCTTTATTTTTTATACCCTTCACAAAAATGTAAAGGGTATATATAAGTTTGTGATTCCGTTTGTAATTTCTACAGTTTTTTTTTGCGACCCTATAAAGTATATATATTCTGAATCAGAATTAATGGAAAAGTCGATTAAGCGATGTCCGTCTGTCCGTCTGTCCGTCTGTCCGTCTGTCCGCTGTTGAAATACCGTTTCTGAGAAAACCATAAGACTTAGAAACTTTTTTCTTTCACCATTCTTTTACCCCATAGATTCATGGGTTTGCTATTGAAATTCAGTAATATCGGTCCACGTATAGCTGAGATATATTCAAAATTCCGAAAAAAGCCATTTTTTTTTGCATTTTTGTATGAAAATTTTTGAAAACAAAAGTTGTTCGTTTTGCTTCAAACTTCACACACTTATTAAGCATGGTGACTAAAAGACAAAAAATTTTTTTTTTCAGATATCGGTCCATATATACCCGAGATATAGCCCAAATCGGATTTTAATGAAAATGTCGCACAGGCGAAGCTAAATAACTTTTTTTTGCTCAAAAGCAGTTCTGGTAATAAAATTAAGTTACATAAATATGGAAAATGAAAATTTCCGATATCGGTCCATATATACCCGAGATATAGCTCAAACCGGGGTTTCCATGAAAATGTCGCGTAAGCGAACTTAAACAACTTTTTTGTGCTCAAAAGCAGTTCTGGTAATCAAATAGGGTTAAATAAATATGAAAAATGAAAATTTTCGATATCGGTCCATATATACCCGAGATATAGCCTAGACCGGGGTTTTCATGAAAATGCCGCGTAAGCGAACTTAAACAACTTTTTTGTGCCCAAAAGCAGTTCTGGTAATGAAATTAGGTTACATAAATATGGAAAATGAAAATTTCCGATATCGGTCCATATATACCCGAAATATAGCCTATACCGGGGTTTTCATGAAAATGCCGCGTAAGCGAACTTAAACAACTTTTTTGTGCTCAAAAGCAGTTCTGGTAATGAAATTAGGTTACATAAATATGAAAAATGAAAATTTTCGATGTCGGTCCATATATACCCGAGATATAGCCCAAATCGGGTTTTTCATGAAAATGTCGCGTAAGCGAACTTAAACAACTTTTTTGTGCTCAAAAGCAGTTCTGGTAATGAAATAGGGTTATATAAATATGAAAAATGAAAATTTTCGATATCGGTCCATATATACCCGAGATATAGCCTAGACCGGGGTTTTCATGAAAATGCCGCGTAAGCGAACTTAAACAACTTTTTTGTGCTCAAAAGCGCTTCTGGTAATAAAATTAGGTTACATAAATATGGAAAATGAAAATTTCCGATATCGGTCCATATGTACCCGAGATATAGCCCAAATCGGGTTTTTCATGAAAATGTCGCATAAGCGATCTTAAAAAACTTTTTTTTGCTCAAAAGCAGTTCTAGTAATGAAATAAAGTTATATAAGTATGGAAAATGAAAATTGTCGATATCGGTCTATATATACCAGAGATATAGCCTATACCGGGGTTTTCATGAAAATGCCGCGTAAGCGAACTTAAACAACTTTTTTGTGCTCAAAAGCAGTTCTGGTAATGAAATTAGGTTACATAAATATGAAAAATGAAAATTTCCAATATCGGTCCATATGTACCCGAGATATAGCCCAAATCGGGTTTTTCATGAAAATGTCGCGTAAGCGATCTTAAACAACTTTTTTTTTGCTCAAAAGCAGTTCTGATAATGAAATAAGATTACATAAATACGGAAAATGAAAATTTCCGATATCGGTCCATATATACCCGAGATATAGCCCAAATCGGGTTTTTCATGAAAATGTCGCGTAAGCGAACTTAAACAACTTTTTTGTGCTCAAAAGCAGTTCTGGTAATGGAATAGGGTCATATAAATATGAAAAATGAAAATTTTCGATATCGGTCCATATATACCCGAGATATAGCCTAGACCGGGGTTTTCATGAAAATGCCGCGTAAGCGAACTTAAACAACTTTTTTGTGCTCAAAAGCAGTTCTGGTAATGAAATTAGGTTACATAAATATGAAAAATGAAAGTTTTCGATATCGGTCCATATATACCCGAGATATAGCCTAAACCGGGTTTTTCATGAATACGCGGCGTAAGCGAACTAAAACAACTTTTTTTGCTTAAAAGCAGTTCTAATAGCAAAATAAGGTTATATAGGTATGGAAAATGAACATTTCCGATATCGGTCCATATATACCCGAGATATAGGCTAAACTGCGGTTTTAATGAAAATGTCGCGTAAGTGAACTTAGACATCTTTTTTTGCTTAAAAACAGTTCTGGTAATGAAATAGGGTCATATAAATATGGAAAAAGAAAATATCCGATATCGGTCCATATATACTCGAGATATAGCCTGAACCGATTTTTCCAATAACATTTTTTTTTTTTTGCTGAAAAGCAGTTCTTGTTATGAAAGAAGGTTACGAAAATAGAGAAAATTAAAATTTCTGATATCGGTCCATATATACCCGAGATATAGCCTAAATCGGGTTTTTCATGAAAATATCGCGTAAGCGAACTTAAACAATTTGTTGTGCTCAAAAGCAGTTCTGGTAATGATATAAGGTTATATAAATATGGAAAATTAAAATTTTCGATATCGGCCCATATATAGTCGAGATATAGCCTAAACCGATTTTTCCATTAAAAAAAATTTTTTTTTTTTTTGCTGAAAAGCAATTCTCGTTATAAAAGAAGGTTACTAAAATACAGAAAATAGAAAATTCCGATATCGGTTCATATATAACCGAGCATATTTAGGTCACATTTTTAATATACTATACATATTCGTGACTATCGTGAAGGGTATTTTAGATTCGGCCCAGCCGAATATACTACACTCTTACTTGTTTCTTCTTTACTTCACTTTTAATTATTATTATTAATTATTTTTTTTGCTTATGGCTATAATTATTTACTTGCGTGAATCGTATACGGACACTCCTTACTTCCTACCGTAGGATGTTATCCATACGGCTCAACGGTGGATATTATCCAACCGTGTCCCTATTTGGAATCACTATAGCGACCCTTGACTAGAGGATGTAATCCTACTAGTCGAACCGGATATAACCCAGTACTGACTCGACCTGTTCTGCTGCCGCAGGATATAATCCGTGCGGTTAATTTCTGAATGTAATTCAGCCTCGTGCCTAACTAAAAAACAACCTTTCACCACTCAGTACCTTGGTGTCCTGCCCGATACGAACTCTCTCCTTTTCAGGCTTGGCAGCCCCTTTTATAGGGGACCTGTCACGACTGTCTAGCGACAACTACGCTGCAACTACAAAGTGTGCAGCTTACGGTTGTTAGTTCTCTCATCTCACATGCTGCTCTCTCCTAAAAAATTAAGAGAGTCTATTGTGCTTTGCCTTGGGATTCTTTAGACTCTTATATGGTGAATATTATTCACCCCTACGTCCTGTGGGTTAACTCTTATACGATGGTGAATGTAATTCACCTCGTAATATGAAAATTATAAATTTTTGGCAAAATTTTGGCATCAATGACATCATTTCCCTTGCGTGCTGGAAAAATAGTGAGTCCAGTTAGTAATAAGACCTGTAGGATTTTTCCGCCGTTGTCCTGAAAGATGTCATCTATACCATACTTAACAGCAAACTCTTGATACTTTCGTATATGAGGAAATATATCTTTCAGACATTTTCTGTCTTGATCCTGATCTAGAAGTGCAGTAGGTTCAACACCAAGGGCATCTATGCGCTCAACATTATCTATAGAGATATTTCTCTCACCACGTTCAACGGAGCCTATATATGTTCTGTGTAATTCACATAAATCAGCAAGATTTTCTTGGGAGAGCCCTTTTATATTTCTTATTCTTCGTATATTCTGGGAAAGAAATAACCGCAGAGGTTGTTTTTTTATTTTTGTCATCTTTTTAAGATAATAGCTGACAATTATAAGTCTACATACTATAAGTGTTTTCCATATGGTACATAATATATTAAAAAAAAATTTAAATTTAATAATAAACCTACATATACTACAGATAGGGGAGCTGCATATTGTGGAGACTCTCTTAACCTATTGCCGCAATTACCAGACAATAGCTTAGATCTTGTAATAACCAGTCCACCGTTTGCTTTGCAAAGAAAAAAAGAATACGGAAATGAATCCCAAGCCGAATATGTTGCCTGGCTTGGTCAATTTGCAAAATTAGTACATAGCAAACTCAAAGATACAGGCAGTTTTGAACTTGATCTAGGTGGAGCTTATGAAAAAGGCGTGCCATCCAGAAGTTTATATAATTTTAGAGTGCTTTTGCATTTCTGTGATGATATAGGCTTCTTCCTTGCAGAAGATTTCTATTGGTATAACCCTTCTAAGTTGCCAAATCCAACTGAATGGGTAAATAAGAGAAAAAATCAGAGCAAAAGATTCTGTTAATACAGTATGGTGGTCCAGCAAAACTGAGTGGCCTAAAGCAGATGTCACAAAGGTGCTAGTGGAATACAGTGGTCGCATGAAAAAACTTATCGAGAACTCAAAGGCTTATTATACTCCAAAAGAACGACCATCAGGACATAATATTGGTAGTAGCTTTGGTAAAGATAATGGAGGAGCTATTCCATCAAATCTTTTGCAGATTCCCAATTCAGAGTCTAACAGCCAGTATCTTGCTGCATGTAAGGAACTAGGTGTAAAAGAGCATCCAGCTCGATTCCCTGCTAAATTACCTCAATTTTTATTAGGTTTCTAACACAACCAGGTGACGTTATTTTACATACTTTTGCTGGTTATAACACAACAGGTTTTGTATGTGAGCAAGAAGAACGCTACTGGTTAGTATTTCAAGAAAATAGAGAATATCTTGTTGCATCTGCTTTTAGGTTCTTAGAAAAAGAATGCTCAAAAAAAACGAGTTGGCAGTTATTTATCAATGCATTATTCGTGGTAAAGAGCCTGTATTAAAGACTAAGCAGTCTATATTGGATACTGAGTTCACTCAGCAGCCATTAGTAGTTTAGTTATGCTCTTTGTTCATGGTTTTCCCGTTTTGAGCAATAATTTTTTATATAAGCATTTTTGTTGCCTATCCTCAACACTTTCCACATTAGCGTTACTAGCAGAAGTTACTCTTAAATGTTTGTTCATGTTAGCTACAAGCGTTAAGAAATTTACTAATCAGAAAAAAAGACAAAGAATCCCAGCAGTAGCTAGTTTATTCCACTCTTTATTTTCAGCTTACGTGGGTAAAAACCCAAAATTTTATATAAAGACATAGTATGCACATATTGCAAAAGTTAAACAACAGTACGCCAAATACAAGTCTCCTTGTCGTTTTAACCTGCACAGATTGGGAAGTTAAATAATATATCTTCAATTTCATGATAATGGGGCTGGCGAAGGGTGTCAAATAGTTTCTACCTTAAACCACAATATTCGCACAGTTGGAAAATGGTTGCGGGAGTAGGATTTGAACCTACGGCCTTCAGGTTATGAGCCTGACGAGCTACCAAGCTGCTCCATCCCGCGTCGTTGTTTATTTAGTTATTATAACGAGTGATTTTTTTGCTATTATCTTTTTGGCAACACTAGTTTTGACAGCTCACGCACGTTTTGTATCTTGTGTCACTGTCAAACATTTTCAGTTTGGTCTATAATTTAATCATGAATCGTCTTACAAACCAACAACGCTTGCAAATTATTGAATTTTATTACCAAAATGCGTGCTCTGTTAAGAAAGTTCATCGCGCGCTTCTCCCATTTTATGGTCAGTTTAATCGACCTACTGAGGCTTCTATTCGGGCTATTGTAAAAAAATTTCGCCCCAAATTTACATTGTTGGACATTAAACCACCAACACGCTTACGTAGAGTGCGAACTGAAGAAAATATCGCAGCCGTATCGGCCAGTGTTGGTGATGACCGTGAATTATCGATTGGGCGCCGTTCGCAGCAATTGGGCCTCTGTTACTCTACTACGTGGAAAATTTTGCGGAAGGATTTGGGTGTGAAGCCTTATAAGATACAGCTGGTGCAAGAATTGAAGCCAAACGACCTACCACAACGCCAAATTTTTGGTGAATGGGCTCTTGAAAAGTTAGATGAAGATCCACTTTTTTATCGAAGAATTGTGTTCAGCGACGAGGCTCATTTCTGGTTGAATGGATACGTGAACCAGCAAAACTGCCATATTTGGAGTGAAGAGCAGCCAGAAGCATTGCAAGAGCTACCAATGCATCCACAAAAAACAACCGTTTGGTGCGGATTATGGGCTGGCGGCGTCATTGGGCCGTATTTCTTCAAAGATGATGCGAATCACAACGTTGTTGTGAATGGTGAGCGCTACCGTGCGATGATAACAAACTTTTTTTTGCCCAAAATGGAAGAGCTTGACTTGATGACATGTGGTTTCAACAAGACGGTGCCACATGCCACACAGCACGCGAAACAATGGACCAATTGAGAGGCGAGTTCGGTGAACAGTTTATTTCACGGGACCAGTCAATTGGCCGCCCAGATCGTGCGATTTAACGCCTCTAGACTATTTTTTGTGGGGCTGTGTTAAGGCTAATGTCTATAGCGACAAGCCCGCTTCGATTGACGTACTGGAAGCCAACATTGCCAAAATTGGACTAAGCGGATGGACCATTTGAGGCGCAGCCGCGGCCAACATTTGCATGAAATAATCTTCAAACATTAAATTATATCGACCCAACTATCGATCCAAATAAATATTTCATGCGTTTTTCTGAATTTTATGTTTTTTTTTTTTTTAATATCCGATAGTTCTTATAAAATCACCCATTATATACAATAATAGAAAATAAAAGAACAAAATCACCCCATGGTTGTAACTTTTCTCGACATAATAGTTAGTTATATACGTCATAATGAAAAATATAACTTGATACTGTGGCTTCCTGTTTTTCAGTGTGCAGGAATTTTAACCTATTTTTCTCTAAGTTTTGAACCAAGCTGCATATCTATTTTTCTTTTGCTTTTACCCACACTAATTTTGATTGCAATATTGTATAAAAGGTACACGATATTGTGTATCGCTTTAATTGCAGTGCTCATAGGATTCACAGCTAGTAAATTAAGAACAGCTTTAGTTGATACTCAAATTCTTGATAAAGAGAGATATGCAAAAGATATCGTTGCCACAGTGAAGGATATTAACGACAAGGGCTCATATAAACAATTTCTGCTTTCTGTTGAAAAATTCCCTACTATCTCAAAATCCCCTCCTGTTATCCCAGTGCCCCCTTTTGTCATCCCAGTACCTGATACTTGGATCCAGAAAAAAAAGATATGGATTCCAGAGCTCTAGATAACATCAGAATATCAGTTAGAACCAAAGTGGAAAAAGGCATTAAAATAGGCGATCAAGTAAAATTATCAGCAAAACTCTCCCCTCTAAAGATTGCGCCTTCGGAGTATGCATACGATTTTGCAAGAATAGCATATTACCAGAAAATAAGTGCAACAAGCAAAATAGCCCTGCACAAAAAGGATGAAGCAAGGAAATTTCAAGAATATATAGAATCTTTCCGTCAATACATTTATGAAAACCTGCAGCAAAATATCAAAAAAACCACATGCGGATATAATCTCTGCATTACTGATCGGTAAAAAAGATGGCATAGATCAAAAAACTATGGACGCGATACGAGATTCAGGTATAGCACATTTGTTTGCCATATCTGGTTTGCATTTATCATTCGTTGCTGGTCTGTTTTTTGTAGTGTTTCGTAATTTATTCGCAATATCTGAAACTTTGACTCTTAAGTATAACACCAAGAAAATATCTGCATTCCCTACTATCTTGCCAACCACGTTTTATTTGTTGATTACCGGTATGCAAATTTCTGCTCAGCGTGCCCACATCATGGTGATTTTAGTACTCGTTGCAATGATGATAGAGAGAAAATATCGAGGGTTAATAGCAATTGCGTTTGCTGCTGCAGTGATACTTATCATAGAACCAGAATCAATTTTAAAGCCTGGCTTTCAGATGTCATTTTCTGCTGTTTTGGCACAGGTTGCCAGTTATCAAATTAATGCTAATAAATTATTCAAAATAAAAATAATGAAATATTTTGTGTCGATAATGATTAGCTCAGTAATAGCAAGTTTAGCAACTGTTCCGTACACGATGTACAATTTTAATTATTTTTCAATTAGTGGCATTATCACAAACTTAGTTGTTATACCAATAGTTACATTAATTATTATTCCACTTGGAATAATTTATGTTTTATTGATTATTTTGGGTATTGAATGGATTATAGCACCATTTATAGAGCGCCCAAAACAGTATTTTGTATATAACAAATGCAATCGCTAGTCTTCAGTATTTGGTTATTCCCATTAGTACTTTTCCTGCATCATCAATTATTATAATAACACTTGTTTTATTGTGGCTGTGCTTGTGGGAAAGAAATTGGCGTTTCTTCGTAATTTTCTTTATTGTGCTGGGTATTTGTTTTAGTGCCACATATAAAACTCCTAATATTTTGGTGATTAGAGACAATATTGCTGTAAAAGAAAGTGATAACTTAATATATTCTCTCATCAGAAAAAATAGAAACTTTGTTGTCAAAGCATGGGTGAAGCAAAATGGGCAGAACCAAATTTTGAATCATAAAAAATACAATAACTCAGATAAAAGGCTGAAGTGTAACGATTATGGCTGCATACATAATAAAAGAAATAATAAATCAGTGTTGCTAGCTTATAAAAAAGAAAATATTCTATAAAATTGTGATAAAGTTGACTTAATAATTAAATTAAGTAAATTCGACTATTAAGTTTTTATACCCTTCACAAAAATGTAAAGGGTATATATAAGTTTGTGATTCCGTTTGTAATTTCTACAGTTTTTTTTTGCGACCCTATAAAGTATATATATTCTGAATCAGAATTAATGGAAAAGTCGATTAAGCGATGTCCGTCTGTCCGTCTGTCCGCTGTTGAAATACCGTTTCTGAGAAAACCATTAGACTTAGAAACTTTTTTCTTTCACCATTCTTTTACCCCATCGATTCATGGGTTTGCTATTGAAATTCAGTAATATCGGTCCACGTATAGCTGAGATATATTCAAAATTCCGAAAAAAGCCATTTTTTTTTGCAGTTTTGTATGAAAATTTTTAAAAACAAAAGTTGTTCGTTTTGCTTCAAACTTCACACACTTATTAAGCATGGTGACTAAAAGGCAAAAAATTTTTTTTTCAGATATCGGTCCATATATACCCGAGATATAGCCCAAATCGGATTTTTAATGAAAATGTCGCATAGGCGAAGCTAAATAACTTTTTTTTGCTCAAAAGCAGTTCTGGTAATAAAATTAGGTTACATAAATATGGAAAATGAAAATTTCCGATATCGGTCCATATATACCCGAGATATAGCCCAAATCCGGGTTTTTCATGAAAATGTCGCGTAAGCGAACTTAAACAACTTTTTTGTGCTCAAAAGCAGTTCTGGTAATAAAATAGGGTCATATAAATATGAAAAATGAACATTTTCGATATCGGTCCATATATACCCGAGATATAGCCTAGACCGGGGTTTTCATGAAAATGCCGCGTAAGCGAACTTAAACAATTTTTTTGTGCTCAAAAGCAGTTCTGGTAATGAAATTAGGTTACATAAATATGGAAAATGAAAATTTCCGATATCGGTCCATATATACCCGAGATATAGCCTAGACCGGGTTTTTCATGAAAATGTCGCGTAAGCGAACTTAAACAACTTTTTTGTGCTCAAAAGCAGTTCTGATAATGAAATAGGGTCATATAAATATGAAAAATGAAAATTTTCGATATCGGTCCATATATACCCGAGATATAGCCCAAATCGGGTTTTTCAAGAAAATGTCGCGTAAGCGAACTTAAACAACTTTCTTGTGCTCAAAAGCAGTTCTGGTAATGAAATTAGCTTACATAAATATGGAAAATGAAAATTTCCGATATCGGTCCATATATACCCGAGATATAGCCTAGACCGGGGTTTTCATGAAAATGCCGCGTAAGCGAACTTAAACAACTTTTTTGTGCTCAAAAGCAGTTCTGGTAATGAAATTAGCTTACATAAACATGGAAAATGAAAATTTCCGATATCGGTCCATATATACCCGAGATATAGCCTAAACCGGGGTTTTCTTGAAAATGCCGCGTAAGCGAACTTATATAATTTTTTCGCCTTAAAGCAGTTTTGGTAATAAAATAAGGTGATATAAATATTGAAAATGAAAGTTTTCGATATCGGTCCATATATACCCGAGATATAACCTAAACCGGTTTTTTCATGAACACGCGGCGTAAGCGAACTCAAACAATATTTTTTGCTTAAAAGCAGTTCTAATAATAAAATAAGGTTATATAGGTATGAAAAATGAAAATTTCCGATATCGGTCCATATATACCCGAGATATAGCCCAAACCGGGTTTTTCATGAAAATGTCGCGTAAGCGAACTTAAACAACTTTTTTCACCTTAAAGCAGTTCTGGTAATAAAATAAGGTTATATATATATGGAAAAAGAAAATATCCGACATCGGTCCATATATACTCGAGATATAGCCTGAACCGATTTTTCCAATAACATTTTTTTTTTTTGCTGAAAAGCAGTTCTTGTTATAAAGGAAGGTTACGAAAATAGAGAAAATAAAAATTTCTGATATCGGTTCATATATACCCGAGATATAGCCTAAATCGGGTTTTTCATGAAAATATCGCGTAAGCAAACTTAAACAATTTGTTGTGCTCAAAAGCAGTTCTGGTAATGATATAAGGTTATGTGGAAAATTAAAATTTTCGATATCGGTCCATATATAGCCTGAACCGATTTTTTCATTAAAAAAAATTTTTTTTTTTGCTGAAAAGCAATTCTCGTTATAAAAGAAGGTTACTAAAATACAGAAAATAGAAAATTCCGATATCGGTTCATATATAACCGAGCATATTTAGGTCACATTTTTAATATACTATACATATTCGTGACTATCGTGAAGGGTATTTTAGATTCGGCCCAGCCGAATATACTACACTCTTACTTGTTTTAGTTGATATTTTAGCTCCCCCAACTATCGCAGTAATAGGTTTAGCTTTAAATGATACAGCTTTTTCAAGATACTTTAGCTCATCTTGCAAGCAAAATCCGGCGTAAGAAGGTAAAAATTCTGTAATGCGTGAAATAGAAGCGTGAGCTCTGTGAGAGCAAGAAAATGCATCATTTACATATATATCCGCTAGAGATGTCAGTTGTTTGGCAAAATTTGAGTCACTTTGCTCTTCCTTTATAAAATCTTAGATTCTCTAGTAATATTATATCTCCTGCATCCATAGCACTCACTGCTTTTTGCACTTTTTCACCAACGCAATCATCAATGAATTTCACTTTTTTATTTATTAACTGCGATAAAGTGTCAATTGCATTTGTTGTGAGTCAGAACTCACTTCTTCCCCCAACTAATAATATTGAAAACGAGCAACCATCAACTGCTGCCTGAATAACAAATAAAAAGAATATTGGGGTCAGGCCCAATATTGCAAGGCAGCAAATATATATTAAATAAAAGAAAGAACAGCAGTACCAATAAAAAACTGCTACAACCCGGAAATTACATAAACTATAACAATTGCTGACACGATGGAATACTGATGTGGGTCATGAATTCGAGCACACTCAGCTATAGCTCCAGGTTGCGTCAGCAGCTATGATGGCAGCAGCACATATAAAAGAAGTATAATTAAGAGAAGAGTTGAGTAATGTTCAACAGTGAACAGAAGCAATCGTTAAACAAATAACTAATTTCAATAAAGTGAGTGACAATAAAAAAAAAAAGGGTTTTATTTAAATTAGAATAGGACTATAATACAATAGTAAATCCTGCGAATCCCAAGGGACCCTCCAGGATAAAATAATAACTACACCACAATAATTATAATAACAAGTATTTCCTGCGAATCCTATGGGACCCTCCAGGAAATACTATAACATTTTGGCGCAGCCAGTAACCGCGTAAATAAAAATTTCGAATAAATTAATAAATTTTACTATAAAATTAATTAAGAAATTTTGCGCGGGTCTGAACGTTTTGGGTTTTTATTGACCTATATTGCTCGAAAAAAAGAAAGTTCAAAGGGAAGCCTTTGGATTGCTTGATCTTGCACTAGGGGAATATAATCCCGAGAAAAATAGTTTTGCAAGGAGCTTACCACTCGGTGGGATCTTTGTACGGCTTGGGAAAACCCATAACAAAATAATAATTACAAAAGCTACTAAAAGGTCAGTTTTGTTGTGAATATCGTGGTACGAAACAGCAGGAAAGCCTGAATTCCAGCATCCTTGAGCTTGTCTAGTACTACGATAGAAAAGTGACACTACTTATCAGTAGTTGCATGGGAACAGGCACGCTATGAGTTACGGTTTGCCTGTGCGCCTGCAACAACAACAAAATCTAGCTTATAAGAAAGTAACGATAATAGAGAAAATATATAATAATAATAAAATTTCGTTAGCTTAAAGACCTTGTATGTTTTTTTTAACAAACAGTTTTTTAAGAAATATAGGAAAATAATATATATAATATATACAAATTAGATAAACTATATAAAAAAACTCTGTATAAAAGCAAGAAGTGAAAGTCATAAACAGTGCATTATATAAACAGTAATTTATATTTTAGTGACTTAACATTTCTAAAATATAAATTAAAATCCCACAATCACGAGACATTTATCGAAATGGTATGGATAAAAGCAAGTGTGTGTCTGTTTGTCCGTATGTACCAAAAACCTATCGTTCATAAAAAAAATGAAATTTATAGAAAATGCAATTTCCAAATTTATTATTGATTTAGTTCAAGTAATCGTATGTTCACTTGAGAGTTACAAAAAAGAATAATTCAATTGATCGTTGTGCCAGCCTAAATCAATTCCAATCATTTTCGAAAAAAGGGGGAAAAAACTAATCGTTAAAATAGAAGGAATATGAATTTTCGTTAAAGAGGTAACAACATTCGATCATCGAAAATTCACATAGTAGTATCAGTGATACCATGTCGCTATGACTATATTTGTAATCAATTTACAACTAATAAATTATAGCAAAATTTAATTGGAGATAATTTAAGCTTCATGTCAATTCATTAATTTACACAACAATTTGTATAACTGGAAGCAATAAACTAAAACTAAGGATACATATAAAAGTTAATAATAATAATTTTACAAGTAATAAATTATGGAAAAATTCAATTGATAATTTCATTTTGCTTTTAAACATGCTGGCCGCCTTGGCCAAGATGTGGCCAAAGATTTATAATGATTTCTGCAACCGTTGGAGCGCCCGTAGTGCCGCCGAGAGAATTCGTTTGGGGCTGGTCGGCTGTCTGATGGTCTGATTTCATTTCCGTGTGCCGATCACAAGTTTTATGGGTTTTCTGGTTCAAAGTCAACCGGTCTTGTACTCGTTCTGGGCGAGATCTTTGGCGTGGTCTACGTCGCATGTACTCCTCATCGCCTGAAGCGGTGTCTCTTGTTGTTTGCTGACCTTTTCGCTGCAAATTTTTCGGTTGGTGAAGAAGGGTATGATGCGCCCAACCACATTTTTGGCACACATCAGCAGATGTACACTGTCTCGTTTTATGTGATGTGACGAGGCAATTTTTGCAGTACCGGTGGATGCGAACATTACGTTGCCGACCTGCGATGCTCATATTCAGAAAACGCTTGCAGAACCTCAGCGAGTGATAGCTCTTGCGCACTCGGCATTGGTGAATGTCTGGGCGGATGACCAATCTGTGAATTAGGCATTGAAATCAAGAAATACGCATATTTAAGGAAACTGAACAGAAGAAATCGTGAAATCGTGGTTTAAAAATGATAAATTAAATTTCTATTTTATATAATCTTGATTATTAGGTTTCTTCTTTGGTTTTGGTTAAAAAAAATAACAAACAATTATTTTTTCTGAAATACTAGTCATTAGAGTTGGCAAGCGCTAGAAAAAAAATGTAAGTGGTTGACACATGTCTCACAAGCAGTGGTCACCTGTTAGAATAGGGAGCACACACAGCTTAGCAATTGGCCTGGTTATTAGGCCTGTCTGAGTTTTTAAGTCAGCAACCCTTACAATACCATCATTTCCCGGGTATATATTCTTAATACGAGCCAATTTCCACTCATTTGGTGGAAGGAGATCGTCTTTTATTACCACCAACTGCCCGATCCTAATATTTTCTTCAGAGTTCTGCCACTTATACCTCCTTTGAAGCTCTTTGAGGTATTCATCTTTCCATCTCCGTGCAAATTGATGATGGGCAACTTTTAATCTTTCCCACCGATCTCGAAGTGTAAGGGATTCCTTAGGGATCTCTGGGAGAGAATATAACGGGGCTCCGCGAATAAAGTGGCCTGGGGTAAGGGCAATAAATTCGTTTGGGTCATCGGACATGGGTGACAAAAGCCGTGAGTTGAGGACTGATTCTATTCTGGTTAAAAGAGTGGCGAATTCTTCGAAAGTATACTTGTTATTTTTTCCTATCTTCTTGAAATGAAGTTTAAAAGATTTCACGCCAGCCTCCCATAATCCAACAAAGTTCGTCCTGCTGTCCGACATAATTTTTTTTGGGAGACCTCGGCGCCCTATAAATCGGGCGAAAGCTGCCTTAAAACAGCCGGTTGTTAGGTCGGAGCATAGTTCTAAATGTATGGCTTTGGTTGAGAAACACACAAACACGCAGACATAACCTTTGTGACATGGAGCATTTCTGAGCAGAGAAGTTATTATAGAGAACGGACCAGCGAAATCTACGCCGGTGTAAGTGAAGGGTAATGAGGACGAACTTCTTTCACCAGGAAGAGCTCCCATTAATTGAGTTCTGATTTTTTGTTTATAGCGCACGCACGTTATGCAGTTTCGCACACAAAACCTTAGGGCGGGTCTTAGACGGGAGACGAAATATTCCCCCCGTAGTGCTCTCAACATCAAGCTAATTTCAGCGTGCAGGAGTAAATTATGGGTAAAATTGATGAAGAGCTTGCAAAATTTCGACTTGACTGACAAAATTATAGGGCACCGCTCGTTGAATGTTAGGTCTGCATTAGAGAGTCTACCGTTGATGCGCATAATGGAATTATCATCTAAGTACGGGTTGAGCGAATACAATGTACTATTTTTACAAACTTTTTTATGGTTTTTTATGTTATAATAATTTTTTTTGTAGTATAATATTTGTGCTATCCCGATCAAATTCAATTTGGTAATTACGAATTCTTGGCTTTGTATATGGGGAATTTCTTTCAGATTAGTGTTGTTTCTGTACGCGGCCACATGGGTCTGCCGCGCCAGAGTTACAGAAACTCTCGAAGAGATTTTTAGCCTTTTGTTGATAGCATAGAGAAAACGGAACACATATGTCATAACCCTGATAGCTTTATCCCATTTGGCGCCTCTTCGATTGTTGATAAATGGAAAATTTTAAATTTGCCTTTGATTTCCAAAGAGTTTTTCTCAATCACGATGGGCTTAGGCCATTCTTCGCGCGATTTTTTAAGTTAAGATGGGCCACCCCACCATAGAGTATTATTGACAAGCTGATCGGGATTGCACCCTCGGGATCCTAAATCCGCCGGGTTATCACTGGACTTTACGTGACGCCAAGGGATATTTATGGTTATGTTAAACCATAAAAGAATCGATGAACGAAAAAATGTTTTTTGTTTAAATATATTCTTTATTTGTCTACAACTTCTTCAAGACTGAATCACTCTTAAAACTAAACTTTTTTAAATTGAGAAAATGTACAAGAAAAGATCTTTATTACTGTTAGGCCTGTACTGTTAGCTTATGTACTTAAATGCATGAAGTGCAAAAAAAAGGTGCACAAGATACATACAAAGGTATATTTAATTATTTATGTGCAATTGCAAAAACATCATTAAGGCATTTAAAATGATTAATTCATTATACAAGCAAATTCAAAACTAATTACAAAAAGACATGATGCGTTTTGACCCAACATGCTGTCCCCGTTGAAAGGTAGTTTCAATAAGCTTCGATAGGTAAAGGTGCAATTTTATGAATGGCTCTTCGAAGAACACCTTTCGTTGTTTTGAGATCGACCACTCTCACTTTTCCATCACGACCAGGTATTGCTTTCGATACTCGAGCTAAGAGCCAATGCTGAGGCGGAACATTGTCGTCATGGACGATAACTAAAGTGCCTTCTTTTACGTTTTGAGCAGATTTAAACCATTTACATCTTTGTTGTAAGGTGAGTACATAATCATGGACCAATTGCAGCCAAAATTATTGTTTGATGTACGTGACAAGCTGCCACCGCCTAAGGTAATTGATGTTTTTGTAGCTTTCTAGATTTTCATCTGGCAGCGCCATTAAAGATGAGCCAATTAATAAATGAGAAGGTGTTAAAGCTTCAGTATCGTTCGGGTCATCTGACCTGGGTGCCAAGGGACGAGAATTTAAAATTGATTCGACTTCGATAAGGATGGTTTGAAACTCTTCATAGGTCAGGTTAGCGTGACACATATTTTTGACGAGAAGTGTTTTTGTCGACTTGACAGCAGCCTCCCAAAGACCACCAAAGTGAGGGGAGCGGGGAGGGATAAACGAAAATTCAAAGCCAGTGACTGCGCTGTAGTGTATGAGATCTTTGATATTGGCGTCATCGACAAACCGTTGTTTAAGCTCTTGAAGTTTCGAGCTAGCCCCAACAAAGTTTGTTGCGTTGTCGCAAAATAGCCTCTGTGGTATGCCACGACGACCAATGAACCTTTTAAGACATAAAAGAAACGTATTAGTTGAAAGATCTGATGCTAATTCAATATGAACAGCTTTAGATGAGAAACAAACAAATATAGCGACATATGTTTTATAAGGCGCTTTCCCTCTAATGCGATATGAGGTGTAACAAGTAAGAGTGTAGTATATTCGGCTGGGCCGAATCTAAAATACCCTTCACGATAATCACGAATATGTATAGTATATTAAAAATCTGACCTAAATATGCTCGGTTATATATGTATGAACCGATATCGAAATTTTCTATTTTCTGCATTTTAGTAACCTTCTTTTATAACGAGAATTGCTTTTCAGCAAAAAAAAAATTTTTTTAATGGAAAAATCGGTTCAGGCTATATCTCGGGTATATATGGACCGATATCGAAAATTTTAATTTTCCATATTTATATAACCTTATATCATTACCAGAACTGCTTTTGAGCACAACAAATTGTTTAAGTTCGCTTACGCGACATTTTCATGAAAAACCCGGTTTAGGCTATATCTCGGGTATGTATGGACCGACATCGAAAATTTTCATATTTATAAGACCCTATTTTATTACCAGAACTGTTTTTAAGCAAAACAAGTAAGAGTGTAGTATATTCGGCTGGGCCGAATCTAAAATACCCTTCACGATAGTCACGAATATGTATAGTATATTAAAAATGTGACCTGAATATGCTCGGTTATATATGAACCGATATCGGAATTTTCAATTTTCTGTATTTTAGTAACCTTCTTTTATAACGAGAATTGCTTTTCAGCAAAAAAAAAAAATTTTTTTAATGGAAATATCGGTTTAGGCTATATCTCGGGTATATATGGACCGATATCGAAAATTTTAATTTTCCATATTTATATAACCTTATATCATTACCAGAACTGCTTTTGAGCACAACAAATTGTTTTCATGAAAAACCCGATTTAGGCTATATCTCGGGTATATATGGACCGATATCAGAAATTTTAATATTCTCTATTTTCGTAACCTTCTTTTATAACAAGAACTGCTTTTCAGAAAAAAAAATGTTTTTGGAAAAATCGGTTCAGGCTATATCTCGAGTATATATGGACCGATATCGGATATTTTCTTTTTCAATATTTATATAACCTTATTTCATTACCAGAACTGCTTTTGAGCACAAAAAAGTTGTTTACTCGGCATTTTCATCAAAAAACCTGTTAAGCTATATATCGGGTATATATGAACCGATATCGGAAATTTTAATTTTCCATATTTATATAACCTTATTTTATTACCAGAACTGCTTTAAGGTGAAAAAAGTTGTTTAAGTTCGCTTACGCGGCATTTTCATGAAAACCACGGTTTAGGCTATATCTCTGGTATATATGGTCCGATATCGGAAATTTTCATTTTCCATATTTATGTAACCTAATTTCATTACCAGAACTGCTTTTGAGCACAAAAAAGTTGTTTAAGTTCGCTTACGCGGCATTTTCATGAAAAACTCGGTCTAGGCTATATCTCGGGTATATATGGACCGATATCGGAAATTTTTATCTTCCATATTTATATAAACTGATCTTATTACCAGAACTGTTTTTAATAAAAAAAAAGTTGTTAAAGTTCGCTTACGCGACATTTTCATGAAAAACCCGGTTTGGGCTATATCTCGGGTATATATGGACCGATATCGAAAATTTTCATTTTTCATATTTATATGACCCTATTTCATTACCAGAACTGCTTTTGAGTACAAAAAAGTTGTTTAAGTTCGCTTACGCGACATTTTCATGAAAACCCCGAGTTGGGCTATATCTCGGGTATATATGGACCGATATCGGAAATTTTCATTTTCCATATTTATGTAACCTAATTTCATTACCAGAACTGCTTTCGAGCACAAAAAAATTGTTTAAGTTCGCTTACGCGGCATTTTCATGAAAACCCCGGTCTAGGCTATATCTCGGGTATATATGGACCGATATCGAAAATTTTCATTTTTCATATTTATATGACCCTATTTCATTACCAGAACTGCTTTTGAGTACAAAAAAGTTGTTTAAGTTCGCTTACGCGACATTTTCATGAAAAACCCGGATTGGGCTATATCTCGGGTCTATATGGACCGATATCGGAAATTTTCATTTTCCATATTTATGTAACCTAATTTTATTACCAGAACTGCTTTTGAGCAAAAAAAGTTATTTAGCTTCGCCTATGCGACATTTTCATTAGACTTAGAAACTTTTTTCTTTCACCATTCTTTTACCCAATCGATTCATGGGTTTGCTATTGAAATTCAGTAATATCGTTCCACGTATAGCTGAGATATATTCAAAATTCCGAAAAAAGCCATTTTTTTTGCAGTTTTGTATGAAAATTTTTGAAAACAAAAGTTGTTCGTTTTGCTTCAAACTTTACACTTTTATTAAACATGGTGACTAAAAGTAAAAAAATTTTTTTTCAGATATCGGTCCATATATACCCGAGATATAGCCCAAATCGGATTTTTCATGAAAATGTCGCGTAAGCGAACTTAAACAACTGTTTTGTGCTCAAAGGCAGTTCTGGTAATAAAATAGGGTCATATAAATATGAAAAATGAAAATTTTCGATATCGGTCCATATATACCGCAGATATAGCCTGGAACGGGGTTTTCATGAAAATGCCGCGTAAGCGAACTTAAACAACTTTTTTGATCTCAAAAGCAGTTCTCGTAATGAAATTAGGTTACATAAATATGGAAAATGAAAATTTCCGATATCGGTCCATATGTACCCGGTTCATATGTAGCCCAAATCGGGGTTTTCATGAAAATGTCGCGTAAGCGAACTTAAACAACTTTTTCCAACTTAAAGCAGTTCTGGTAATAAAATAAGGTTGTATAAATATGGAAAATTAAAATTTCCGATATCTGTTCATATATACCCGATATATAGCCTAACAGGTTTTTTGATTAAAATGCCGAGTAAACAACTTTTTTGTGCTCAAAAGCAGTTCTGGTAATGAAATAAGGTTATATAAATATGGAAAAAGAAAATATCCGATATCGGTCCATATATACTCGAGATATAGCCTGAACCGATTTTTCCAATAACATTTTTTTTTTGCTAAAAAGCAGTTCTTGTTATAAAAAAAGGTTACGAAAATAGAAAAAATTTTAACAACTTTTTTGTGCTCAAAAGCAGTTCTGGTAATGAAATAAGGTTATATAAATATGGAAAAAGAAAATATCCGATATCGGTCCATATATACTCGAGGTATAGCCTGAACCGATTTTTCCAATAACATTTTTTTTTGCTGAAAAGCAGTTCTTGTTATAAAAGAAGGTTACGAAAATAGAGAAAATTAAAATTTCTGATATCGGTCCATATATACCCGAGATATAGCCTAAATTGGGTTTTTCATGAAAATATCGCGTAAGCGAACTTAAACAATTTGTTGTGCTCAAAAGCAGTTCTGGTAATGATATAAGGTTATATAAATATGGAAAATTAAAATTTTCGATATCGGTCCATATATACCCGAGATATAGCCTGAACAGATTTTTCCATTAAAAATTTTTTTTTTTTTTTTGGCTGAAAAGCGATTGTCGTTATAAAAGAAGGTTACTAAAATACAGACAATAGAAAATTCCGATATCGGTTCATATATAACCGAGCATATTTAGGTCACATTTTTAATATACTATACATATTCGTGACTATCGTGAAGGGTATTTTAGATTCGGCCCAGCCGAATATACTACACTCTTACTTGTTCATATTTATATGACCCTATTTCATTACCAGAACTGCTTTTGAGCACAAAAAAGTTGTTTAAGTTCGCTTGCGCGACATTTTCATGAAAAACCCGATTTGGGATATGTCTCGGGTATATATGGACCGATATAGGAAATTTTCATTTCTCATATTTATGTAACCTAATTTCATTACCAGAACTGCTTTTGAGCACAAAAAAGTTGTTTAAGTTCGCTTACGCGACATTTTCATGAAAAACCCGGTTTGGGCTATATCTCGGGTATATATGGACCGATATCGGAAATTTTCATTTTCCATATTTATGTAACCTAATTTCATTACCAGAACTGCTTTTGAGCACAAAAAAAAGTTGTTTAAGTTCGCTTACGCGGCATTTTCATGAAAACCTTAGTCTAGGCTATATCTCGGGTATATATGGACCGATATCGAAAATTTTCATTTTTCATATTTATATGACCCTTTTTTATTACCAGAACTGCTTTTGAGCACAAAAAAGTTGTTTAAGTTCGCTTAGGCGACTTTTTCATGAAAAACCCGGTTTGGGCTATATCTCGGGTATATATGGACCGATAAGGAAAATTTTCATTTTTCATATTTATATGACCCTATTTCATTACCAGAACTGCTTTTGAGCACAAAAAAGTTGTTTAAGTTCGCTTACGCGACATTTTCATGAAATCCCCGATTTGAGCTATGTCTCGGGTATATATGGACCGATATCGAAAATTTTCATTTTTCATATTTATATGACCCTATTTCATTACCAGAACTGCTTTTGAGCACAAAAAAGTTGTTTAAGTTCGCTTACGCGACATTTTCATGAAAACCCCGATTTGAGCTATATCTCGGGTATATATGGACCGATATCGAAAATTTTCATTTTTCATATTTATATGACCCTATTTCATTACCAGAACTGCTTTTGAGCACAAAAAAGTTGTTTAAGTTCGCTTACGCGACATTTTAATGAAAAACCCGGATTGGGCTATATCTCGGGTATATATGGACCGATATCGGAAATTTTCATTTTCCATATTTATGTAACCTAATTTTATTACCAGAACTGCTTTTGAGTAAAAAAAAAGTTATTTAGCTTCGCCTATGCGACATTTTCATTAAAAATACGATTTGGGCTATATCTCGGGTATATATGGACCGATATCTGAAAAAAAAATTTTTTGCCTTTGAGTCACCATGCTTAATAAGTGTGTGAAGTTTGAAGCAAAACGAACAACTTTTGTTTTCAATAATTTTCATACAAAACTGCAAAAAAAATGGCTTTTTTCGGAATTTTGAATATATCTCAGGTATACGTGGACCGATATTACTGAATTTAAATAGCAAACCCATGAATCGATGGGGAAAAAGAATGGTGAAAGAAAAAAGTTTCTAAGTCTAATGGTTTTCTCAGAAACGGTATTTCAACAGCGGACAGACGGACAGACGGACATCGCTTAATCGACTTTTCCATTAATTCTGATTCAGAATATATATACTTTATAGGGTCGCAAAAAAAAACTGTAGAAATTACAAACGGAATCACAAACTTATATATACCCTTTACATTTTTGTGAAGGGTATAAAAAGGCCCACAAAAATCAACACCAGAAACCAAAAATGGACGTTGAGCCTTGAAACGATCTGCAGGAAGGTCTCCCCTTATTTGTTGCATTAGCCGAGGGTTGTATTTAAAACAGTGTACACAGTTCCGAACTACTTTTCGAACTGTTTCTCTAGCATTAATTATCCATACTTGCTGGCGGAGAATTCCAAGTAGAGCTTTGGAACCAGCGTGCAAATTTTTGCGGTGAAGGTACTCGACGAAAAGTATCGTAAATCGATGATTTTTCGGCAAAAGTGCTGGAAATTTTGTTTCATACGGCAACGAAGTATTTGCTAGCCGACCGCCTACGCGAAGAATGTCTAAAGTTGTTTTGAAGCACTGTATTTTGTCTACGAACGGGGCCAGCTTTTGAAAAATTGGTTTCAAACTTTCACCTTTGTTGAGTAAATTAATCTCTTCTTTAAATGATGATTGTTGAACATTATAAACGACACGGTAAAATACTGATTGCAGCTCTTGTGAAGTCACGGATGGATTTCTCTTTTGTCTATCAAGGATACGATGAATACGAGCGATAATGCGAAGATACGATGAATGGCGACAAACTAATTGATTAATTTCCGAATCGGGTACGATTGTTGTTTTGAGCAAAGTTTTTCTCATTTCATGTTGGGGTAATTCGATGTTTTCTGCTGTTCCTTTTGGCCAGCTGCTTTCTGGCTCTGATAAAAACTGGGGGCCTGTGAACCATATTGTATTCATAAGCTCATTAGCGAAACAACCTCTTGATACAATATCAGCAGGATTTTGCTTCGAGGGCACATGCCGCCAGGGTATGTTAGGAGTTAAGTTTTGAATTTCCGATACTCGGTTAGCGACAAAACAAACATAAGAGGAGGAATGATTAGTGAGCCAGTTGAGCACGATTTTTGAGCCTGACCAGAAGAAAGTTCGATAATTGAAAGAATCAAATTTGAGCTTAATTTTATGCCATGTTCTACTGAGTAATAACGCTGCGCAAAGTTCTAAACGTGGTAATGATTGGTGAGCAACTGGAGCTACCCTTGATTTTGATATGAGTAAAATTGATTTGTATCCATTTTCTGAAACGACCCGTATATAAATACTACAACCATATGCCAATTGAGAGGCATCTGCGAATCCGTGTACATCAAAGTTTGTTTTTTTAGACGTTCCGACGAATCTTGGTAATTCTATTTGATTGATGAAGAAAAGGCTTTCTTCAATCTGTCTCCATCTCTTTGTTAAAACAGCGTTAAGGGGAGCGTCCCAATCCAATTTTTGCTTCCACATTTCTTGTATTAAAATTTTGCAAGATATTATAATAGGGCTAAGCAATCCGAGAACGTCGAAAATTTTTGCGACAGCTGATAGAACACATCTTTTCGTCGGCGTTTCTATAACAGCGGCATCGAAACGAAAACAGAACGTATCTTCCTTGGGTTTCCATGACATCCCAAGTGCTTTAGTGATGTATTCGTCGTTAGTGTTTAAGCTTAATTCACCAGCACAAGGAGCAATATTTGGACAATTCGAACTCCATTTTGATAATTGTAAACCGGCCTTTTGTAGAATTCCAATGATTTCAGACTTTTTAACCGACAAATCGGAAAAATTGTCTGCTCCCGTCAGCAAATCATCTACATACAGGTCTTTCTTTAGAGTTTCAGAGCCAACAGGAAACTCATTTTTGAAAGCATCTGCGATGAAAAAAAAGCTTCTTACAGCGAGAAATGGAGCTGCTGACGTACCATATGTCACTGTGTTTAGTTGATATAAAGAAATTGAATCATAGGTTTTATTTCTCCATAGAATTAATTGAAAGTTTCGATCCCTTTCATCTACTAAAAATTGTCTATACATCTTGCATATATCCGCGGACAGGGCCAGTTTGTTGAGGCGGACCGATAAAATTGTAATTACCAGATCCTGTTGGATGGTAGGACCAACCATTAAGGTTTCATTCATTGCGATGTTTGATGAAGTGCGACACGAAGCGTCGAAGACCACTCGAAGTTTTGTTGTGGTGCTTTGAGGGCGTAAAACACAATGATGAGGAAAACGTAATGCGGAAAATCTAAACGATTGAATTCTATGGGCAACATGTGACCCAATTTTAAATATTCATCCATAAAATCAGAGTACATTTCACGTAAATTTTCATTTCTTGATAATCTTTTTTCTAATAATAAAAAACGTTTACGAGCTATTTCAATTGAGCTACCAAGCTGATTAATTGAGGGCTTAAATGGCAAACGAACCTTGACTTTTCCATTAACATCGAAGATAGTGTTTTTAACGAAATGATCTTCACACTTTTGCTCTTCTTCGGTTAAAACAAGTGCACATTGATTGAATTCTTCAATTTCCCTAAAGGCCTTTAAAAGAGTGTCTAAAATTTCATTTTTTGTCATCACATTACATGAAAGGTAGCGATGTGGACGTTGGCAGTTTACACTGCCACCAACCACCCAACCAAGTGAAGTATTTATGAGCCACGGTAGATTGTTGCCAAGAGATATTTTGCCATCGAGAAGCAAATTGAAGAAAATTTCGGAACTTATCAGCTTGTCAATATGCTGAGGTATATAAAACTGTGGGTCTGCCAATTGAAGGTCGCCAGGTATGTGTCAATTATCAACACCGAGCTGTTCAGATGGATGTTGAGAAGATATTGATTTTGTCACCGAGAATATTGTAGTGTATTCAAACTCAGAAATACGAGACTTGATTGTTGCTGTAACCACATAGTTCAATTGAGTTCGAATTTCAGAAATACCAGAAATGTCTTGAGTAGACGTATACTGTTTTAGCCGTAAGCGATTGGCAGCCTCTTTCGTAATGAGATTCACTTCTGAACAAGAATCGAATAAAGCTCGAAGAGGTTGTAGGCTGCCACAATAATCCTTAACAAACACTATTGCTGTTGGAAGCAAATTAATACGATGACTACGTGTCAAACACGACGAAAACTTTGTAAAATGAGTTGAGGCCGGATTAGCCTGTGTTGAAAAAACTGGATGATGCGACGATGAAGACGATGGTTGGAAAGCGAATTTGTGTGATTGCTGAGTCGACGAATTGGTAGAATTTGAAACCGAGTATGGCAGTTTTGAAACGTTTGTATTGTTCTTCAGGGGAACATTAGGATTATGGAGCGACGTATGATGTGAGATTCGACAAGTACAGAGCCTTGAACTTTTTACAAAATCAAACCGACGAGATATGGGCAAGGACAAATAACTAGAGCAACTGGCAGTTAAATGTTCTTTACTGTTGCAATATTCGCAACCAACGCTGGAAGTGACAAAAGATGATCCTGGGTGCTTAGAAGCATGTTTTGATTTGTTTTCACGTGCTGAGAATGACTCTGCTTCGGCAGTGCGACTTTCCAAAAACTGACAACGCAAACTTAAAATTGAATAGAACTGGTCCCATGATGGCAATGATTTAAATTCTTGTTTTTCGTCATACACTTGGATTCGCTATCAATTTTCGATAAAACAATATGAATGATTACAGCATTCATGACATCGAGCTCAGACCCTAGTGAGAGCAATGAGCTCCGGAGGGCTGACACATTGTCGATAATTGAACGCAATGAAGTAGCGTTCGGCTTAGTGATAGGTGGTATCGAAAACAGTGAATTTATGTTCTCGATGAACATTAACGACTTGTTGTCATAGCGCTCAATTAGGCGATCGAAGGCCTTTTGATAGTTCGAGTCAATTACTTGAAAAGGTTCAACTACAGCCAGTGCTTGACCCGATAAACAGCTGAGCAAGTAGTTGAATTTATCTGTAACCGGGATATTAGGCTCATGATGAACTAGTGTTTTAAATGTACTGATAAAACATGAAAATTCAGCGTATTTTCCGTCAAATTTTGGTAATTTCAACTGTGGCAAACGACTTTGATGAGGAACACAGGCTTGAGTAACATTTAAAAAACTTTGTTCTGCATCACTATAACTACGTTTTTTGTTGAGAATATTTACCAGTGGTGCTTTGACTGAAATGAAAAGCTCCTCTATATCGGTTCGAGCCATATCAGCTTCATCTATCTTCTCGATTTGAGTTTGAACGTAGCTTATTTGCTTAAAATAAGATTCTAAAATTTGTAATCTGCATTCCAAGATAGTAAAATCAGAAGTTTCACCATCTTTATCTATTTTTACCTTCATTTGAGTAATATTCCGTTTCATGGTTGTTCGTTGTAATTTTAGTGAAGCAAGTGAGTTTACTCCAGTGTCGTTTTTATCAGCCTTTTCTGTATTCGTTTTGCGCTTATTAGTTATTTATTTTACACCAATTAATTTTACTTTAATCAATATAGAAAGTTTAGGCAAAAAGTACTGTATTGAAAGAATTCGCTTACGAATACGAATACGCAAAATTTCGCAAAATGGTCCACTAGGAACTTGAAGTGCCAACACTGGTAAAATTTTGTTTTCACTTAAGAGTGCGAATGTATGTACTCGTGTGTTTGTTGTAGACAAAAATGCAGTAAGAGAATTGAATTTAATTAACTTACTTGAATGTGGATTGTAAGAGATTATTCTTCCCAAACGATGATGATTTGGCTGATGTTGGTGAGATACGATGAAACAATGATAATCTTAAGTAGAGGACGGCGGCTAGCAAATATGACGACGATGTTGTTGTTGATTTTTCTGTTTGGTGACGATAACGATGACTGCGATGATGATTCGGTTATTGATGACGATGATAATTATTACTGCTTATGTTAATAATGATATTATTCTTTTCAATTTATATGTAATTAGTTTCTTTTTAATTGTTTATTAAAATGAATATCAATAACTATTGCTTGTTTTTATTGTTTAAACTTCAATGGTTTTCCCTTTTTTTTTTAACTTGTTTTAAAGCCACATATATTCTCTTTCTATTCGATTTATATTTGTTCTTTTTTTTTTTGTCTGTATTGACCACGAAATGTTTTAATAAATTTGTATTTTTTATAAAGTTTATATAAACTTATTTTATTTAACAGGGTTATTTCTATGAATAAACGTCCTGTCACGGTCGCCAAATTTTATGTTAAACCATAAAAGAATCGATGAACGAAAAAATGTTTTTTGTTTAAATATATTCTTTATTTGTCTACAACTTCTTCAAGACTGAATCACTCTTAAAACTAAACTTTTTTAAATTGCGAAAATGTACAAGCACAGAACTTTATTACTGTTAGGCCTGTACTGTTAGCTTATGTACTTAAATGCATGAAGTGCAAAAAAAAAGGTGCACAAGATACATACAAAGGTATATTTAATTATTTATGTGCAATTGCAAAAACATCATTAAGGCATTTAAACCCAACATACATTATCCAACATACATTATCTATTATTTGAGCCGTGCGGTTAGCGACGTAAGTCTTCCACGTATTGGGCGGTTTTTCTAGCCACCCGAGAACAATTGCGGAGTCCGTCCAGAGAAATAACTCATAATTACATCCTGACATGGGATAAATTGTTTGCTTCACTAGCTTAGATAGCAAGACAGCGCCACAGAGTTCCAGCCGGGGAAGACTTACTGGATTGATTGGAGCTACCTTTGTTTTTGAAACAAATAAATGAGAAATTATAGAGCTTTCTTTCTCAATCCGAAAGTATATTACTGCACAATACCCTTTTTCCGACGCATCGCAAAACCCATGTATCTGTGTTGGTTGGGAAGGAGAGAATCCAATCCATCGGGGTATTTTTATATTGGAAATGAAGGGAAGATTTCGGACAAATGAATTCCATACCTCTAGGGTGGTGGGCTTCACTGGTTCGTCCCACCCAGTTCCATCCAGCCAGAGTTGCTGGAGGATCATTTTGGCCTGTATAATAATCGGGGACATCCAACCAGCAGGGTCGAAAAGTTTGGCCACATGTGACAGAATATTTCTTTTCGTTACTACTACTGATTGGGCTAACACTTCTACAGTGTACGAAAATTCATCAGTTAGTGCGTTCCATTGTATTCTAAGAGTTTTTGTTGAACTTGTCTCTTGGAATTTTAAAAAATCTGTGTCCAAAATATCCGTTGCGGGAACGGACGCTAAAACTTCTGAGCAGTTTGAAGTGATTTTTTTCAATGGGAATCCTGCTGATTTTAAAACTTAAATTACCTGTGCTAATGTGGAAATTGCCGATTCCTTGTCATGGGATCCTGACAAGATATCATCAACGTAGGTTTCCTTTGTTAATATACGGGAAACATCAGGGTAAGATTGTTCGGAATCGCGAGCTAGCTGAGTGAGCGTCCTTATTGCTAAGTAGGGGGCACAGTTAATCCCAAAAGTGGCCGTTTTAAGAGAGTAGTCCTGGAGAATATCACTTGTGTTTTGCCGGAAAAGAATGCGTTGGTAAGGTGTATCTTCCTCATGCACCAAAATTTGGCGGTACATCTTTTCTATATCACCACAGAAGACATGTTTATATATTCTCCAGTTTAGAATGACACTCATCAGATCTGTCTGAAGAGTGGGGCCCACGTGTAGGACGTCATTGAGAGACAGTCCAGAACTCGTCTTTTTCGAGGCGTTAAACACTACTCTCACTTTAGTGCTCTTGCTCTCGGGCTTAATTACCGCGTGGTGCGGTAAATAAAATGAGTTGCAGCCGCTTTTAGAGACGGTTTCGTGTGAAATCGTGGTTTTCATGTGGTTTAGCGTATGATATTCATTCAAAACATCTTTATAGATTTTCGCCATGTCGGGATTTCTAGCTAGACTCCACTCCATACCGAAGTATTGTGCTTTTGCTGTTGATCGTGACGTTCCTAGGTACAACTCCTTAGAGAACTCTGATTTTAAGGGAAGTTTTACTACATAGCGACCGTCCGGGTTACGGTAGGTTGTTTCTTGATAGAGCCTCTCGCAAAACATGTCGTCTTGGGAGGTAGGATATGCCGTAGAAACTTCCTCTTCTTCCCAAAATTTCTTCAACTGATCTGTAAGGGTATTATTATCAACTTCTGTTACGCCGATTGAAAATACAGAAACAGATTTGCAATTCACTGGGTCACTAATAACCCAACCAAACATGGTTAACTGCGCCATCAGAGATGGAAAAATTCTTTTGATGCCGTCTCGAAAGACGTGGGGTAGGAAGTTGCTTCCAATTAACAAATCGATGTGATTTGACAAATAAAACCCTGGATCAGCTAGTGTCATATGTTTAAGGTGGTCAAGAGGAATATTACAGGGAGGTAGCGAGACACTGGGTAACATCTGAGTAATTTTCGTGACCACTATCGCTTGAATTTCTAGGAAACAGTTTTCGCTATCAGAATATAATGTTAATCTACAAACAGAGTTTGAGTGGCCAACTAATTGACCGCCCATACCATGAATTTGGAACGTTTTTGACTCAGTGGGACGCATCAGCTTTTGCTGAAGTCGTTTGGATATAAACGTTTTTTCCGAACCCTGGTCTAAAAAGGCTCTTGCTTTAAAGTTTTCTTTCTGATGGTAGATTTGTACTATCGCTGTGGGAAGCAAAGTACTTTCGATGCTGTTATCCTTTCCTAGTAGTGCGATATGTGTGTTTATTGACGCTCTCGCCTTTGCTCTTGCTGATGTCTCAGGCCGCTGGTTATTGGTTGAATTTGGACTGGGAGGGGTTGGGTTGCCAAAATGTAACAAAGTATGGTGATTTCTTTTACAGTGATTGCAAGTAAATTTGCTGGGACAGTTTTTCCTCACATGGCTATTGGCTAAGCAATTGAGACAAAGATTATTGTTTGATACAAATTTGCACCTTGTTTGGGGATCAAATTGTAAGAATTGAGGACATATCTTCAATGGATGATTTAAGTTACAAACTTTGCAATTATACTGTTCTCCTTCATTTCTATTCGTGGCAGGTCTAGTGCTAAATTCTTTCTTCTGGGGAATTCCCCGGGTGTCTTTATTTCGTGATTCTAATCGCTCCACTACCTCGCATCTATGAGAAAGAAAATTATCCATTTTTTCCCATTTAACTAATCTTTTATGTGACTCTAGCGATTGCTCCCACAAGGAAAGAGTCTCCATTGGGAGTTTGCTAGCGCAGAGCATAATTATGAATGGGTCCCATTCTTCTACCGGAACGTCTTGAGCTTTAATCGCGGCCAGACAGTCATTAATGCTCGTTTGGATGCGTCGAAGGGCAGCACTACTTTCTCCTATGATTGTTGATAAATTTAAGAGTATCTTGATTTGGTTTTTGACAAGAATTCTTTTGTTATCATACCTATCCTTCAGCGCTTCCCAGGCAGCAAAAATTTTCTGCGCATAGTTTATACTTTTTAATGATTGCCCCTGCCTGCCCTTGGACTTTTAACCTGAGATGGTACAATTTCTGGACTGGTGGTATTCTCGGATTATCGATGTATACGGCCGTAAACATGTCGCGGAAGGACGGCCACTCTTCGTACCCTCCATAAAATATGTCAGTATCGCATGGAGGAACGTTGACATGAGTAAATGCGTTGTCGTAGGTAGCAAACATTTTTTGAGCATCCAAGATTTTTGATTTGCATTTATGAAAAGCGCGTTTGCATTCAGAGTATTTCTGTTTAGCCGCTTCTAAATATTTTTCCTTAGTTTTGCTATCTTTGGCTGTACAGAAGGAACGATAAGATCTCTGAATATTAGCCCATCGATCGTTAAGATCTTGCAGGTTTACTTGAAGAAAACTTTCCGTGAGTTCTTCAACTGAATAATTATCATATTCAGCACAAAATATAATTAAGTCATCGGAATCAAAAATCAATTCTTCAGCCATTTTTAAGAAAATAAATGCAGGTTTAGTTATTTAGTTGTGAAATACTATTGTTCGCTAGAATTAGCGAATTTTTGAAAAATAAAACCTTTATAAAATTTTCACTTAGAATAGTGCATTTAATTTTGTCGAAATATATATTGTCCGCTAAGGATTAGCGAGTTTGGGAAAATAAACCGTTTATAACAATTTCACGAGGGTTAGTGAATTTAAATTTTTCGAAATGCTATTGTTCGCTGGAGTTAGCGAATTTGGAAAAATAAAACGTTTATAAATATTTCACTTGGTTTAGTGAATATGAAATTGTCGAAATAATTTTGTTCGCTGGGATTGGCGAATTTGACAAAATAAACGTTTATAGAAATTTCACTTGATTAGTGAATATGAATTTATCGAAATAATTTTGTTCGCTGGGATTAGCGAATTTGAAAAATGAGCTGTTTATAAAAATTCCACTAGAGTTAGTGAATTTAAATTTGTCGAAATAATATTGTTCACTGGGATTAGCGAATTTGATAAAATAAACGTTTATAGAAATTTCACTTGGTTAGTGAATATGAATTTATCGAAATAATTTTGTTCGTTGGGATTAGCGAATTTGACTAAATGAGCCGTTTATAAAAATTTCACTAGGGGTTAGTGAATTTAAATTTGTCGAAATAATATTGTTCGCTGGGATTAGCGAATTTGAAAAAATAAACCGTTTATAAAAATTTCACTAGGGGTTAGTGAATTTAAATTTGTCGAAATAATATTGTGCGCTGGGATAAGCGAATTAACATAATCTCCAGATGTAACACAAGATAAAATTTATGAATTTCAGAGAAAAAACTTATGAACTTCACTTTTTCGCTGGGAGCAGCGAATATATAAAATCAAAACCTTAATCCAAAATTTCTGTTCGTGTAAGAGAAATGATTTATTCCAAACGGTATAAATGCTATTGTTCGCTGGGCTTAGCACGTTTTCCAAATCAAGAATTTAATTCGAAATTTTCACCAGTATGACTAAAATGAATTATTCTATAATTTATGAATTGCACTTATTTGCTGAGGTATCGAGAAAAACCCGAAAATATAATTAAAATTTTCGCTGGGATGATTCACCGTATAATTTATAATCGTTAAAAATAATTCCCAAAATTTTCTGTGGGATGAGTGAAGTGAATTTCTGAATCCGATGAATTCGTTTGAATTCACAAATATGTATACAAAAAAAAAAGTTTGAGAAATTTGCAAATTAGATTGTTCGCTGGGGTTTGCGAATTACCAAAATCCAAAAATGTAGTTGAAAAGTTTCACGAGGTTGATAGAAAAAGATTTATTGTTGACCTTTTCAATTAAAAAATCGAAAAATTGTATTTAAATTTTCACCAGTGTGGGGAAACCGAATTAATTTAAAAATGTATAAATTCATTTGTTTACTGGAATGAGTGAACTTTGTAAAACTCAATGGTTTGTTACAGAACGCAAATTTGTAATATGAATGGATCAGTTTAAGCAATCATTTTAAAACCTTGACTGGCATCAGCAAAAAAGCGTAATGATCAGCATTTTCAATTTAATATTCATTAGAAATGAAATTAACTTGATTGTTGGCGGAAAAGACGCTTTCAATTGAGATCCTCCAATAAGACCACAGTAGTATAAGCTTATCTAAATTCTTCAAGCTTTTCCAATGTACGAGCACCTTTCCAATTTTCACAAAGTTTCCAACTATAATTTGATGACAAGCCTTCTTACGTGCATATGTAAATATGTCTTTATTATATTTACATAACTACTAAATACTTTTTCTCTTGTTAAAGCCTATTATAAGGGAATTCAGTCTTTCAATTTTAAGCTCTCTTTTTATTTACATGGGAAGTTACTCTTAAGATAGCTGTAACTCTTTCCCAATGTTTCGTTTTAATCAATAGCAACAAAAACCCACTATTCTTGCGGTATTTAAAATTTTAATGTACATACTTATGCATATTGTTCTTAATTTTGTGCATAAATTATGATTGTGAGTAATTTTACTTCCATAATTCATATGAAATATGTACATATGTACATAAGTGCGTATGTTTGTACTTATGCATGTGTATCTGGACATATGTCCAGGTTATGATATTACAAGCTAGTGTCTATACATACATACATATGTAATTCCTCATTCACTCATGCATGCATTAGCATGTGCATCTTGCAATATGTATGTACGTGATTCTGCTTATCACTTTATGCTTCTGGTACATACGTGTATGTATGTATTATATTATGTAAATCGCGTTATATGGAGATAAGTATGTTGTGTGTATGTTCGATATGGTCACACATGCATTGCTATGTATATATATATATATATATATATATATATATATATATATATATATATATATATATATATATATATATATATATATATATATATATATATATATATATATATATATATATATATATATATATATATATATATATATATATATATATATATATATATATATATATATATATATATATATATATATATATATATATATATATATATATATATATATATATATATATATATATATATATATATATATATATATATATATATATATATATATATATATATATATATATATATATATATTATATACAGTATTGGGCAAAACCTAAGAAACTTTTAATATTTGGTATAATAACCCTTATTATACCCTTCACAAAAATGTTAAGGGTATATATAAGTTTGTGATTCCGTTTGTAATTTCTACAGTTTTTTTTTGCGACCCTATAAAGTATATATATTCTGAATCAGAATTAATGGAAAAGTCGATTAAGCGATGTCCGTCTGTCCGTCTGTCCGCTGTTGAAATACCGTTTCTGAGAAAACCATTAGACTTAGAAACTTTTTTCTTTCACCATTCTTTTACCCCATCGATTCATGGGTTTGCTATTGAAATTCAGTAATATCGGTCCACGTATAGCTGAGATATATTCAAAATTCCGAAAAAAGCCATTTTTTTTTTGCAGTTTTGTATGAAAATTTTTGAAAACAAAAGTTGTTCGTTTTGCTTCAAACTTCACACACTTATTAAGCATGGTGACTAAAAGACATCGGTCCATATATACGCGAGATATAGCCCAAATCAGATTTTTAATGAAAATGTCGCATAGGCGAAGCTAAATAACTTTTTTTTGCTCAAAAGCAGTTCTGGTAATAAAATTAGGTTACATAAATGTGTAAAATAAAAATTTCCGATATCGGTCCATATATACCCGAGATATAGCCCAATCCGGGTTTTTCATGAAAATGTCGCGTAAGCGAACTTAAACAACTTTTTTGTGCTCAAAAGCAGTTCTGGTAATAAAATAGGGTCATTTAAATATAAAAAATGAACATTTTCGATATCGGTCCATATATACCCGATATATAGCCTAGACCGGGGTTTTCATGAAAATGCCGCGTAAGCGAACTTAAACAATTTTTTTGTGCTCAAAAGCAGTTCTGGTAATGAAATTAGGTTACATAAATATGGAAAATGAAAATTTCCGATATCGGTCCATATATACCCGAGATATAGCCTAGACCGGGTTTTTCATGAAAATGTCGCGTAAGCGAACTTAAACAACTTTTTTGTGCTCAAAAGCAGTTCTGGTAATGAAATAGGGTCATATAAATATGAAAAATGAAAATTTTCGATATCGGTCCATATATACCCGAGATATAGCCCAAATCGGGGTTTTCATGAAAATGTCGCGTAAGCGAACTTAAACAACTTTTTTGTGCTCAAAAGCAGTTCTGGTAATGAAATTAGGTTACATATATATGAAAAATGAAAATTTTCGATATCGGTCTATATATATCCGAGATATAGCCTAGAACGGGTTTTTCATGAAAATGCCGCGTCAGCGAAATTAAACAACTTTTTTTGCTTAAAAGCGGTTCTGGTAACAAAATAAGGTTATATAAATATGAAAAATGAAAATTTCCGATATCGGTTCATATATACCGCAGATATAGCCTGGAACGGGGTTTTCATGAAATTGCCGCGTAAGCGAACTTAAACAACTTTTTTTGCTTAAAACAGTTCTGGTAATAAGATGAGGTTATATAAATATGGAAAATGAAAATTTCCGATATCGGTCCATATATACCAGATATATAGCCTAAACCGTGGTTTTCACGAAAATGCCGCGTAAGCGAACTTAAACAACTTTTTTCACCTTAAAGCAGTTCTGGTAATAAAAGAAGGTTATATAAATATGGAAAATTAAAATTTCCGATATCGGTTCATATATACCCGATATATAGCTTAACAGGTTTTTTGATGAAAATGCCAAGTAAACAACTTTTTTGTGCTCAAAAGCAGTTCTGGTAATGAAATAAGATTATATAAATATGGAAAAAGAAAAAATCCGATATCGGTCCATATATACTCGAGATATAGCCTGAACCGATTTTTCCAATAACATTTTTTTTTACTGAAAAGCAGTTCTTGTTATAAAAGAAGGTTACGAAAATTGAGAAAATTAAAATTTCTGATATCGGTCCATATATACCCGAGATATAGCCTAAATCGGGTTTTTCATGAAAATATCGCGTAAGCGAACTTAAACAATTTGTTGTGCTCAAAAGCAGTTCTGGTAATGATATAAGGTTATATAAATATGGAAAATTAAAATATTCGATATCGGTCCATATATACCCGAGATATAGCCTGAACCGATTTTTCCATTTAAAATTTTTTTTTTTTTTTTTGCTTAAAAGCAACTCTCGTTATAAAAGAAGGTTACTAAAATACAGAAAATAGAAAATTCCGATATCGGTTCATATATAACCGAGCATATTTAGGTCACATTTTTAATATACTATACATATTCGTGACTATCGTGAAGGGTATTTTAGATTCGGCCCAGCCGAATATACTACACTCTTACTTGTTTTTTATTACTGCTGCGCACCGACGCGGCATGGATTTGATTAAATTATCAATTATTTTTGGATCTATGCGTATCCATTCATTCTTCAGACACGAAAATAAATCGTCTCTCTAGGAAAATCGTTTCGATCCAACATTCCTCTTCAATATGGAAAATAAATTTTCGATTGGGTTCAAATCGGGCGATTGAGCCGGCCAATCAAGCACTTGAATCCCTTTCGATTGTATCCAGTCCTTCACCAACTTCGATGAGTGTTTCGGATCGTTATCATGTTGAAACACCCATCGAAGTGGCATATTCCACTCGGTATATGGCAACGTCTTATTTTTTAAAATGTCCCTATACACAAATCTGTCCATTTCGGTAGAAATTCTGTGGAACGGCCCTAGACCATGACATGAAAAACACTTCCACACCATCACACTGCAACCCCAATGCTTGATAGTGGTTTTTACAATATCGGGGTTTAAGCCTTTCACCTGTATTGCGCCTCACACGAAATACGCCACTGGAGTTGAACAAATTTAATTAATATAATGGTATGTATTTTTAAGCTATGCAAGTCACCCATTGATATCTGATTTTTTTAGGCTCGAATTTGCAAAAAAAAATATTTTGATTGCTTACGAGAGCAAATTTAATTTGTTCAACTGCGATGGCGTATGTCGTGTGAGGCCCAATGATTTTTTGAGTATTTTTTGTTGTTGTACTAAAAGAACCGTTAGGTGAGAGAAAATTACAAAAATTTTTTTTGGTAATTTTGTATGACACATTTACTAATAAAACTGCATTAAAGCATTGAATTGAAATATGTTCATTGAAATATAATTTTGACTACAAGCTAAAATCAAGCAGCGTTTCTTAGGTTTTGCCCAATACTGTATATATATATATATATATATATATATATATATATATATATATATATATATATATATATATATATATATATATATATATATATATATATATATATATATATATATATATATATATATATATATATATATATATATATATATATATATATATATATATATATATACATATATCATTCACTCTGTGATTCTTCAACCGCGCGTTCGTGTTTTTAAAAAGTGAACAAAAAACAAAACCAAAAAATCATTGTGCTAACTGTTTTTAAACTTACATATAAAAACAATAATATATTGTATTAAATTGTAAAAACAATAACAAATTATTTAAAAAAAACAACGGGAAAATAAATTCCTTACATTTCATTAACTAAACAATAAAATCAATTTCAATAAAACAAGTGCGGTGGCAGTGCATTGTTGTTGTTATTGTGCGTGAAGATAACCTACCCAGTGGGAAAAAAACTATACACTAAAGTTTTGTTTCCTTGCAAAACCGCAATAAGTGGAAGAGCGAATTTATACAAAAGAAAAACTTTGTGACAATTATTTTTATATACTTTAAATTAAAAAAAAAATATAAATAAATAAACAAAAATTGCATGAGTGTACCTATTAGATGCAATTCTGTGAGGGAGCTTAGCTCCACTAGAAAATACCTCTGGATCTCTGAGGAAGAATCACTTAAAAAATCATTGGATAATCTTCTGTCTCTAAGAGATAAAAAACGCACGCGTTCGTGTTCGCCAAACATTGTTGTTACAACAGAAGACATACCATCTTCCAGTTTAGCTATTGTTGATAAACCGAAAACTCAAGTGGGTATGGATAGGTATATACCCGTGGTTAAACGTCAGCGAAGCCCTAAATCCGCGCAAATATCATCGCAACCAAAAATGTCTAAGGGCGATATTACCTCTGCGACAACGGATAGTAATAGGTTTGCTATCCTTCAGACTGACGAGCCAACTACATCAAAAAAAAACATTTAAACCGCCACCAATATACTTGAGAGAACCTACATCTAATGAGTTGGTAAAAGCACTTATTTCGGCAATTGGTAAAGACACCTTCAACGTAACATCAGTGAAGCACGGACAAATAAGTGAAACTAAAATCCAAGTCAACTGCGAAAATGATTACCGAAAATTTTCTGCCGCTCTGGAAAAAGAGAAAAGATCTTTTTATACTTATCAACTTAAAAGTGCTAAAGGCCTTCAGGTTGTTATTAAAGGTATTGACCCTTGCGTAGATATTGATGACGTCAAAACCGGATTGGAAGATAAAGGTTTTAAAATAAAAACCGTAGTAAATATCAGGAACCGTGAAAAGATCCCTCAATCCATGCTTAGGGTTGAACTAGAACCCAGGGATGTTGTCCTGAAAAAAGGTGAAATTCATCCTATTTATAACCTTAAATTTCTTCTGCATCGTAAGGTTACCGTTGAAGAGCTACATAAGCGTTCAGGACCCGTTCAGTGCCTAAACTGTCAAGAATTTGGCCACACAAAGGCTTACTGTAAGTTGCCCGCTGTTTGTTTTGTATGTGGCGAACTTCACGGCACAACTCAGTGCAATAAGCTAAAGGCCGACTCAAGTGTTAAAAAATGCAGTAACTGTGGAGGTAACCACACTGCAAATTATAGAGGTTGCCCTGTCTATACTCATTTTAAGCGGTCAATGACAAGTAAGCCAATGATTTTAAATATGCCACCCCAGCAGTCAAACACCATTTCAACAACCAATTTTCCCCAGGTACGCCAGCCAACCAGCCATATACACGTGCAAAACCCCCAACAAATTTCTTATGCGAATGTGGTAAAATCCGATAAACCAAATTTGAATCAGGAGCCCAAGCCTCAAAACTCAGACCAACATGTTAGCAATCTTGAGGCAACTCTGCAGACTCTTGTTCAATCTATAAATACATTTACGGTTTCCATGACAAACATGATGCAGGAAATGCTGAAAATGCAATCCACCATTTTGCAGGCAATTTTAACAAAATGAGTTGGTTAAAAATATGTTTCTGGAACGCAAACGGCATTCGCCAACATAAAAATGAACTTGAGCACTTCCTTATGGAAAAGCAGATCGATATAATGATGATTGCTGAAACCCATTTGACAACCAACAGTTATTTCAAAATTAATGGCTACACATTATATGACACAAAAGATCCCCGTGGAAGATCTTGCGGCGGTTCGGCAATTTTGATAAAGACCAGAATTAAGATTTATCTAATGAACGGGACACGTGAAGAATATTTCCAAGCTACAAATATATGCCTTGATTATTTTCATAAAAAATCGTTATATCCTCGATTTACTCACCACCACGATTTTCAATAACAGAAAGCGATTTTTAGCGGCCGGCGACTATAACGCTAAGCACACTTTTTGGGGATCACGTTTAATTACCTCGAAAGGCCGTGTGCTTTTTGACACCGTTTCCAAAATGGGCTTAGAAGTGGTTTCAAGCGGACACCCCACTTATTGGCCGTCAGACCGACGAAAGATCCCAGATGTTATAGATTTTGGAGTTGCGAAAAATTTTCCTTTAGAGTGGATGCAAGTGGAGCCTTCATTGGATTTGTCATCAGATCACTCACCCACTATAATCTCTGTTTCGTTCCCCCAAGAGATTGGCTCCCCGTTGACCGTCAATAGAGTTAATTGGCTAAAATACAAAAAAATTTTGAGTACACATTGTAGTGAAAATATCGCCTTGAGAACACGCTGTGGAAAGCGACAAAAGGTCTGAAAAGACCCGTAATAGGTAAGCCACCTTTGCGAACTTCAACTGGCGACTGGGCACGAAGCGATTCCGAAAAGGGGATGGTGTACGTTGATCATTTGAGAAATGTTTTTACGACAAATGATGCAGCGGATGCTGCAGCAGAATTTCCGCCGTATGCTGTTAGACAGCCTGTGTCTTTGAGACTTAACTTTCCAGATGTCGAAAACGTTATCAATAACATAAACCCCAGGAAAGCTCCAGGTATAGATCAAATTACTGGTAAAATGCTTCAACAGTTACCTCGTGTAGCTAGAAGAGTTCTACTTTTTATTTTTAACGCTATTTTACACCTTGAGTATTATCCTGCAGAGTGGAAGGTCTCTATGATTACTATGACACCCAAGCCAGGGAAGGATCCGACTAAAGTAGAGTCATATAGACCAATAAGTCTACTACCAACAATTTCAAAACTGTTCGAAAAATTGTTAATGGCGAAGTTGTCTCTAATACTTAATGATGTGGGATGTATCTCTGATCATCAATTTGGCTAAACATAACACCATAGAACAAACACATAGGCTAGTCAATGTCATAAGACAGACTTTTGAAGACAAAAAGTACTGTTCAGCTCTATTCATCGACATTTCCCAAGCTTTTGATAAAATGTGGCACGACGGACTGATGCACAAAATAAAGTTGAACTTGCCGGCAAATACTCACAAGCTTCTGGAAAGCTACTTATACGACCGGAAATTTGTTATCAAAGAAAGTGACTTTACAAGTCTCTCACAGTCAATCGGAGCAGGAGTTCCCCAAGGTAGCATTCTAGGACCCACTCTATATTTGATTTACGCATCTGACATGCCAACGAGATCCGAAATCCATACTTCAACTTTTGCAGATGACACAGCTTTTTTTAGCGTTCATGTAAACCATCAAGAAGCTTCACGAAATTTGCAGCTGTATATTTCAATATTAGAGAAATGGTTGAAACTTTGGAAAATAAAAGTTAATGAACAAAAATGTACCCACGTTACATTCAGACTGCGTAAGCAAACATGTTCGGCTCTCCAAATTAACAATACACCTATTCCGCAGCATAATGAAGTTAAATACCTTGGTATTTACCTCGACCGTAGGCTAACGTGGAAGCCTCACATTGATGCGAAAGTCACTCAGTTGAAATTAAAAGCAGCGCAACTAAATTGGCTTATGGGCAGAAATTCGACATTGAAGTTGGACTGCAAACTTTTGTTATATAACGCAATTTTAAAGCCTATATGGTGCTACGGAGTTCAGTTATGGGGAACCGCCTCAACATCTAACATTGAAAAAATTCAAAGACGACAAAACCAAATTCTTCGTACGATTACTGCAGCTCCATGGTACGTAAGAAACTCACGAATTCACAAGGATCTGTGTGTTCCGCTTGTAACTGACGAGTTCTCTAAGTATGCCACAAGGTATATCAGTAAACTGGAACTTCACCCAAATCCTCTTGCACGCAACATACTTAATTTTGGCGGCCACTCTTGGTTGAGAAGAAGGGATACCCTGGCCACCATCAGAACGTTAAATAGGTGATTCTACCGATATTATTCGCGTGAAATGAAACTCTTTTGTCTAGCAGTGGCTGGACTTAAATAACTTTTGTATTTAGTATTAAGATTTGAATACTTATTGTTAGTTCATATTTTGAAGATTCAATAAATAAATGAATGACAAAAAAAAAAAAAAAATATATATATATATATATATATATATATATATATATATATATATATATATATATATATATATATATATATATATATATATATATATATATATATATATATATATATATATATATATATATATATATATATATATATATATATATATATATATATATATATATATATATATATATATATATATATATATATATATATATATATATATATATATATATATATATATATATATATATATATATATATATATATATATATATATATATATATTCCCGATAAATACCATTTTTCGGCATTATAAAATAAAAATCTTAAAATTTGTGCTACCACATTTATAATAAAATTTCCCCGTTTTTGACTACTGAACTAAACAAAATTTCGCCTCATTGTTTTTTGCACGTATTAATTTGTACAAGGCGAATTCAGAATTGAGTGAAAGTATTACAGCCTGTTTATAAGACACGACTCGTCGATAAAAAGCGCTAACTTTTTAAGTTTTTTCTGGTTTTGGTTTACAAACCGCGACTATTGACGATTAGTATTGCAAAACGTAACATCTGTCAATTTATTTTGTTTGTAAGACGCGAATCGTCTCACCATAAATGTCAAAATCGGCGAATGAAGAAACATGCTCGTCAAGAGGAAATGTGCAGAAAGTGCTATAAATAATAAGAAATTATAATAAAAATAGTTTATAGGTGGTATTAAAAAAAAGAAAACTAGGAATGGAAATTGCAACAGAACGTTCTAAGAATCTCTCAGATTTCTGGAAACATGAACTGAAATCGTTTTTTCGTTGCATACAAATGATTTGTATACATATGTGTATACATACATAATAAAACATACACATATACAAAATAAAACTTGCAGTTAATATATACAATTTTTGTTTGTTTATTCATTTTTCTCAATTAGACCGCCATAAAAAAAGCCTTTCCACAAAATTTGTATTTTGATTTATTTACTTATGCATACATGCATATGTATGTATGCATGTCAACTGTGCCTAGAATAGGATTGCCGTTTTTTAGGTTGAAAAAAATTCTTTTGGTATGAAAAATGATAACAGATACTATTTTTTCACATGATGGCAACAAAAAAATATCATAAATGTTTGACACATACGCGAATTTACGTAAGTTGCACGACACAATCAAGTCGCGTTTTATAAACCCAATTTCTTACGTACTCGTCTATGAATTGGCTTGTCGCGAGTGAGCTAACTCGTGTCCTATAAACAGGCTGTTAATATAATTGAAAATGCATTATATAATATATGTAACTTATATAATATATGAACTGATATTATATAATATATTATATGAACTGAATATGTATAAGTTTATAACCATTAAAAATTATTAAAGAAAAATTTACATTGGTACAATAAATTATATTAATTCAGGTTGCATTTTGTATTAAACATGTTTACACGAACACTTGTTTTTTAGTCGCATGAAGATACAACAACAAAACAACATGTTGTGTTTGCATTGTTGTATTTATTGTAATTCCAGTTTCACCTGGTAAAATGAATTCGGCTTGATTGGCGCCATTTGTTGGTGGCGAATTTATTAATGAATTCGCTTTAATCGTTCGACGGCAAAAATGAAGAAGTTCATTTACATTACACCAAGTTTTAATGGAGCTTTTTACTAGTGTACAAAGTTTATTAAAAAATGTCCGTACAAATCTACATAAACAACTCTCGTGTACGTTTTGTTTGCGTAAAACTATACAATTGTTTATCTACAACAGCAACAAAAAAAGTGTTGAAAAACAACGTAATGCAAAAAAGTACACAAAAAGTCTATGTGTACGAGTAAATACAGCATAACAATTTTGCCAAGCACGGCATACAAACATGCAAAATAATCACATTATAAGTTGCACCTTGTTTAATAGACCTTGGTATTGTAGATTATATGATCAAAATATGTTCAACTATAGATAAAATGTATACTTTTTATCTACATACATATATAGCTTTTTACCTAACTCAGAGTTTACACATGCCACTACCAGTATGAAAAACTCAAAATATTTACAATATTTTACATACACATACATATATCGCAATGGTAGCAACAGTAGCAGCAAATTTAACATGTCCGTGCAAAATTACCACTTGCATGCAACTAAATGTCAAAATGTTAAATAATACATGTTAACCGTTTTCCTAAAAAAGTGATGAACTCGGTAGCTCAATTCTGTAGAGAGAAGACACATTTAAAACGGAGAAAACAATTTTTTGAAGTATGCGCGTCGACGACATTTTAAAAATGAAATTGCAATGGCATCTGTAAGCAGAAAAGTGAGCGGCGAGCAATTCGACTATTTCGAAGTATTTTTTGTATACAAAATTTCGATGCGACTTATTGCATGTTTATATAAAAGTATTTTTGGGATGCTGTAAAAACTGAGAAATGTCTGTGCTTTTTTATTTATTGAAAAAACTATTTTATAAGTAGTAACAGTTTTTTTATAATAACTAATTTAATACGAATGAGAAAAAACATAATACCAAAAATTTATTAAAAGTAAGTAAAAGAGGTACTAAAATTTGAAACTGAATTTGTTCGTTTAATTTTAATATCACAAACTGCAAGTGAATTCAAATGAGATCACCATATCAATTCGGCTAGATACTACCTTGTTTCCAAGATGCATAAACGTCTACAAAGTGGCAGCGCTATGGCATATGACCGTTTTTTGCTACTAGTAATATAGTAAGCCATTTACGTCAAATGTATTGTTTACACTTTTGAAACTGAATTTAAAGATTTATTCTGAATTAGACATCTAAAAACTACTTTCTGAACATAAAAATAATTCCAATAAAAATAACATATAATTGTAAAAAGGTACTTTCACAGTTAATAATTGTGAAAAGGTACTTTCACAGTTTATAATTGTGAAAAAAGTTACAAATATTTTTGACAAGCATAGCTTACTTTATATCTGTTTTTGTTGTATTCGTGTAATTTTTCTCTAGTGCAAAATTTTAAATTCGTGCAAACATTTTTGTTCGTTTGTGGGGGTATTTGCTAGTTTGTTTGTGTATATTTGAAGCAGTGTTTAAAAGTCTTTTCAACTTTTGCTTTTGCGCAGTTTAAGTCGTTTTTGACTTCGTATTTTTATAAAGAAACCTGAAAGCAACAGTTTACAGTACTTAAACTACGAAGCGAAAGAAATCGAAAGTTTGAAACAATAAACTGTTGATTTCACTTTTCTCTTTTCAAATAAAACTTTTGCTTTTACTTAAACTTTTAAAATAAAAAGTTTCTTTAAACAGTTTTTAGGCTCTTTGCGCTCATTCAGTCTTGTTTTAACTTTTAAGTTATATGTAAAGTGAGCATAAATTGTGTTTGCGCGTTGGTGAAAGAGCTAATCATCAAACACAAAATGTGGTTAATATAACAACCAGGATTTTATATGCATGTATCGACACATGATTTCAAATAGCTGTTTAGCGCTACTTCAATAATAATTCTCACATAGGCAAAGCAGAGTAATATTTGCCCATTTTCACTAAGGAATAATCGAATCAGCAATTTAAAACATATTTGAAGAAACTACATAAAAGTGAAACAATTTTTTGAGTTCTATTGAAAGAACAAAAAGTATTAAAATAAAAACAAGTAAAAATATTGCATTTCGATCCAATATTGGATTGGTTACAGAAGGCCGTGCAATTTAATAGTTTAAATTCACCTAACTTGCGAAACAAAGTTGACCCACTTAGTGGCAACTTTTTATTATAAAGACATCGTATGTTTATTAAAATTGTTTGCTTTTCTGTTGCATGTTTACTGTAAAAATATGTAATGTATCTTACAAGCTCTTTCTTAACAATAAGCATCAAATGCTTTTGAAATGCAACTCTTATGTTCACTGGGCAGTATATTGCCTCTTTTGAGCAAAAAGCAAAAGAGAACAACATATTCAAATACCCAGCGGCCAAAGTTTCGCTTACGTAAGCGATGATCCGATGCACACTTGTAAGTCAGTAATGCACACCATCTCATATACGATCCTAGTATACTTTTTCATACCCGCATTTGTAGAGTGAACGCCTACTACCTGCACACAAAGTAAGCGAGCTAGTGTGGTGTTCATCCAACAAAAGTTCATTACTTCCTAACATACATTGTAAGCTATCAGTAGGCAGTTCGAATACAATCTCGCATACTTTGTAAGTCGGCGGTAGGCAGCCTGAATACATTCTCGCATACTTTGTAAGTCGGCGGTAGGCAGCTCGAATACAATCTCGCATACTTTGTAAGTCGGCAGTAGGCAGCTCGAATACAATCTCGCATACATTGTAAGCCGGCAGTAGGCAGCTCGTAAGTACTGCGCACTTCCGTTTTTTGGGAATATTCCATTAATAAATTTGTTCTGTTTTTTGTCTTGTACCTTTTTATACCCTTCACAAAAATGTAAAGGGTATATATAAGTTTGTGATTCCGTTTGTAATTTCTACAGTTTTTTTTTGCGACCCTATAAAGTATATATATTCTGAATCAGAATTAATGGAAAAGTCGATTAAGCGATGTCCGTCTGTCCGTCTGTCCGTCTGTCCGCTGTTGAAATACCGTTTCTGAGAAAACCATTAGACTTAGAAACTTTTTTCTTTCACCATTCTTTTACCCCATCGATTCATGGGTTTGCTATTGAAATTCAGTAATATCGGTCCACGTATAGCTGAGATATATTCAAAATTCCGAAAAAAGCCATTTTTTTTTGCAGTTTTGTATGAAAATTTTTGAAAACAAAAGTTGTTCGTTTTGCTTCAAACTTCACAAACTTATTAAGCATAGTGACTAAAAGGTAAAAAAAATTTTTTTCAGATATCGGTCCATATATACTCGAGATATAGCCCAAATCGGATTTTTAATGAAAATGTCGCATAGGCGAAGCTAAATAACTTTTTTTTGCTCAAAAGCAGTTCTGGTAATAAAATTAGGTTACATAAATATGGAAAATGAAAATTTCCGATATCGGTCCATATATACCCGAGATATAGCCCAATCCGGGTTTTTCATATAAATGTCGCGTAAGCGAACTTAAACAACTTTTTTGTGCTCAAAAGCAGTTCTGGTAAGGAAATAGGGTCATATAAATATGAAAAATGAACATTTTCGATATCGGTCCATATATACCCGAGATATAGCCTAGACCGGGGTTTTCATGAAAATGCCGCGTAAGCGAACTTAAACAACTTTTTTGTGGTCAAAAGCAGTTCTGGTATTGAAATTAGGTTACATAAATATGGAAAATGAAAATTTCCGATAGCGGTCCATATATACCCGAGATATAGCCTAGACCGGGGTTTTCATGAAAATGCCGCGTAAGCGAACTTAAACAACTTTTTTGTGGTCAAAAGCAGTTCTTGTATTGAAATTAGGTTACATAAATATGGAAAATGAAAATTTCCGATGTCGGTCCATATATACCCGAGATATAGCCCAAATCGGGTTTTTCATGAAAATGTCGCGTAAGCGAACTTAAACAACTTTTTTGTGCTCAAAAGCAGTTCTGGTAATGAAATAGGGTCATATAAATATGAAAAATTAAAATTTTCCATGTCGGTCCATATATACCCGAGATATAGCCCAAATCGGGTTTTTCATGAAAATGTCGCGTAAGCGAACTTAAACAACTTTTTTGTTCTCAAAATCAGTTCTGGTAATGAAATAGGGTCATATAAATATGAAAAATGAAAATTTTCGATATCGGTCCATATATACCCGAGATATAGCCTAGACCAGGTTTTTCATGAAAATGTCGCGCAAGCGAACTTAAACAACTTTTTTGTGCTCAAAGCAGTTCTGATAATGAAATTAGGTTACATAAATACGGAAAATGAAAATTTCCGATATCGGTCCATATATACCCGAGATATAGCCTAGACCGGGGTTTTCATGAAAATGCCGCGTAAGCGAACTTAAACAACTTTTTTGTGCTCAAAAGCAATTCTGGTAATGAAATTAGGTTACATAAATATGGAAAATGAAAATATCCGATATCGGTCCATATATACCCGAGATATAGCCTAGACCGGGGTTTTCATGAAAATGCCGCGTAAGCGAACTTAAACAACTTTTTTGTGCTCAAAAGCAGTTCTGGTAATGAAATTAGGTTACATAAATATGAAAAATGAAAACTTCCGATATCGGTCCATATATACCCGAGATATAGCCCAAATCGGGTTTTTCATGAAAATGTCGCGTAAGCGAACTTAAACAACTTTTTTGTGCTCAAAGCAGTTCTGGTAATGAAAAAGGGTTATATAAATATGAAAAATGAAAATTTTCGATGTCGGTCCATATACACCCGAGATATAGCCCAAATCGGGTTTTTCATGAAAATATCGCGTAAGCGAACTTAAACCGTTTTTTGTGCTCAAAAGCAGTTCTGGTAATGAAATAGGGTCATATAAATATGAAAAATAAAAATTTTCGATATCGGGCCATATATACCCGAGATATAGCATAGACCGGGGTTTTCATGAAAATGCAGCGTAAGCGAACTTAAACAACTTTTTGTGCTCAAAAGCAGCTCTGCTAATGAAATTAGGTTACATAAATATGGAAAATGAAAATTTCCGATATCGGTTCATATATACCCGGTGTATAGCCTAACAGGTTTTTTGATGAAAATGCCGACTAAACAACTTTTTTGTGCTCAGAAGCAGTTCTGGTAATGAAATAAGGTTATATAAATATGGAAAAAGAAAATATCCGATATCGGTCCATATATACTCGAGATATAGCCTGAACCGATTTTTCCAATAACATTTTTTTTTTGCTGAAAAGCAGTTCTTGTCATAAAAGAAGGTTACGAAAATAGAGAAAATTAAAATTTTTTATATCGGTCCAGATATACCCGAGATATAGCCTAAATCGGGTTTTTCATGAAAATATCGCGTAAGCGAACTTAAACAATTTGTTGTACTCAAAAGCAGTTCTGGTAATGATATAAGGTTATATAAATATGGAAAATTAAAATTTTCGATATCGGGCCATATATACCCGAGATATAGCCTGAACCGATTTTTCCATTAAAAAAATTTTTGTTTTTTTTTTGCTGAAAAGCAATTCTCGTTATAAAAGAAGGTTACTAAAATACAGAAAATAGAAAATTCCCATATCGGTTCATATATAACCGAGCATATTTAGGTCACATTTTTAATATACTATACATATTCGTGACTATCGTGAAGGGTATTTTAGATTCGGCCCAGCCGAATATACTGCACTCTTACTTGTTTAAATTGTTTTCTAGCACTTTTATCTGATTTTGTTAATTAAAATTTTTGCAACGTACGAGTAGTCTGACAAAGACGGCGAACATTTGATTTACAACTAAAAAATAAAATACATTTGTATATAAATGTGATACAAAAGATGAACGTAATTCATTTTTCGGAACTCCATATACTACTTTTATACACTTTGTAAGTTACCATTCATTGATTACAAAGTGTTGCACACATCATCGAAGAGAAATAATGTGGTAGGCAATGTTCGCCGCTGGGTAAGTTCTTTAAAACAACTGCGCAGTTAGTTCTAAGCAAGAAATTTGATTTTGGATTACACACTGTTGCTTAATAATTACTTTCCAAAAGGAAAAAGCTAAAACAAAATAAAACTTCCCACACTCTTTAATATATCGAAAGACTTTTCAAAGTTTCTCTTTGTTTGGAAAGTTTAAGAAAAGCAAAAGCATTCGTAGCAAGGTGAATTCATAACAGGTGAAATTGACAGCACAGCTGATAACTTTTTATACCCTTCACAAAAATGTTAAGGGTATATATAAGTTTGTGATTCCGTTTGTAATTTCTACAGTTTTTTTTTGCGACCCTATAAAGTATATATATTCTGAATCAGAATTAATGGAAAAGTCGATTAAGCGATGTCCGTCTGTCCGCTGTTGAAATACCGTTTCTGAGAAAACCATTAGACTTAGAAACTTTTTTCTTTCACCATTCTTTTACCCCATCGATTCATGGGTTTGCTATTGAAATTCAGTAATATCGGTCCACGTATAGCTGAGATATATTCAAAATTCCGAAAAAAGCCATTTTTTTTTGCAGTTTTGTATGAAAATTTTTGAAAACAAAAATTGTTCGTTTTGCTTCAAACTTCACACACTTATTAAGCATGGTGACTAAAAGACAAAAATTTTTTTTTTTCAGATATCGGTCCATATATACCCGAGATATAGCCCAAATCGGATTTTTAATGAAAATGTCGCATAGGCGAAGCTAAATAACTTTTTTTTGCTCAAAAGCAGTTCTGGTAATAAAATTAGGTTACATAAATATGGAAAATGAAAATTTCCGATATCGGTCCATATATACCCGAGGTATAGCCCAATCCGGGTTTTTCATGAAAATGTCGCGTAAGCGAACTTAAACAACTTTTTTGTGCTCAAAAGCAGTTCTGGTAATTAAATAGGGTCATATAAATATGAAAAATGAGCATTTTCGATATCGGTCCATATATACCCGAGATATAGCCTAGACCGGGGTTTTCATGAAAATGCCGCGTAAGCGAACTTAAACAATTTTTTTGTGCTCAAAAGCAATTCTGGTAATGAACTTAGGTTACATAAATATGGAAAATGAAAATTTCCGATATCGGTCCATGTATACCCGAGATATAGCCTAGACCGGGGTTTTCATGAAAATGTCGCGTAAGCGAACTTAAACAACTTTTTTGTGCTCAAAAGCAGTTCTGGTAATGAAATAGGGTCATATAAATATGAAAAATGAAAATTTTCGATATCGGTCCATATATACCCGAGATATAGCCCAAATCGGGGTTTTCATGAAAATGTCGCGTAAGCGAACTTAAACAACTTTTTTGTGCTCAAAAGTAGTTCCGGTAATGAAATAGGGTCATATAAATATGAAAAATGAACATTTTCGATATCGGTCCATATATACCCGAGATATAGCCCAAACCAGGTTTTTCATGAAAATGCCGCGTAAGCGAACTTAAACAACTTTTTTGTGCTCAAAAGCAGTTCTGGTAATGAAATTAGGTTACATATATATGAAAAATGAAAATTTCAGATATCGGTCCATATATACCCGAGATATAGCCTAGAACGGGGTTTTCATGAAAATGCCGCGTCAGCGAAATTAAACAACTTTTTTTTGCTTAAAAGCGGTTCTGGTAACAAAATAAGGTTATATAAATATGAAAAATGAAAATTTCCGATATCGGTTCATATATACCGCAGATATAGCCTGGAACGGGGTTTTCATGAAATTGCCGCGTAAGCGAACTTAAACAACTTTTTTTGCCTAAAAGTAGTTTTGGTAATAAAATAAGGTTGTATAAGTATGGAAAATGAAAATTTTCGATATCGGTCTATATATACCCGAGATATAGCCCAAACCGGGTTTTTCATGAAAATGTCGCGTAAGCGAACTTTAACAACTTTTTTTTGATTAAAAACAGTTCTGGTAATAAGATCAGTTTATATAAATATGGAAGATAAAAATTTCAGATATCGGTCCATATATACCCGAGATATAGCCTAAACCGGGGTTTTCATGAAAGTGCCGCGTAAGCGAACTTAAACAATTTTTTCGCCTTAAAGCAGTTCTGGTAATGAAATAAGGTTATATAGGTATGAAAAATGTAAATTTCCGATATCGGTCCATATATACCCGAGATATAGCGCAAACCGGGTTTTTCATGAAAATGTCGCGTAAGCGAACTTAAACAACTTTTTTTTGCTTAAAACAGTTCTGGTAATAAGATGAGGTTATATAAATATGGAAAATGAAAATTTCCGATATTGGTCCATATATACCAGAGATATAGCCTAAGCCATGGTTTTCATGAAAATGCCGCGTAATAGAACTTAAACAACTTTTTTCACCTTAAAGCAGTTCTGGTAATAAAATAAGGTTATATAAATATGGAAAATTAAAATTTCCGATATCGGTTCATATATACCCGATATATAGCTTAACAGGTTTTTTGATGAAAATGCCGAGGAAACAACTTTTTTGTGCTCAAAAGCAGTTCTGGTAATGAAATAAGGTTATATAAATATGGAAAAAGAAAAAATCCGATATCGGTCCATATATACTCGAGATATAGCCTGACCCATTTTTTTTTTTACTTAAAAGCAGTTCTTGTTATAAAAGAAGGTTACGAAAATAGAGAAAATTAAAATTTCTGATATCGGTCCATATATATCCGAGATATAGCCTAAACCGGGTTTTTCATGAAAATGTCGCGTAAGCGAACTTAAACAATTTGTTGTGCTCAAAAGCAGTTCTGGTAATGATATAAGGTTATATAAATATGGAAAATTAAAATTTTCGATATCGGTCCATATATACCCGAGATATAGCCTGAACCGATTTTTTCATTAAAAAATTTTTTTTTTTTTTTTGCTGAAAAGCAATTCTGGTTATAAAAGAAGGTTACTAAAATACAGAAAATAGAAAATTCCGATATCGGTTCATATATAACCGAGCATATTTAGGTCACATTTTTAATATACTATACAAACTCGTGACTATCGTGAAGGGTATTTTAGATTCGGCCCAGCCGAATATACTACACTCTTACTTGTTATACCCTTCACAAAAATGTAAAGGGTATATATAAGTTTGTGATTCCGTTTGTAATTTCTACAGTTTTTTTTTTGCGACCCTATAAAGTATATATATTCTGAATCAGAATTAATGGAAAAGTCGATTAAGCGATGTCCGTCTGTCCGTCTGTCCGCTGTTGAAATACCGTTTCTGAGAAAACCATTAGACTTAAAAACTTTTTTCTTTCACCATTCTTTTACCCGATCGATTCATGGGTTTGCTATTGAAATTCAGTAATATCGGTCCACGTATAGCTGAGATATATTCAAAATTCCGAAAAAAGCCATTTTTTTTTGCAGTTTTGTATGAAAATTTTTGAAAACAAAAGTTGTTCGTTTTGCTTCAAACTTCACACACTTATTAAAAATGGTGACTAAAAGACAAAAAATTTTTTTTTCAGATATCGGTCCATATATACCCGAGATATAGCCCAAATCGGATTTTAATGCAAATGTCGCATAGGCGAAGCTAAATAACTTTTTTTTGCTCAAAAGTAGTTCTGGTAATAAAATAAGGTTATATAAATATGAAAAATGAAAATTTCCGATATCGGTCCATATATACCCGAGATATAGCCCAAACCGGGTTTTTCATGAAAATGTCGCGTAAGCGAACTTAAACAACTTTTTTGTGCTCAAAAGCAGTTCTGGTAATGAAATTAGGTTATATAGGTATGAAAAATGAAAATTTCCGATATCGGTCCATATGTATATACCCGAGATATAGCCCAAATCGGATTTTAATGAAAATGTCGCATAGGAGAAGCTGAATAACTTTTTTTTGCTCAAAAACAGTTCTGGTAATAAAATAAGGTTATATAAATATGAAAAATGAAAATTTCCGATATCGGTCCATATATACCCGAGATATAGCCCAAACCGGGTTTTTCATGAAAATGTCGCGTAAGCGAACTTAAACAACTTTTTTGTGCTCAAAAGCAGTTCTGGTAATGAAATTAGGTTACATAAATATGAAAAATGAAAATTTCCGATATCGGTCCATATATACCCGAGATATAGCCTAGACAGGGGTTTTCATGAAAATGCCACGTAAGCGAACTTAAACAACTTTTTTGTGCTCAAAAGCAGTTCTGGTAATGAAATTAGGTTACATAAATATGAAAAATGAAAATTTTCGATGTCGGTCCATATATACCCGAGATATAGCCCAAATCGGGTTTTTCATGAAAATGTCGCGTAGGCGAACTTAAACAACTTTTTTGTGCTCAAAAGCAGTTCTGGTAATGAAATAGGGTCCTATAAATATGAAAAATGAAAATTTTCGATATCTGTCCATATATACCCGAGATATAGCCTAGACCGGGGTTTTCATGAAAATGCCGCGTAAACGAACTTAACAGCTTTTTTGTGCTCAAAAGCAGTTCTGGTAATGAAATTAGGTTACCTAAATATGGAAAATGAAAATTTCCGATATCGGTCCATATATACCCGAGATATTGCTCAAATCGAGTTTTCATGAAAATGCCGCGTAAGCGAACTTAAACAACTTTTTTGTGCTCAAAAGCAGTTCTGGTAATAAAATTAGGTTACATAAATATGAAAAATGAAAATTTTCGTTGTCGGTCCATATATACCCGAGATATAGCCCAAATCGGGTTTTTCATGAAAATGTCGCGTAAGCGAACTTAAACAACTTTTTTGTGCTCAAAAGCAGTTCTGGTAATGAAATAGGGTCCTATAAATATGAAAAATGAAAATTTTCGATATCTGTCCATATATACCCGAGATATAGCCTAGACCGGGGTTTTCATGAAAATGCCGCGTAAACGAACTTAACAGCTTTTTTGTGCTCAAAAGCAGTTCTGGTAATGAAATTAGGTTACCTAAATATGGAAAATGAAAATTTCCGATATCGGTCCATATATACCCGAGATATTGCCCAAATCGAGTTTTCATGAAAATGCCGCGTAAGCGAACTTAAACAACTTTTTTGTGCTCAAAAGCAGTTCTGGTAATGAAATTAGGTTACATAAATATGAAAAATGAAAATTTCCGATATCGGTCCATATATACCCGAGATATTGCCCAAATCGAGTTTTCATGAAAATGCCGCGTAAGCGAACTTAAACAACTTTTTTGTGCTCAAAAGCAGTTCTGGTAATGAAATAGGGTCCTATAAATATGAAAAATGAAAATTTTCGATATCTGTCCATATATACCCGAGATATAGGCTAGACCGGGGTTTTCATGAAAATGCCGCGTAAGCGAACTTAACAGCTTTTTTGTGCTCAAAAGCAGTTCTGGTAATGAAATTAGGTTACCTAAATATGGAAAATGAAAATTTCCGATATCGGTCCATATATACCCGAGATATTGCCCAAATCGGGTTTTTCATGAAAATGTCGCGTAAGCGATCTTAAACAACTTTTTTTTGCTCAAAAGCAGTTCTGATAATGAAATAAGATTACATAAATATGAAAAATGAAAATTTCCGATATCGGTCCATATATACCCGAGATATAGCCTAAACTGCGGTTTTAATGAAAATGTCGCGTAAGTGAACTTAAACATAATTTTTTGCTTAAAAACAGTTCTGGTAATGAAATAGGGTCATATAAATATGAAAAATGAAAATTTTCGATGTCGGTCCATATATACCCGAGATATAGCCTAGGACGGGTTTTACATAAAACTGTCGCGTAAGCAAACTAAAACAACATTTTTGTGCTCAAAAGCAGTTCTAGTAATGAAATGAAGTTATATAAATATGAAAAATGAAAACTTCAAATATCGGTCCATATATACCCGAGATATAGCCTAGAACGGGTTTTTCATGAAAATGCCGCGTCAGCGAAACTAAACAACTTTTTTTGTTTAAAAGCGGTTCTGGTAATAAAATAAGGTTATATAAATATGAAAAATGAAAATTTCCGATATCGGTCCATATATACCGCAGATATAACCTGGAACGTGGTTTTCATGAAAATGCCGCGTAAGCGAACGTAAACAACTTTTTTTGCTTAAAAGCAGTTCTGGTAATCAAATAAGGTTATATAAGTATGGAAAATGAAAATTTCCGATATCGGTCCATATATACCCGAGATATAGCCCAAACCGGGTTTTTCATGAAAATGTCGCGTAAGCGAACTTAACAATTTTTTTTGCTTAAAAACAGTTCTGGTAATAAGATAAGGTTATATAAATATGGAAGATAAAAATTTACGATATCGGTTCATATATACCCGAGATATAGCCTAAACCGGGTTTTTCATGAATACGCGGCGTAAGCGAACTAAAACAACTTTTTTTGCTTAAAAGCAGTTTTAATAGCAAAATAAGGTTGTATAGGTATGGAAAATGAAAATTTCCGATATCGGTCCATATATACCCGAGATATTGCCCAAACCGTGTTTTTCATGAAAATGCGGCTTAAGCGAACTTAGACAATTTTTTCGCCTTAAAGCAGTTCTGGTAATAAAATAAGGTGATATAAATATAGAAAATGAAAGTTTTCGATTTTGGTCCATATATACCCGACATATAGCCTAAACCGATTTTTCCATTAAAAAATTTTTTTTTTTTTGCTGAAAAGCAATTCTCGTTATAAAAGAAGGTTACTAAAATACAGAAAATAGAAAATTCCCATATCGGTTTATATATAACCGAGCATATTCAGGCCACAGTTTTAATATACTATACATATTCGTGACTATCGTGAAGGGTATTTTAGATTCGGCCCAGCCGAATATAGTACACTCTTACTTGTTTAATATAACATTCAACGATGTTCACTGCATAGTTGCTTAAAAATTATGAAATATAATATTTGCAATAATACGTGGCGCCATGCTAGATATGAGAGAAAATATAATTCATGATACAAAAACCAAGGTAGCCGCTTCGCTACAACAATACAACATTAAAAAAACAACAGGTATTTTGTTTGTGTAAAAAGGCAAATTCACACTTCAGCTGTCAAAAGTAGTTGATAAAGAACCGGTAAACAAAACTTGACAGAGGAAGTGCCGCCTCATTAACCGAATTCGCCGATGCATCCACCTAATAATGAATTCGCCTTGATATAATTTGCTTCTTCTCATTAATCTGCTGACGGTCTCTCTCATATTATATCAAACTTAATATCAGTTGTAGACACTGTGTAAGTAAAGGAACGATTTTGAAATCTTTGCTCAGAAGGGTAAATTTTTTTTTTATAGTAAAAAAAAATTCTATAAGAGCTAGATTTTGATTCATTTGATAAAGTCATAATTTTTTAATAGTTAGCGAAACCTCTCTGAAAGGCAAATATTAAGAAGTTCCATCCGTGTTTTAAAGTGAGGAGAAAAAAATTGTACGGCAGATTTTTGTGCGTTTACATGATTAGTAAAATTCCAAAACAAAAGTGGGCAGACACGACCGCATATCTGTTTTTACATAAAAACAAGCAGGCAAAAGTTTAAATAAAAAAATGTTGCTCCAGGAAAAACTTCTGGTGATGTAGCAATAATATTAAAATAGCTAAGTTTCCTAATACAGACATGGAGATAAATACAAACAATATGATTTTAGCCACTTATCCGACTAAAAAAAGTTTTTTTCTAAAGTGTAATGTTGTGACGCAATAAAAACTGATTCACTACGTTTTAAAAATGATTGTGTGGTGAAGTAAAAGGAAATTTTTGACGTTAAAAGAACTAAGTAGTGACGTAACAGAAAGTGTTTTATTGCCTAATAAAAAACTATTTAAGTGTAAATTAAAATAGATCCCTTACATTGTAAGAGTAACGTTGTAATATAATAAGAACTACTAGAATTTTTGTCTTAAGGCAAAATGATAATAACTCTCAGATTTCATAACGGCAATGTTTTGACGTAATAAAAACTGGACTTGTACGTTTTAAAATTTAATTGCGACGCAATGAAAGGAGCTTTTTGACGTTAAAGACCCTACGTTATGGTGCAATTAAAAATGATTTTTTCGTTACAAAAAAGTCACCTTAAGTGTAAATAAATATAGCTCTCTGAAGGTATAAACGTGACATTATACCGTAATAAAAACTACATTGTTACGTTTAAAAGTTGCTTTGTAGTGAACTGAAAGAAACTTTGAAATTATAAAAACTACATTTTTGCATTATAAAATTACCTTAAGGCGAAATAAAAATAACGGCCGGACATTATAGTAATTACGTTGTAATTCAATAAAAGTAAATTATTCAGTTATAAAAATTACTTTGCGGCAAAATGAAAGAAACTCTTTTACATATTACAAAATCCTATTTTTTGTCTCTGTAAAATGCAGTAAAATTTTTCCAAAAATAAAGAGGCGTGGGATTGCCTATTACATATTGAGTTTAGACCGGAGGGGGCACATAGAGACTTTCGACTAAGATATAATGAAGAAGTTGCTATGCTCTTATAGAAACGGTTAAATTTGTATGCAAATATAAAATAAAAACAAGTAAGAGTGTGGTATATTCGACTGGGCCGAATCTAAAATACCCTTGACGATAGTCATGTATATGTATAGTATATTTAAAAATGTGAACAAAATATGCGCGGTTATATATGTACCGATATCGGAATTTTCTATTTTCTGTATTTTAGTAACCTTCTTTTATAACGAGATTTGCTCTGGGCTATATCTCGCGTACATATGGACCATATTTGTATAGCCTTATTTCATTACCAGAACTGCTTTTGAGTACAAAAAAGTTGTTTAAGTTCACTTACGCGATATTTTCATGAAAAACCAGGCTTAGGCTATATCTCGGGTCTATATGAACCGATATCGGAAATTTTCATTTTCTATATTTATATAACCTTATTTCATTACCGGAACTGCACTTGAGCACAAAAAAAATGTTTAAGTTCGCTTATGCGATATTTTCATAAAAAACCCGATTAAGGCTATATCTCGAGTATATGGACCGATATCGGAAATTTTCATTTTCCATGTTTATATAACCTTATTTCATTACCAGAACTGCTTTTGAGCACAAAAAAGTTTTTTAAGTTCGCTTAAGCGATATTTTCATGAAAAACCCGGTTTAGGCTATATCTCGGGTATATATGGACCGATATCGGAAATTTTCATTTTCCACATTTATATAACCTTATTTCATTACCAGAACTGCTTTTGAGCACAAAAAAGTTGTTTAAGTTCGCTTACGCGATATTTTCATGATTAACCCGGTTTATGCTATATCTCAGGTACATGTGGACCGATATCGGAAATTTTCATTTTCCATATTTATACAACCTTATTTCATAACCAAAACTGCTTTTGAGCAAAAAAAAGTTATTTCAGTTCGCTTAAGCGACATTTTTATGAAAAACCCGATTTGGACTGTATCCTGGGTAAATATTGACCGATATCTGAAAAAAATTTTTGTTGCGTTTTAGTCACTTAGTGAGTGTATGAAGTTTGAAGCAAAACAAACAATTTGTTTTTTTTTCAAAAATTTTCATAGCTCTTCTAACACGAAAATTGGTTTTATCGGCTATATCGAGACCGATATCGCAAATTAGATTGATATTTTTTTTTTGGCTTCCAACAACTTTGTATAGTTTGTTAACAAACTCAGCTATAACTGGACCGATAAAGCAGATTTAAACTTTTGTACTGACGATACCTTTCTGACTTCCTGGAGCTATTTTTTGGCACCAATCAGTGTACTTCGCTAACAACTCAGTGTATTTTTTGTTAACAACTTTTATTAGCTCAAAAATCGGTTCATGATATATATACCGGCTGTATCTTGACTGATATCGCAGATTTAAACTTTTTACCTTCCAATATCTTCTTTTCATACCCGGAGCTGTTGATACTAGATATTGGTATAGTTCGCTAACAAAGTCGCTCAAAAATCGGTTCATCTTTACTCGTTTATCCCGGATGTATCTGGTTCAATGTAGATCTGAATTTGTTGATTCCCAAACCTTTTTATAGGATCATTTATTTTACATAAATATCGTTATAGTTGTTTCCAACCCGAAACACTTCAATGGCAATAGAAGCAGGCAAAAATAAGAATTTGGCACCAAAACGAAATTTCTGGCTTATGCAGGCATTTCAGATTTTATGTTAATGCTTTACCAGAACATATACTTGTATGCTTTATGGGGTCGGAAATGGAAATTGTAGAAATTACAAACCTATAAATACTTTTTTCACTTTTTGTGAAGAGTATAAAAAGTTAAGTCTTCTTAGAAAGGCAGTTTAAAAAACTATATATTTAGAGATCTGAGAATTTCTCTGAACTTATATGTCATATAATGCTTAAAAATATATATATAAATTATCTAGACTTGTTTGATGCAATTTATGTCTTGCTAGAAAAAAATTAAGTCCGAATTATATTAAACAAAATAAATGCACATGATATATGTATTTGCTTTACTTTTTTAAAATGTTTGTATTACTTTATTTTAAAAATAAAATATTCGAAATGCTTATAAGTTTTATCTCATGGTATCAGGAACACATGTGAAAACAATAAATTATAAAGATGATTTTGACGCAGAAACTTGAAAACTGTTTGGCAAATCCTATTTATTTAATTTGGTCTTTATTTGGTGTTATTAAATTAAATTTTCAGGCAAAACGTCAATAATATTTTAAATTATTTTTATATATTTAGCTGCTAAATTTATGTCTTGCTATAATTATGAGATGTTGTCAATATCAATTAAAGCGAATAAAAGTTTAATTCGCCTTAATTTTCTAAACAACGATTCGATCCAAGGCGAATTCATTAAAACATAAGCCATTCATTAGAACATCATTCGATACATCTTCGTGAAGAAAACAAACTTTTTAGCAAACTTTTTTACCGTTTAGCAAACTTTTTTACAGAGTTGCATATTTCGTACAGTAATGTGCAAAAAATACACAAATAAAAACGTAGCGTGTTTTTCAGCAAACGAAAATAACTATTTTCCTGAACCGTTTTTTTTTTTTTTTTGGATTAAATAAACTGATTTTCGTTGTCTTTCTCAGTGGTGCCAGAAATTTTTACACCAAATCTTTAAAAAAATCATAATTTAATATAACAAATTTTATATTGAGAGATATTACCCCGCAAACTTTTTTTCTAAGAAAAATTAAAAAAACATTGTATCTTAAAAAAATCTTCCAAACTTCTTGTATCATCAAAAAATTTATGCTGTGCAATAGTGGACCAATAGACAATTCTGGCCCACCAGTTGCCACTTCTGGCTTTGCTCGATATTGGGAGATATTAACCCAGCAAACTTTTTTCATACAAAAATTTAAAAAAATTTGTTTCTTTAAAAAAATCTTCCAAACTTCTTATGTCACCAAAAGTCCAATGCAGTTTAATAGTGGACTAATACAGAATTCTGGCCCACCAGTTGTCACTTCTGGGTTTGCTCGATATTGGGAGATATTAACCCAGCAAACTTTTTTCATACAAAAATTTAAAAAAATTTGTTTCTTAAAAAAAATCTTCCAAACTTCTTGTGTCACCAAAAGTCTTATGCAGTTTAATAGTGGACTAATACAGAATTCTGGCCCACCAGTTGTCACTTCTAGCTTTGCTTGATATTGGGAGATATTAACCCAGCAAACTTTTTTCATACAAAAATTTAAAAAAATTTGTTTCTTAAGAAAAATCTTCCAAACTTCTTGTGTCACCAAAAATCTTATGCAGTTTAATAGTGGACCAATACAGAATTCTGGCCCACCAGTTGTCACTTCTGGCTTTGCTCGATATTGGGAGATATTAACCCAGCAAACTTTTTTCATACAAAAATTTAAAAAAATTTGTTTCTTAAAAAAAATCTTCCAAACTTCTTGTGTCACCAAAAGTCTTATGCAGTTTAATAGTGGACTAATACAGAATTCTGGCCCACCAGTTGTCACTTCTGGGTTTGCTCGATATTGGGAGATATTAACCCAGCAAACTTTTTTCATACAAAAATTTAAAAAAATTTGTTTCTTAAAAAAAATCTTCCAAACTTCTTGCGTCACCAAAAGTCCAATGCAGTTTAATAGTGGACTAATACAGAATTCTGGCCCACCAGTTGTCACTTCTGGCTTTGCTCGATATTGGGAGATATTAACCCAGCAAACTTTTTTCATACAAAAATTTAAAAAAATTTGTTTCTTAAAAAAAATCTTCCAAACTTCTTGTGTCACCAAAAGTCCAATGCAGTTTAATAGTGGACTAATACAGAATTCTGGCCCACCAGTTGTCACTTCTGGCTTTGCTCGATATTGGGAGATATTAACCCAGCAAACTTTTTTCATACAAATTTCAACAAATTTTTTTAAATTTTTGTATGAAAAAAGTTTGCTGGGTTAATATCTCCCAATATCGAGCAAACCCAGAAGTGACAACTGGTGGGCCAGAATTCTGTATTAATCCACTATTAAACTGCATAAGACTTTTGGTGACACAAGAAGTTTGGAAGATTTTTTTTAAGAAAAAAATTTTTTTAAATTTTTGTATGAAAAAAGTTTGCTGGGTTAATATCTCCCACTATCGAGCAAAGCTAGAAGTGACAACTGGTGGGCCAGAATTCTGTATTAGTCCACTATTAAACTGCATAAGACTTTTGGTGACACAAGAAGTTTGGAAGATTTTTTTTAAGAAACAAATTTTTTTAAATTTTTGTATGAAAAAAGTTTGCTGGGTTAATATCTCCCAATATCGAGCAAAGCCAGAAGTGACAACTGGTGGGCCAGAATTCTGTATTAGTCCACTAATTAACTGCATAAGACTTTTGGTGACACAAGAAGTTTGGAAGATTTTTTTTAAGAAACAAATTTTTGTAAATTTTTGTATGAAAAAAGTTTGCTGGGTTAATATCTCCCAATATCGAGCAAAGCTAGAAGTGACAACTGGTGGGCCAGAATTCTGTATTAGTCCACTATTAAACTGCATAAGACTTTTGGTGACACAAGAAGTTTGGAAGATTTTTTTTAAGAAACAAATTTCTTTAAATTTTTGTATGAAAAAAGTTTGCTGGGTTAATATCTCCCAATATCGAGCAAAGCCAGAAGTGACAACTGGTGGGCCAGAATTCTGTATTAGTCCACTAATTAACTGCATAAGACTTTTGGTGACACAAGAAGTTTGGAAGATTTTTTTTAAGAAACAAATTTTTTTAAATTTTTGTATGAAAAAGTTTACTGGGTTAATATCTTCCAATATCGAGCAAACCCAGAAGTGACAACTGGTGGGCCAGAATTCTGTATTAGTCCACTATTAAACTGCATTGGATTTTTGGTGACACAAGAAATTTGGAAGATTTTTTTTAAGAAACAAATTTTTTTAAATTTTTGTATGAAAAAAGTTTGCTGGGTTAATATCTCCCAATATCGAGCAAAGCCAGAAGTGACAACTGGTGGGCCAGAATTCTGTATTAGTCCACTATTAAACTGCATTGGACTTTTGGTGACACAAGAAGTTTGGAAGATTTTTTTTAAGAAACAAATTTTTTTAAATTTTTGTATGAAAAAAGGTTGCTGGGTTAATATCTCCCAATATCGAGCAAACCCAGAAGTGACAACTGGTGGGCCAGAATTCTGTATTGGTCCACTATTAAACTGCATAAGACTTTTGGTGACACAAGAAGTTTGGAAGATTTTTTTTAAGAAACAAATTTTTTTAAATTTTTGTATGAAAAAAGTTTGCTGGGTTAATATCTCCCAATATCGAGCAAAGCCAGAAGTGACAACTGGTGGGCCAGAATTCTGTATTGGTCCACTATTAAACTGCATAAGACTTTTGGTGACACAAGAAGTTTGGAAAATTTTTTTTAAGAAACAAATTTTTTTAAATTTTTGTATGAAAAAAGTTTGCTGGGTTAATATCTCCCAATATCGAGCAAACCCAGAAGTGACAACTGGTGGGACAGAATTCTGTATTAGTCCACTATTAAACTGCATAAGACTTTTGGTGACACAAGAAGTTTGGAAGATTTTTTTTAAGAAACAAATTTTTTTAAATTTTTGTATGAAAAAAGTTTGCTGGGTTAATATCTCCCAATATCGAGCAAAGCTAGAAGTGACAACTGGTGGGCCAGAATTCTGTATTAGTCCACTATTAAACTGCATAAGACTTTTGGTGACACAAGAAGTTTGGAAGATTTTTTTTAAGAAACAAATTTTTTTTAATTTTTGTATGAAAAAAGTTTGCTGGGTTAATATCTCCCAATATCGAGCAAAGCCAGAAGTGACAACTGGTGGGCAAGAATTCTGTTTTAGTCCACTAATTAACTGCATAAGACTTTTGGTGACACAAGAAGTTTGGAAGATTTTTTTTAAGAAACAATTTTTTTTAAATTTTTGTATGAAAAAAGTTTGCTGGGTTAATATCTTCCAATATCGAGCAAACCCAGAAGTGACAACTGGTGGGCCAGAATTCTGTATTAGTCCACTAATAAACTGCATTAGACTTTTGGTGACACAAGAAGTTTGGAAGATTTTTTTTTAAGAAACAAATTTTTTTAAATTTTTGTATGAAAAAAGTTTGCTGGGTTAATATCTCCCAATATCGAGCAAAGCTAGAAGTGACAACTAGTGGGCCAGAATTCTGTATTAGTTCACTATTAAACTGCATAAGACTTTTGGTGACACAAGAAGTTTGGAAGATTTTTTTTAAGAAACAAATTTTTTTTAATTTTTGTATGAAAAAAGTTTGCTGGGTTAATATTTCCCAATATCGAGCAAAGCCAGAAGTGACAACTGGTGGGCCAGAATTCTGTATTGGTCCACTATTTAACTGCACAAGACTTTTGGTGACACAAGAAGTTTGCAAGATTTTTTTAAGATACAATTTTTTTAATTTTGCTATGAAAAAAGTTCACAGTGCTCACATACATAAAAGTATTATATATAGAACTATAATATTTTGTATTTAATTGTTGCATATCTTTATTTTTTTGCTTTTGTTTTCAATTTATTTTTAGTTAAACTAGTTTTTAGTTAGTTTATTTGGTTTTTCTTTGTGTTCAATATGTGGAAATCATATTGGTATGTTGCACATATATAAAAAACATGTGTTTTTAATTATTTGCGTTTTCAGTACAGGAAATGCACTTGGCATCACTAATACGTTTTTTTGTATGTAAACATAAAGAAGTACTTTTTTTGCAACTCTGTAAAAAAGTTTGCCATTCACCAAAGTTTGATTTCTTCTCCTGCGTATTCGATACTAAGTTTTGAGTATTCGGGTTTCTTGTGTTTCGCGGGTGGAAATTTTCCAGAACAGCTCAAAGGTAAGTAGAGATAAATTATTATTCTTCTGAAGTAAAATAACGTAATATTATACCAAAATATTTAAGTTACAGCTCACAGAGGATGTTTTCTTTAGTGCAATATGAAAATGGCGAGTGTGACGTCACACCAACTAAAAATGTCCGCGGTGGACCAAGTGGATGTACTATCAGGCATAAAGGTGCCTGGTACAAAGCCAAATTGATTTTAAAATGTGGTAAGTACCACTTAAAGTTTAACAAAAAATTGTTGGACAGATCAAGTTTTTAAAATATCAAGAAAGCAGACGCTGAAATTGAAAAACAACACACACAAAAGTGACGTACAAAAAGTAATGTTAAACTTATTCAAGCTCCTTTTATACGTAATGTACATCTCATTCGCCTTCGAAAATCTGCTTAATTTGGTTTTATTAATACATATTTTAACTTTATGCATTAAATTTTTTCGCTAAAAGATAAATTTTTACTGTAGGCAAATGTTTTTTTTTTATTATTTTACAACTAAAAAGAATTCGTAAATTCGCTTACCATCTAGAACATAAGCCACAAGTTTTTGGAGATAATTTATGTATACTGCTATCAGTACGAAATTTCAAACTCGCTTAAATCATTTATCAGTTAATATGTGTTTGCATATCGGGAAAATGCCTATCCCGGCTTTGCATGCACTCATTTGTGAAAATTTTCAATGACCATCTAGCATATATGTGGCTGAATTTCTTTGATGCAGCTTTGAATATCATACATTAACGCACGGCTGGTTGCGAGCTTGTTGAGATACAACTGTAGTTGCAAATAACCTCATAAAAAGAAAATTAATGGTGTTAAATCACAAGATCTAGAGGGTTAATTCTGTTCACCGAATCAAGAGAGTACACGAGGTAGAAATGCAGTAATTAAATTATTTAACGGGCTGTACGGCATGTGGCACCAACTTGTTGAAAGCACATATTTGGTGTTATCGAGCTACGGTATTGAGTAAAAATCTGCTGGATCACTCTCATTTTCAAACAAGTATGGTCCAACTATGCTTTTAGCACAAAATAAACAGTGGCACGTTGTGGAGGAATTTGTTTTCCAACAATCATATGTGGTTTATCAAAAGCCCCAAATCTTGCGTTAATTTTTGGGACTCTCTTGCCTGTGTGTTTGTTAGTCGGAAATATAAACTTTTCTTTACTTGTTTTAGACACCGTTTTAAAGACACAAAAGCTTTTTTAATCAAGCAATTGCTCAATGTAAGCATATCTTTAAAAAAAAATTGTGTGTGAAAATAAATTTCGAAATTTATAACCACAGGTTCAATCCAATTTTTATAAGTTCCGTTCTGTTAATGTGATAAATTTCGTTTCTTGCATTAAAAACATGAAAGGTGTGTGTCAAATGGTATTATGAAGTTAATAGCCAGAACTTTTAAATGAGCTTTGTTTAACAGTGAGATATAAAATTTTTAGTTTCCCTAAAGGATGAGTTTCAAAAAAAAGGGAAGATGGGTGGATAAAAATTAGTGGAACTAGTGGAGATTTCTTTTAGTAAGATACTTTTACTTACGTTTTACTTTAGTAAGAACTTTTAATAGAGCTCAAAAAATTAAGAATTTTTATTAATAGTATATATTATCTTTATTGTAATACAATGTAATGATGCTTATTATTTCTTTATTTCGACCGTTTTTATACCCTTCACAAAAATGTTAAGGGTATATATAAGTTTGTGATTCCGTTTGTAATTTCTACAGTTTTTTTTTGCGACCCTATAAAGTATATATATTCTGAATCAGAATTAATGGAAAAGTCGATTAAGCGATGTCCGTCTGTCCGTCTGTCGGTCGTTGAAATACCGTTTCTGAGAAAACCATTAGACATAGAAACTTTTTTCTTTCACCATTCTATTACTTCATAATGCTATGTGTTTGCTATTGAAGTTCAGTAATATCGGTTCACGTACATATAGATGAGATGTATTCAAAATTCCGAAAAAAGCCATGAATTTTTTCAATTTTGTATGGAAATTTTTGACAAAAAAAGTTATTTGTTTTGCTTCAAACTTCACACACTCATTAAGCATGGTGACTAAAAGGCAAACATTTTTTTTCTGATATCGGTCCATATATACCCGAGATATAGCCCAAATCGGGGTTTTCATAAAAATGTCGCGTAAGCGAAATGAAACAACTTTTTTTGCTCAAAGCAGTTTTGGTAATGAAATGAGGTTATATAAATATGGAAAATGAAAATTTCCGATATCGGTCCATATATACCCGAGATATAGCCTAAACCGGGGTTTTCATGAAAATGCCGTGTAAGCGAACTTAAATAACTTTTTTCGCCTTAAAGCAGTTCTGGTAATAAAATAAGGTTATATAAATATGGAAAGTGAAAATTTCCAATATCGGTCCATATATACCCGAGATATAGCCTAAACCGGGCTTTTCATGAAAAAGTCGCGTAAGCGAACTTAAACAAATTTTTTTAACTAAAAGTAGTTCTGGTAATAAGATGAGGTTATATTAATATGGAAAATGAAAATTTCCGATATCGGTCCATATATACCCCAGATATATCCTAAACCGGGTTTTTCATGAAAATGCCGCATAAGCGAACTTAAACAACTTTTTTTTTCCTTAAAAAGAGTTCTACTAATGAAATAAGGTTAGATAAATACGGAAAATGAAAATTTTCGATATCGGTCCATATATACCCGAGATATAGCCTAAACCGGGTTTTTCATGAACTTGCGGCGTAAGCAAACTTAAACAACTTTTTTTGCTTAAAAGTAGTTCTGGTAATAAAATAAGGTTATATTAATATGGAAAATGAAAATTTCCGATATCGGTCCATGTATACCCGAGACATAGCCTAAGCCGGGGTTTTCATGAAAATGTCGCATAAGCGAACTTAAACAACTTTGTTTTGCTTAAAAGCATCGCTGGTAATAAAATAAAGTTATATAAATATGAAAAATGAAAATTCCCGATATCGGTCCATATATACCCGAGATATAGCCTAAACCGGGTTTTTCATGAACATGCGGCGTAAGCAAACTTAAACAACTTTTTTTGCTTAAAAGTAATTCTGGTAATAACATTAGGTTATATAAATATAGAAAATGAAAATTTCCGATATCGGTCCATATATACCCGAGATATAGCCTAAACCGCGGTTGTATACGTGACTATTGTGAAGGGTATTTTAGATTCGGCCCAGCCGAATTTACCACACTTTTGCTTGTTTAATTTCAATTTGTAGAATCTACAAATTGAAATTAAATAAATATTATTTGGCCTGAAGAAGCTATCCAAAGGAAAGCGAAATATTGCCAGATAACTAAAAACCAAAAAAAACTAAAAATTCCAAAAAAGACCTTAAGCTCGAACAATTACACATATTAACAATGTAATGATTGCAAATATATATTCACAAAGAGGAATTTGATAGTATGAGAATATTTTTAGGCAATTGACACTTCTTACATAGGTAAAAACCCGAGATATAGCCTTAACCGACTTTTGTATGAAACAAATAATATATACTATGCATTTACGTGACTATTGTGATGGGTATTTTAGATTCGACCCTGCCGAATATAGTGCACTCTTACTTGTTCATAAATATTCTTACCAATAATAGTTAGAATATTGCAAATAAGAACTTTTTACTTAACAAAATTTTTTTGAAACGGCTGTCACAAAATTCGATATTAAACTTCCAGATGATAAACCGTGCCTCGTAAATTATAAATATGTATATTCACCATCGTTAACGTTCCCGCAAAAACAGTTAATTCCGGTAATCAAGAGATGTAAGCCATATTTAGTATCAACGGCCACAAAGCCTCTACACTCTATATCTCCATCACCAGTTGAATATACGTCGAAAATTGCTGAACATAATACGTTTCATATTTATACTTTGTCCTCATCGTCTAAAAGCTCCTTGGTTCCTCTCGCAGAGATATCACAAAAATATTTAACCTAAAATATGATCTCGTCTTATGATTCGAGTGAGTCTAAACTTACACAGCTGTTACCCAAAAAGTCTGTGCACTGTGCCTCCACGTCATCATTTGAATATGATTCGTGTACTTCGTCTTTAGCTTCAGCACACTGTGCCGCCCCATCATCAATTCTCATCTGAATATCATCTGAATATCTCTGTGTCCTCAGGACCATCGCAAAAACATTTAGCGAAAAATCTGACATCGTCTTCAGATTCCAATGAGTCTATAGTTACTCAACCATCGCCCACAAAGTCTGCGCACTGTACCTCCCCTTCGCCAGTTGAAGACAATTCGGAAATTGCTGAGCATAATTCGCTTAGTAATTATACTTCGGTCTCATCCAGCAACTCTTTAGACTTTTCCGTAAAAACATCTCTTTTAAGTACTCCACAGCAAACCTCAGTATCATCGATTCAAACTAATTCAGTGCTAACAGAGAACACAATTGCACTAAACAGTACAGAAACTTCAAATATACCTGAGTCAAATAATACACTTTCTGAGTATTTTCCTGACACTACAAATGAAACAACGATGGATGATGTCAACATTTCCAATGAATCACTTGCGGTAAAAGAAACCAGTATAGAATTAATAAAACACACATTAAAATTATCCAACGTGAAAGTGCCGCATAAAATTACCCGAACGAAAAAGTACTTCTGCATATTTTGTAAAACGTTAAAAACCAAATTGCCAAGACATTTCATATCCAATCATAAATCAGAAGAGAAAGTTCGTGAGGCTTTGGGCTTACCAGTGAACTCAAGAAACGTTTGAAGATATTTGAAGAGTTACGAAAACAAGGTAGTTTTTTGCATAATACGAGTGAAGAATACAACTCAGGTATCCTTATTGTTAGCAGACAGCAACAGACCAGATCCAAGAATACCGCTGATGAATACGTATGTTGCAAAAATTGTAAGGGATTTTTTGCCAAAGCAACTTTGCGAATTCATTTAAAGAGATGTGGAAAAGATGGATATTCAAGGTATAACTTTGTCAACGGGCGAAAATTAACCCAATATCTACATCCAGCAGCAAATTATACCTTAAGAACTAAAGTTTTTCCAATTTTAAGAGACGATGAGGTCACGCGAGCTATCAGGTATGACGAACTGATTATCAAATGGGGAAATTGGATGACAGAAAAATATACCCTAAATCATCAGCACGATATGATACGGGCACGTTTGAGAGTTTTGGAGCGATTTCTGATCGAAGTGAAAAATCTTGATAGCAATGTACAGGAATTGAAAAATATTTACAAACCTTCCCAATTCGAAACATGTTTAAAGGCTTTGCGAAAAGTTGCAAATTGGGATGAGGAGATGATGTGGTTCAAAACGCCCGCGAATGCACAATGTTTAACATCGTTAATAAAAAAATGTGGAGCACGGCTTAGATCCGAATACATAAAAACTGAGTCAGAAGAATTAAAGAAACAGCTGACGAATTTTCTTCTTCTGTGGGAGGAAGAAGTTCCGGTATCGATCAATAAAAAAGCTATCGACGACCAGTGTAATAAAAAGCGAGCAAAAAAGGATCAACTACCAACTAAGAACGACATTAAAAAGTTGCACTCATATCTAAAAAATAAAATTGTGGACACAATGGAAGCATTGAGAGATGGATTTAATTTGGAAGACTGGACTACGCTTGTTAAATCGTCGTTAATTTTCATCATGATTTTCAACCGACGGAGAGCTGGAGCAATAGAGCGCTTAACTATAAATAGCTATGCAAACAAGGAGGTAATCAGTGAAAATATAGAAAAAGAAGTTATTCAAAATATGTCGGAGGAGGCACAGACTTTCGCAAAACAATTCTCACATATGTCAATTCGTGGAAAGCTTGGTAGAACCGTTAGCGTTATTCTGGCACCCTTAAGCGCAAAAGCGATTGACATGATTTTAAAATACAGATCTGTGGCAGGAATACCTGAAACTAATGAATACATTTTTTCAAAAAAAGCAACTTCCAAGCTTGCAAAACAATATTACCGAGCGTGCCCATTATTAAAGCAATTTGCTACAGATTGTGGAGCTGAATTCCCAGAAACTCTCACTGGCACATATCTAAGGAAGCATATTGCAACCCACACATCCTTGTTAAATGTTGAAGACGCCACGGTGGATCAACTAGCAAATTTCATGGGTCATAATAAGGATATACACAAGAATGTTTACAGGATTCCTGTTCCAGTTGCGGAAGTAACCAGAGTATCCAAACTTTTAATGTCTGCAATAGGGGTAGAAGAAGACGAAGAAAACGAAATAGAAGATAACACTTCATCTGAGGAATCTGATATGGAATCTACTTCTAATATGCAACAACAAAGGAATTCCAAACGAAAAAGACGAAGTAGTAAGTACAACTACAGGGTGGCCCAGAAAGACCGAAGTGGTGTGAATTGCTTATAACTTTTTATTTAAGAGATATTTTTTTAATTTTTTTTTTTTTAATACATTAAATTTATGGGGAATATTTTTGGATTAGTTATTAAAAATGATATCCCGCAAGTGGTGGCCATATTCTGCTTCGCACAAATGTGCTCTTTCCAACACATTTTCCATGACCTTTCGCAAAACTTCCGGTGGTATGTTGTTAATTTCTTCTCGAATATTGGTTTTTAACTCCTCAATAGTCCTAGGCTTATTAACATAAATTTTTCCTTTTAAATAGCCCCAAAGAAAACAGTCTGGAGCGGTTAAATCCGGGGAACGCGGAGGCCAATTAAAATTGCTGTTACGAGAAATTATTCTTTCACCAAAGATGTCGCGTAAAAGAGTCATTGTGGCCCTCGCAGTGTGCGCTGTGGCTCCATCCTGTTGGAACCATATTTGCGGATGGTTTTCCACGGCTGGCCTTACAAAATTTTGCAACATGGCCCGATATCGATCACCATTGACGGAAATGGCGACACCTTGTTCATTTTCAAAAAAAAATGGGCCAATGATACTTTCTGAAGAAACACCGCACCAAACGGTACACTTAACTGGGTGCAATTGTCGTTGATGAAGTACTCTCGGGTTTTCCGTAGCCCATATCCTACAGTTTTGCTTGTTAACGAACCCATTTAATTGAAAATGGGCTTCGTCACTCATTATTAAGTTATGAATAAAATTTGGATTCTCTTGTGCTTTTTGCTGGAAATAAATTGCATAGTCAAGTCGTTGCTGGTAATCTGTTGGTTTCAATTCTTGGACAAGTTGAATTTTGTATGGAAACAATCCTATGGTGTGCAAAATTCGCTGCAGCGACGTCCTTGAGAGGCCCAGTTGTGACGAACGTCTCCTGGTTGATGTTTCTGGATCCTCCCGAATACTCTCCTGTACCACTTGAATATTGTCAGCCGTGTGGACAGTTCGGTGTCTGCCGGGACCAGGAAGGTTCCTTACTGCTCCTTGTTCTCGAAAATTTGCAACCAGACGGTTTATTGTTGACTGAGAGGGTGCAACCCGCACATTAAATTGACGACGGTATGCACGCTGAGTCAACACAATGGACCGTTGATTTGAAAAGTAAATTTCAACAATTTGGGCACGTTGTTCAATTGTGTATTGCTCCATTATAAATTATCCAAGTCTTCTTTACAAAATACTGAAAAGAAAAGAAAAAAAAAAATTATAATAAAAAAGTTATAAGGAATTCACACCACTTCGGTCTTTCTGGGCCACCCAGTATAACCTTAAAATAAATTATATACAAGTATATATACAGGATATGGGAAAATTGGATATTCCTTTCCTAAAACTAATTAAATATAGGTACTGCATTTCTCCAAAGCTTGAGGTGTCTTTTTTTATAAACATTTTTTAAAATTTTTCATGTATTTCAATTTTTTGAGACTTCTTAAAAAATTTTCGAGACTTTTTCAGGAAAAAAAATTTCCGAAGGAAGAAGAAATATTGTAATAAATAAACAATTTAAGAAAATTTTCATAAAAAAGACTTCAAGCTTGAAGATTATTACTTTTGGATTTTAGAAAAATTAAAAAAAAATTAGCATAAAGAAATACTGTATTTCTATTAAATTTCCAGTAGAATTTTGGGAAATAGAACTAGTATATTTTAGTTTGAAGTTAAAATTTAAACATTTCATGCTAGACCCACGCTTGCCATATTTATGTATTGAACTAAAAAAACTTGTGGGAATAATTATTAATTTGCATATTATGTGCTTGACTCACAATATCGCACACCATCGTTCGTTCACTTAGTTACATGCAAACCAAAAACAAAGTTTTAAAATTTTGTTGTCTTCTTCAGTGTTTCTGTGTAAGCGAACGATGTCGATCGATATCGTAGGCACGACACTAAGTTTACTCTTCAAAATTTTTTATCCGATTTTCAACTATAATATTGAATAGATTGTTATTTTTGTAAACTATATTTAAAATTATTTTTGCAGAAATTCGAAAATAAAAAATTTGAAACGTAAGCTTATTTACATCTTAATTCCATAAAAAATAATAATAAACCTTTACTTATAAACCTTATATTAGTGGGGTTTGTAACTTTTAAAATCTGATAATAACACTTTTTGACTATAAGCCATCCATGTATGTAAACGTTTGCTATATGTGTAAAAGCAACAATTCAATATTAATTTTTCCCTTAGCTTCTCCATTTGGCAAAACGAGGCGTGTAAAATGGTCTAAAGAAGAGTCAGCTGCTATAAAGTCTGCGTTTGGCTCATTGGAAAAACTAAAAAAACTACCCAGTGTGTCAGAATGTTTAGATGCAATTAAAAATTATCCTGCCTTAAAAACTAGGACGCCACTAAAAATAAAAACCTGGATAGATAATCAAAGACGGTACAAATTGAAAGGTAAGTTATCAAATTTTACATTAAATAATATCCTTATGTTTTCTCTAAACAATTTTGTCCAACATTTTCGTTTTAGTTTCCAACAATGCTACATTAGCTTAGAAATTGCAGCGTGCAAATATTGTCGATAGAGACTTCGGAAACACCTCAACTTTGTATTAAAACTGTTCGTCTAAGTGGAAATCAGTTCCTTATTTTCGTTTATTGTTGTTATTATTACCTAAGTATACTCAAACAAGGGAATATTTATTTGCTTTGTCCCTGTCCATACTATGAATCATTTGCTGCAAAACATTCCAGTTTGGTGATGTTAAAGGGAACGGAAACATGTATTTTGTTTCATGTATATGCAGTTCTTGTTGAGTTTCTCATTCACACTTTTCAACATTTTAAGAAAAAAGAATTTATAAATGGCCCAAAAATGCCAAAAAGTAAACAAGAAGAAGGAAGGACGGTACTTCAAACAAAACAAACTGAAAACAAAAACTTCAGTGTTTTGCAGCAAATGTTTCATAGTATGGACGGAGACTAAGAGCTTATATGACAAAAAAACAACAACAACTTTTCTGTCTTTTTTACTGACATGTTTATATGAGGAGAGTAAAACATGCTTAGCAATACGAAACAAAGCTGTTTACTGCTTTTTTGAAAATTTGTATTGCCTTTTAATTTAAATTTTCATTGTTTACAAAAAATGAGATATAAGTTGAAATGTTTGGACATCTATTCAGAAATTTGTTCAAGTCTACTAACGAGCCAGAAATGGCGGCATATATATGTACATCCTTGAAAAAAAGACAGAAAATAGATCGGACATAAAAACATTTTTACATTGCTATCTTTCTCATGTGCTGTTGCTATTCCGAAAATATGTACCTCATAAAAATAATTTTTTTTTATTAAATTTAAACATGCACTTTATTTGTCTATACAAAAATTTTTATTTCTTAAATAATATTTTCCTTTTCTCTTACAAAAAATGTACCTTATAAAAATGAATTTTGAATTCAGGTAAAATTTTGTGATTATTATTTTAAGTTATTAAAGAATCTCTTCGATGTGCAAATAAATATAAGAAATATTTTAAGTTCGTTAAGTTCTTATTTGATGTTATTGTATGCAATTTATCAAATAAGAGTTTAACATGCCTACATTTAATAGTTTTAATGGAGATCTGTATAAACAGATGTAATTATTACAGTTGTATTTTCATTAATATTTTATGTTTTATAACGATATAAAAAACGCAAACCACTCTATACATATACAGCCCAATTATAAATAAAAACTCCCTAGGAATTTTATCACTTTTCCGTTTCCTCCAATTATGAACAAAAATTAAATATGAGTTTATTTTTATCTATTTCTTCTCTTCATTCGCTAGAAACACTAAAGGGAGATCAACTCTTCAATTCTTGCGAACAAAAATTGTGCTTTTTTGTATAATTTTAATTAAAAAAATTACTTTATGTGTGAAATAAATTCCGAGAGAAATAAATTCCGTGAGAATATTCATAATTGGGTTGATAATATAATTACTAGTCACAAATGTGGTTTATTATAAGAATATGTACTTTATAAAAATTAATTTTCATTATTTTTTATGTTGATTTTACCTATAACTAAGCTTCTAACCAAATATGAATTTAATTTTAGTGTAGATATAAATGTACAAATGCACTTGTAAACAAAAAGACTTATAAAAATAAAAATTTTTCATACTATATACATATGTATATATATATTCATATAAATGTTGTCACGTAAAATCAAAAAGACCGTAAGTATATATATTTTACTTTTTAATGAAGAAGTATAATACAATATATAATATTGCTATAAATTTATAGGTCGATGCATGTGGTAATCAAAAATGTTGAATTGCAGAAATACAATTGCCAGAACTTAGCTATCAGTGGCTATTCATTATTCCATATTTGGGAATGCAACTGAAATTAGTTATCGAGCCATTAATTTTCTCAGTGGTCAAATTTTAGAATTGCAGTTGAAAGAAGTTCTAAAAGCATATAACGTTTCTTGCTAAACAGTTTATCTAAATTTAAGAAAATTTAATAATAAAGTTACTATTTTATTCTAAAAAATTAAAAGAGAAAATATCAAGTTATTATACTCTATAATAAAAATGAAAAACGAATTTATAGGTTCGCCATTCCGTGTGTAATTTCTACAATTTTTTATCTGTAGTAAAATACCTGTCTGAAAAAACCTCAATCTGTCACTATATCGCATCACATATTTGATATGAAAATTAAGTTCATGAATATTGGGTTTATATAAAAAGCGGTTTTTATGGTCCAATTGGAATTTTTTGACGAAATTAAAAAAGTTTATTTTTTTTAGTTTTCGATACTAGTATTAATGATCACTGAATCTCAAAATTTTTCATATGTTTTGGCAATGAAATAAGGTTTATATACATAAATATGGAAAATGAAAATTTACTGGCTTAGCGTTGCTGGTTAAAGAAACTGTTGTTTCTTTTTCTTTAGTCACAAAAAAGAATTAGTTATTAGTTTGACTATTATATTTTTGTCTTTATTTGGCATTTGATTAATGGAAATATTCCAGTGTTTACAGAATTTGTATTGTACTAAAATCAAATAGGTTTTCGTAATTTTTTGTCTCCAATTTAGTTAAGCATGTATTTATGCACTTAAAAATAATAATAAAAATTTATAATTTTGGATTTTTAGTTGAGCCGGTCCGCTTTGTTGGCGATAAAATGACTTGACATTGTTTTAAGTTAGAAAATAAAGAACAAATAAAATTAATGAAAAATTGAAATTTGAAGCATATTTCGATTATCTACAATTGTAAACTGGTCCATTAATTGTCATCAAATGTAAATGGGTCAGTCGTAAAGCAGCTCTGGGCTAGGGAAAAGTTCTCGCGTCATCGTAATTATTTCTTAAGTGCAGTCAGGCTTGTTGTTGATGTTTGGCCTTCGACAGTTGCGCGTCTCACTCTCATTGGTTAACTGTCTACGTCAACTAACTGTATTAGTTTACAGTTTTTGTGAGGTATTTCGTTGTTAACCACGCGGCAACTTCCTATGCGAAGGCATAGGTCGGTACAGTTAGTCACAGCGCCGCAAAAAATACTGTTAATACCATCGTGGAAATAAGGTCTTCGTTACTCCGCCCATGCCAAGGCGACTTTATACAGGTGAATGCAAGCGGAAAAGCGAATTCAGTACTATGTATTTTGTTATTGTAAAACATATCGTGAATATCATAATCTAAATTCGCCTAAGATTGCTCAGCAGAGAAAAAATTTTATATAAACGTTAAATATAAGCTTTTATAATTGTTTGTAATTAAAATCACAGATTATATTAGTTTTTCACTTTTAAATTCACACAAATTTCTTGAAATTGCACTAATTCATGCAAAAAAACCTTCAGATTAAAATGGCGGGAAAAATTTTGTAAACAAAAGAAACAAAATTTGACAGTCTCATTGGAAAAAACGCGGGAAGCAAAAAATAATCACCTGTGCTATTAAGTTCACCTGGTAATGAATTCGCCTTGGCCCATGCTGTGCATCCTATACTTTGCAAATTTATTTGCAACTATATAGTTACAAATGTAAATGGATACTCGCAATTTCGCTTTTAATACAATCAATGAGCGAATTCATTATTAAATTCGCCTAAAGGGTTAAATAAACTACACAAACTGCTTGCCAAACATACGCTTTCCGCTTGCACCTAAACCATATAAATATACAACATGCAAATGTAATTTAACCACACATACAAATTATTCACTTTTTATCTTCATTTTCAGTGAGAGCCATTGTGTTGCGGCGATTTGCTCGCCATATGAAGTTTGCAAGATACAAATTGCTTTATAAATTGTTTTATCCTCTATTTCTTGATATTCTGTTTTTTTAATCTTCATTTTTTTAATTTGCATAATAAAAGTAAACGTTCTAAACATTATTACAAAAGAAACATTTTCTTGATTCACTCTGTATGCTTCTTCTTCCACCACCTCATTCTGCAAAAATTTCATTGAAATGACTAAATTTACACACACTTTCACAATGTTTGCGCGAAAATCAAACATTTTTAATTTTTGTGCAAACATACTTCAAATCAGTGTTTAAAAAACTTGACTTACAAAAGCAAAAGTTTGAAATATTGATTGTTGCTTCCAAGCAATAGTTTTTTGTACAAGGCGAATTCAAGACGAATTCATACCAGGTATATGCAAGAGCAATATACCTGGTATAAAAAATAAATCTTTTTCAAATGTAAAAGGAAGAATATAAACACAAAATGGAATTAAAAGAAAAAATATAATAAAAAAAAAAAAATTGCAAGAAAAGACAAACTTTTAATTATTTCGTGAAAGTTTAAATTATTTCGCGAAACTTAAAGTCTCAGATGATAGAGCTTGAAAAGATGAAAATGGCCAACCAGATTGGGGAGAATTCTGCATGATACCTGGAGCTCAAGATACAATAATAATTAAAAATTTTTTTTTATTGTTTTAATTGTGCCATTGACATCTGAAAAAGATTAAAATAAAAAAAGTTATCAGCTGTGCTGTCAATTTCACCTGTTATGAATTCACCTTGCTACGAATGCTTTTGCTTTTCTTAAACTTTCCAAACAAAGAGAAACTTTGAAAAGTCTTTCGATATATTAAAGAGTGTGGGAAGTTTTATTTTGTTTTAGCTTTTTCCTTTTGGAAAGTAATTATTAAGCAACAGTGTGTAATCCAAAATCAAATTTCTTGCTTAGAAGTAACTGCGCAGTTGTTTTAAAGAACTTATTTGAATATGTTGTTCTCTTTTGTTTTTTGCTCAAAAGAGGCAATATACTGCCCAGTGAACATAAGACTTGCATTTCAAAAGCATTTGATGCTTATTGTTAAGAAAGAGCTTGTAAGATACATTACATATTTTTACAGTAAACATGCAACAGAAAAGCAAACAATTTTAATAAACATACGATTGTCTTTATAATAAAAAGTTGCCACTAAGTGGGTCAACTTTGTTTCGCAAGTTAGGTGAATTTAAACTATTAAATTGCACGGCCTTCTGTAACCAATCCAATATTGGATTGAAATGCAATATGTTTACTTGTTTTTATTTTAATACTTTTTGTTCTTTCAATAGAACTCAAAAAATTGTTTCACTTTTATGTAGTTTCTTCAAATATGTTTTAAATTGCTGATTCGATTATTCCTTAGTGAAAATGGGCAAATATTACTCTGCTTTGCCTATGTGCGAATTATTATTGAAGTAGCGCTAAACAGCTATTTGAAATCATGTGTCGATACATGCATATAAAATCCTGGTTGTTATATTAACCACATTTTGTGTTTGATGATTAGCTCTTTCACCAACGCGCAAACACAATTTATGCTCACTTTACATATAACTTAAAAGTTAAAACAAGACTGAATGAGCGCAAAGAGCCTAAAAACTGTTTAAAGAAACTTTTTATTTTAAAAGTTTAAGTAAAAGCAAAAGTTTTATTTGAAAAGAGAAAAGTGAAATCAACAGTTTATTGTTTCAAACTTTCGATTTCTTTCGCTTCGTAGTTTAAGCACTGTAAACTGTTGCTTTCAGGTTTCTTTATAAAAATACGAAGTCAAAAACGACTTAAACTGCGCAAAAGCAAAAGTTGAAAAGACTTTTAAACACTGCTTCAAATATTTGTACAAACTAGCAAATACCCCCACAAACGAACAAAAATGTTTGCACGAATTTAAAATTTTGCACTAGAGAAAAATTACACGAATACAACAAAAACAGATATAAAGTAAGCTATGCTTGTCAAAAATATTTGTAACTTTTTTCACAATTATAAACTGTGAAAGTACCTTTTCACAATTATTAACTGTGAAAGTACCTTTTTACAATTATATGTTATTTTTATTGGAATTATTTTTATGTTCAGAAAGTAGTTTTTAGATGTCTAATTCAGAATAAATCTTTAAATTCAGTTTCAAAAGTGTAAACAATACATTTGACGTAAATGGCTTACTATATTACTAGTAGCAAAAAACGGTCATATGCCATAGCGCTGCCACTTTGTAGACGTTTATGCATCTTGGAAACAAGGTAGTATCTAGCCGAATTGATATGGTGATCTCATTTGAATTCACTTGCAGTTTGTGATATTAAAATTAAACGAACAAATTCAGTTTCAAATTTTAGTACCTCTTTTACTTACTTTTAATAAATTTTTGGTATTATGTTTTTTCTCATTCGTATTAAATTAGTTATTATAAAAAAACTGTTACTACTTATAAAATAGTTTTTTCAATAAATAAAAAAGCACAGACATTTCTCAGTTTTTACAGCATCCCAAAAATACTTTTATATAAACATGCAATAAGTCGCATCGAAATTTTGTATACAAAAAATACTTCGAAATAGTCGAATTGCTCGCCGCTCACTTTTCTGCTTACAGATGCCATTGCAATTTCATTTTTAAAATGTCGTCGACGCGCATACTTCAAAAAATTGTTTTCTCCGTTTTAAATGTGTCTTCTCTCTACAGAATTGAGCTACCGAGTTCATCACTTTTTTAGGAAAACGGTTAACATGTATTATTTAACATTTTGACATTTAGTTGCATGCAAGTGGTAATTTTGCACGGACATGTTAAATTTGCTGCTACTGTTGCTACCATTGCGATATATGTATGTGTATGTAAAATATTGTAAATATTTTGAGTTTTTCATACTGGTAGTGGCATGTGTAAACTCTGAGTTAGGTAAAAAGCTATATATGTATGTAGATAAAAAGTATACATTTTATCTATAGTTGAACATATTTTGATCATATAATCTACAATACCAAGGTCTATTAAACAAGGTGCAACTTATAATGTGATTATTTTGCATGTTTGTATGCCGTGCTTGGCAAAATTGTTATGCTGTATTTACTCGTACACATAGACTTTTTGTGTACTTTTTTGCATTACGTTGTTTTTCAACACTTTTTTTGTTGCTGTTGTAGATAAACAATTGTATAGTTTTACGCAAACAAAACGTACACGAGAGTTGTTTATGTAGATTTGTACGGACATTTTTTAATAAACTTTGTACACTAGTAAAAAGCTCCATTAAAACTTGGTGTAATGTAAATGAACTTCTTCATTTTTGCCGTCGAACGATTAAAGCGAATTCATTAATAAATTCGCCACCAACAAATGGCGCCAATCAAGCCGAATTCATTTTACCAGGTGAAACTGGAATTACAATAAATACAACAATGCAAACACAACATGTTGTTTTGTTGTTGTATCTTCATGCGACTAAAAAACAAGTGTTCGTGTAAACATGTTTAATACAAAATGCAACCTGAATTAATATAATTTATTGTACCAATGTAAATTTTTCTTTAATAATTTTTAATGGTTATAAACTTATACATATTCAGTTCATATAATATATTATATAATATCAGTTCATATATTATATAAGTTACATATATTATATAATGCATTTTCAATTATATTAACAGCCTGTTTATAGGACACGAGTTAGCTCACTCGCGACAAGCCAATTCATAGACGAGTACGTAAGAAATTGGGTTTATAAAACGCGACTTGATTGTGTCGTGCAACTTACGTAAATTCGCGTATGTGTCAAACATTTATGATATTTTTTTGTTGCCATCATGTGAAAAAATAGTATCTGTTATCATTTTTCATACCAAAAGAATTTTTTTCAACCTAAAAAACGGCAATCCTATTCTAGGCACAGTTGACATGCATACATACATATGCATGTATGCATAAGTAAATAAATAAAACAAAATACAAATTTTGTGGAAAGGCTTTTTTTATGGCGGTCTAATTGAGAAAAATGAATAAACAAACAAAAATTGTATATATTAACTGCAAGTTTTATTTTGTATATGTGTATGTTTTATTATGTATGTATACACATATGTATACAAATCATTTGTATGCAACGAAAAAACGATTTCAGTTCATGTTTCCAGAAATCTGAGAGATTCTTAGAACGTTCTGTTGCAATTTCCATTCCTAGTTTTCTTTTTTTTAATACCACCTATAAACTATTTTTATTATAATTTCTTATTATTTATAGCACTTTCTGCACATTTCCTCTTGACGAGCATGTTTCTTCATTCGCCGATTTTGACATTTATGGTGAGACGATTCGCGTCTTACAAACAAAATAAATTGACAGATGTTACGTTTTTCAATACTAATCGTCAATAGTCGCGGTTTGTAAACCAAAACCAGAAAAAACTTAGAAAGTTAGCGCTTTTTATCGACGAGTCGTGTCTTATAAACGGCTGTAATACTTTCACTCAATTCTGAATTCGCCTTGTACAAATTAATACGTGCAAAAAACAATGAGGCGAAATTTTGTTTAGTTCAGTAGTCAAAAACGGGGAAATTTTATTATATATATATATATATATATATATATATATATATATATATATATATATATATATATATATATATATATATATATATACATATATATATATATATATATATATATATATATATATATATATATATATATATATATATATATATATATATATATATATATATATATATATATATATATATATATATATATATATATATATATATATATATATATATATATATATATTTATACCCTTCACAAAAATGTAAAGGGTATATATAAGTTTGTGATTCCGTTTGTAATTTCTACAGTTTTTTTTTGCGACCCTATAAAGTATATATATTCTGAATCAGAATTAATGGAAAAGTCGATTAAGCGATGTCCGTCTGTCCGTCTGTCCGCTGTTGAAATACCGTTTCTGAGAAAACCATTAGACTTAGAAACTTTTTTCTTTCACCATTCTTTTACCCCATCGATTCATGGGTTTGCTATTGAAATTCAGTAATATCGGTCCACGTATAGCTGAGATATATTCAAAATTCCGAAAAAAGCCATTTTTTTTTGCAGTTTTGTATGAAAATTTTTGAAAACAAAAGTTGTTCGTTTTGCTTCAAACTTCACACACTTATTAAGGATGGTGACTAAAAGACAAAAAAATTTTTTTTCAGATATCGGTCCATATATACCCGAGATATAGCCCAAATCGGATTTTAATGAAAATGTCGCATAGGCGAAGCTAAAGAACTTTTTTTTGCTCAAAAGCAGTTCTGGTAATAAAATTAGGTTACATAAATATGGAAAATGAAAATTTCCGATATCGGTCCATATATACCCGAGATATAGCCCAAACCGGGTTTTTCATGAAAATGTCGCGTAAGCGAACTTAAACAACTTTTTTGTGCTCAAAAGCAGTTCTGGTAATGAAATTAGGTTACATAAATATGAAAAATGAAAATTTTCGTTGTCGGTCCATATATACCCGAGATATAGCCCAAACCGGGTTTTTCATGAAAATGTCGCGTAAGCGAACTTAAACAACTTTTTTGTGCTCAAAAGCAGTTCTGGTAATGAAATTAGGTTACATAAATATGAAAAATGAAAATTTTCGTTGTCGGTCCATATATACCCGAGATATAGCCCAAATCGGGTTTTTCATGAAAATGCCGCGTAAGCGAACTTAAACAACTTTTTTTGCTTAAAAGCAGTTCTGGTAATCAAATAAGGTTATATAAGTATGGAAAATGAAAATTTTCGATGTCGGTCCATATATACCCGAGATATAGCGCAAACCGGGTTTTTCATGAAAATGTCGCGTAAGCGAACTTAAACAACTATTTTGTGCTCAAAAGCAGTTCTGGTAATGAAAGAGGGTCATGTAAATATGAAAAATGAAAATTTTCGGTGTCGGTCCATATATACCCGAGATATAGCCCAAATCGGGGTTTTCATGAATATGTCGCGTAAGCAAACTTAAACAACTTTTTTCACCTTAAAGCAGTTCTGGTAATAAAATAAGGTTATATAAATATGGAAAATTAAAATTTCCGATATCGGTTCATATATACCCGATATATAGCCTAACAGGTTTTTTGATGAAAATGCCGAGTAAACAACTTTTTTGTGCTCAAAGGCAGTTCTGGTAATGAAATAAGGTTATATAAATATGGAAAAAGAAAATATCCGATATCGGTCCATATATACTCGAGATATAGCCTGAACCGATTTTTACAATAAAATTTTTTTTTGCTGAAAAGCAGTTCTTGTTATAAAAGAAGGTTACGAAAATAGAGAAAATTAAAATTTCTGATATCGGTCCATATATACCCGAGATATAGCCTAAATCGGGTTTTTCATGAAAATATCGCGTAAGCGAACTTAAACAATTTGTTGTACTCAAAAGCAGTTCTGGTAATGATATAAAGTTATATACATAAATATGGAAAATTTAAATTTTCGATATCGGTCCATATATACCCGAGATATAGCCAGAACCGATTTTTCCATTAAAAAAAATTTTTTTTGTTTTTTGCTGAAAAGCAATTCTCGTTATAAAAGAAGGTTACTAAAATACAGAGAATAGAAAATTCCGATATCGGTTCATATATAACCGAGCATATTTAGGTCACATTTTTAATATACTAAACACATTCGTGACTATCGTGAAGGGTATTTTAGATTCGGCCCAGCCGAATATACTACACTCTTACTTGTTTTTTTTATACCCTTCACAAAAATGTTAAGGGTATATATAAGTTTGTGATTCCGTTTGTAATTTCTACAGTTTTTTTTTGCGACCCTATAAAGTATATATATTCTGAATCAGAATTAATGGAAAAGTCGATTAAGCGATGTCCGTCTGTCCGTCTGTCCGCTGTTGAAATACCGTTTCTGAGAAAACCATTAGACTTAGAAACTTTTTTCTTTCACCATTCTTTTACCCCATCGATTCATGGGTTTGCTATTGAAATTCAGTAATATCGCTCCACGTATAGCTGAGATATATTCAAAATTCCGAAAAAAGCCATTTTTTTTTGCAGTTTTGTATGAAAATTTTTGAAAACAAAAGTTGTTCGTTTTGCTTCAAACTTCACACACTTATTAAGCATGGTGACTAAAAGGCAAAAATTTTTTTTTCAGATATCGGTCCATATATACCCGAGATATAGCCCAAATCGGATTTTTAATGAAAATGTCGCATAGGCGAAGCTAAATAACTTTTTTTTGCTCAAAAGCAGTTCTGGTAATAAAATTAGGTTACATAAATATGGAAAATGAAAATTTCCGATATCGGTCCATATATACCCGAGATATAGCCTAGACCGGGTTTTTTATGAAAATGTCGCGTAAGCGAACTTAAACAACTTTTTTGTGCTCAAAAACAGTTCTGGTAATGAAATAGGGTCATATAAATATGAGAAATGAAAATTTTCGATATCGGTCCATATATACCCGAGATATAGCCCAAATCGGGGTTTTCATGAAAATGTCGCGTAAGCGAACTTAAACAACTTTTTTGTGCTCAAAAGCAGTTCTGGTAATGAAATAGGGTCATATAAATATGAAAAATGAAAATTTTCGATATCGGTCCATATATACCCGAGATATAGCCCAAACCAGGTTTTTCATGAAAATGCCGCGTAAGCGAACTTAAACAACTTTTTTGTGCTCAAAAGCAGTTCTGGTAATGAAATTAGGTTACATATATATGAAAAATGAAAATTTTCGATATCGGTCTATATATACCCGAGATATAGCCTAGAACGGGTTTTGCATGAAAATGCCGCGTCAGCGAAATTAAACAACTTTTTTTGCTTTAAAGCGGTTCTGGTAACAAAATAAGGTTATATAAATATGAAAAATGAAAATTTCCGATATCGGTTCATATATACCGCAGATATAGCCTGGAACGGGGTTTTCATGAAATTGCCGCGTAAGCGAACTTAAACAACTTTTTTTGCTTAAAAGTAGTTTTGGTAATAAAATAAGGTTGTGTAAGTATGGAAAATGAAAATTTTCGATATCGGTCTATACATACCCGAGATATAGCCCAAACCGGGTTTTTCATGAAAATGTGGCGTAAGCGAACTTTAACAACTTTTTTTTTATTAAAAACAGTTCTGATAATAAGATCAGTTTATATAAATATGGAAGATAAAAATTTCCGATATCGGTCCATATATACCCGAGATATAGCCTAAACCGGGGTTTTCATGAAAATGCCGCGTAAGCGGACTTAAACAATTTTTTCGCCTTAAAGTAGTTCTGGTAATTAAATAAGGTTATATAAATATGCAAAATGAAAATTTCCGATATCGGTCCATATATACCCGAGATATAGCCTAGACCGGGTTTTTCATGAAAATGTCGCGTAAGCGAATTTAAACAACTTTTTTCACCTTAAAGCAGTTCTGGTAATGAAATAAGGTTATATAGGTATGAAAAATGAAAATTTCCGATATCGGTCTATATATACCCGAGATATAGCGCAAACCGGGTTTTTCATGAAAATGTCGTGTAAGCGAACTTAAACAACTTTTTTTCGCTTAAAACAGTTCTGGTAATAAGATGAGGTTATATAAATATGGAAAATGAAAATTTCCGATATCGGTCCATATATACCAGAGATATAGCCTAAACCGTGGTTTTCATGAAAATGCCGCGTAAGCGAACTTAAACAACTTTTTTCACCTTAAAGCAGTTCTGGTAATGAAATAAGGTTATATAGGTATGAAAAATGAAAATTTCCGATATCGGTCTATATATACCCGAGATATAGCCCAAACCGGGTTTTTCATGAAAATGTCGCGTAAGCGAACTTAAACAACTTTTTTTCGCTTAAAACAGTTCTGGTAATAAGATGAGGTTATATAAATATGGAAAATGAAAATTTCCGATATCGGTCCATATATACCAGAGATATAGCCTAAACCGTGGTTTTCATGAAAATGCCGCGTAAGCGAACTTAAACAACTTTTTTCACCTTAAAGCAGTTCTGGTAATAAAATAAGGTTATATAAATATGGAAAATTAAAATTTCCGATATCGGTTCATATATACCCGATATATAGCTTAACAGGTTTTTTGATGAAAATGCCGAGTAAACAACTTTTTTGTGCTCAAAAGCAGTTCTGGTAATGCAATAAGGTTATATAAATATGGAAAAAGAAAAAATCCGATATCGGTCCATATATACTCGAGATATAGCCTGAACCGATTTTTCCAATAACATTTTTTTTTTACTGAAAAGCAATTCTTGTTATAAAAGAAGGTTAAGAAAATAGAGAAAATTAAAATTTCTGATATCGGTCCATATATACCCGAGATATAGCCTAAATCGGGTTTTTCATGAAAATATCGCGTAAGCGAACTTAAACAATTTGTTGTGCTCAAAAGCAGTTCCGGTAATGATATAAGGTTATATCAATATGGAAAATTAAAATTTTCGATATCGGTCCATATATACCCGAGATATAGCCTGAACCGATTTTTCCATTAAAAATTTTTTTTTTTTTTTTTTGCTGGAAAGCAATTCTCGTTATAAAAGAAGGTTACTAAAATACAGAAAATAGAAAAATCCGATATCGGTTCATATATAACCGAGCATATTTAGGTCACATTTTTAATATACTATACATATTCGTGACTATCGTGAAGGGTATTTTAGATTCGGCCCAGCCGAATATACTACACTCTTACTTGTTTTTTTTTGTCATTCATTTATTTATTGAATCTTCAAAATATGAACTAACAATAAGTATTCAAATCTTAATACTAAATACAAAAGTTATTTAAGTCCAGCCACTGCTAGACAAAAGAGTTTCATTTCACGCGAATAATATCGGTAGAATCACCTATTTAACGTTCTGATGGTGGCCAGGGTATCCCTTCTTCTCAACCGAGAGTGGCCGCCAAAATTAAGTATGTTGCGTGCAAGAGGATTTGGGTGAAGTTCCAGTTTACTGATATACCTTGTGGCATACTTAGAGAACTCGTCAGTTACAAGCGGAACACACAGATCCTTGTGAATTCGTGAGTTTCTTACGTACCATGGAGCTGCAGTAATCGTACGAAGAATTTGGTTTTGTCGTCTTTGAATTTTTTCAATGTTAGATGTTGAGGCGGTTCCCCATAACTGAACTCCGTAGCACCATATAGGCTTTAAAATTGCGTTATATAACAAAAGTTTGCAGTCCAACTTCAATGTCGAATTTCTGCCCATAAGCCAATTTAGTTGCGCTGCTTTTAATTTCAACTGAGTGACTTTCGCATCAATGTGAGGCTTCCACGTTAGCCTACGGTCGAGGTAAATACCAAGGTATTTAACTTCATTATGCTGCGGTATTGTTAATTTGGAGAGCCGAACATGTTTGCTTACGCAGTCTGAATGTAACGTGGGTACATTTTTGTTCATTAACTTTTATTTTCCAAAGTTTCAACCATTTCTCTAATATTGAAATATACAGCTGCAAATTTCGTGAAGCTTCTTGATGGTTTACATGAACGCTAAAAAAAGCTGTGTCATCTGCAAAAGTTGAAGTATGGATTTCGGATCTCGTTGGCATGTCAGATGCGTAAATCAAATATAGAGTGGGTCCTAGAATGCTACCTTGGGGAACTCCTGCTCCGATTGACTGTGAGAGACTTGTAAAGTCACTTTCTTTGATAACAAATTTCCGGTCGTATAAGTAGCTTTCCAGAAGCTTGTGAGTATTTGCCGGCAAGTTCAACTTTATTTTGTGCATCAGTCCGTCGTGCCACACTTTATCAAAAGCTTGGGAAATGTCGATGAATAGAGCTGAACAGTACTTTTTGTCTTCAAAAGTCTGTCTTATGACATTGACTAGCCTATGTGTTTGTTCTATGGTGTTATGTTTAGCCCGAAAGCCAAATTGATGATCAGAGATACATCCCACATCATTAAGTATTGGAGACAACTTCGCCATTAACAATTTTTCGAACAGTTTTGAAATTGTTGGTAGTAGACTTATTGGTCTATATGACTCTACTTTAGTCGGATCCTTCCCTGGCTTGGGTGTCATAGTAATCATAGAGACCTTCCACTCTGCAGGATAATACTCAAGGTGTAAAATAGCGTTAAAAATAAAAAGTAGAACTTTTCTAGCTACAAGAGGTAACTGTTGAAGCATTTTACCAGTAATTTGATCTATACCTGGAGCTTTCCTGGGGTTTATGTTATTGATAACGTTTTCGACATCTGGAAAGTTAAGTCTCAAAGACACAGGCTGTCTAACAGCATACGGCGGAAATTCTGCTGCAGCATCCGCTGCATCATTTGTCGTAAAAACATTTCTCAAATGATCAACGTACACCATCCCCTTTTCGGAATCGCTTCGTGCCCAGTCGCCAGTTGAAGTTCGCAAAGGTGGCTTACCTATTACGGGTCTTTTCAGACCAAGCTTTCCAAATATGTTTTAAAGAAAGATATTCTCTGGATTTCAAGCAGATTTCTTAGTCGAGTTACGCATTCCCGTAGCCTAGTTTTAAGCTGGGGAGACCTGCGAGTTTGCCACTCTCTTCTAATTCTTCTTTTTTCTGACAGAAGTTGCTCAATTTCAGCCGAATAAGTGCTATTGTTCTCATTTCTGTGTCTTATATGACTAGTGGTAGCATGCTGTACGGCCAGTTTGAGGTTTTCAGAAAAATCGTTAATTGACGCATCAATATCCTCAGGTGTTCTCAAGGCGATATTTTCACTACAATGTGTACTCAAAAATTTTTTGTATTTTAGCCAATTAACTCTATTGACGGTCAACGGGGAGCCAATCTCTTGGGGGAACGAAACAGAGATTATAGTGGGTGAGTGATCTGATGACAAATCCAATGAAGGCTCCACTTGCATCCACTCTAAAGGAAAATTTTTCGCAACTCCAAAATCTATAACATCAGGGATCTTTAGTCGGTCTGACGGCCAATAAGTGGGGTGTCCGCTTGAAACCACATCTAAGCCCATTTTGGAAACGGTGTCAAAAAGCACACGGCCTTTCGAGGTAATTAAACGTGATCCCCAAAAAGTGTGTTTAGCGTTATAGTCGCCGGCCGCTAAAAATCGCTTTCTGTTATTGAAAATCGTGGTGGTGAGTAAATCGAGGATATAACGATTTTTTCATGAAAATAATCAAGGCATATATTTGTAGCTTGGAAATATTCTTCACGTGTCCCGTTCATTAGATAAATCTTAATTCTGGTCTTTATCAAAATTGCCGAACCGCCGCAAGATCTTCCACGGGGATCTTTTGTGTCATATAATGTGTAGCCATTAATTTTGAAATAACTGTTGGTTGTCAAATGGGTTTCAGCAATCATCATTATATCGATCTGCTTTTCCATAAGGAAGTGCTCAAGTTAATTTTTATGTTGGCGAATGCCGTTTGCGTTCCAGAAACATATTTTTAACCAATTCATTTTGTTAAAATTGCCTGCAAAATGGTGGATTGCATTTTCAGCATTTCCTGCATCATGTTTGTCATGGAAACCGTAAATGTATTTATAGATTGAACAAGAGTCTGCAGAGTTGCCTCAAGATTGCTAACATGTTGGTCTGAGTTTTGAGTCTTGGGCTCCTGATTCAAATTTGGTTTATCGGATTTTACCACATTCGCATAAGAAATTTGTTGGGGGTTTTGCACGTGTATATGGCTGGTTGGCTGGCGTACCTGGGGAAAATTGGTTGTTGAAATGGTGTTTGACTGCTGGGGTGGCATATTTAAAATCATTGGCTTACTTGTCATTGACCGCTTAAAATGAGTATAGACAGGGCAACCTCTATAATTTGCAGTGTGGTTACCTCCACAGTTACTGCATTTTTTAACACTTGCGTCGGCCTTTGGCTTATTGCACTGAGTTGTGCCGTGAAGTTCGCCACATACAAAACAAACAGCGGGCAACTTACAGTAAGCCTTTCTGTGGCCAAATTCTTGACAGTTTAGGCACTGAACGGGTCCTGAACGCTTATGTAGCTCTTCAACGGTAACCTTACGATGCAGAAGAAATTTAAGGTTATAAATAGGATGAATTTCACCTTTTTTCAGGACAACATCCCTGGGTTCTAGTTCAACCCTAAGCATGGGTTGAGGGATCTTTTCACGGTTCCTGATATTTACTACGGTTTTTATTTTAAAACCTTTATCTTCCAATCCGGTTTTGACGTCATCAATATCTACGCAAGGGTCAATACCTTTAATAACAACCTGAAGGCCTTTAGCACTTTTAAGTTGATAAGTATAAAAAGATCTTTTCTCTTTTTCCAGAGCGGCAGAAAATTTTCGGTAATCATTTTCGCAGTTGACTTGGATTTTAGTTTCACTTATTTGTTCGTGCTTCACTGATGTTACGTTGAAGGTGTCTTTACCAATTGCCGAAATAAGTGCTTTTACCAACTCATTAGATGTAGGTTCTCTCAAGTATATTGGTGGCGGTTTAAATGTTTTTTTTTTGATGTAGTTGGCTCGTCAGTCTGCAGGATAGCAAACCTATTACTATCCGTTGTCGCAGAGGTAATATCGCCCTTAGACATTTTTGGTTGCGATGATATTTGCGCGGATTTAGGGCTTCGCTGACGTTTAACCACGGGTATATACCTATCCATACCCACTTGAGTTTTCGGTTTATCAACAATAGCTAAACTGGAAGATGGTATATCTTCTGTTGTAACAACAATGTTTGGCGAACACGAACGCGTGCGTTTTTTATCTCTTAGAGACAGAAGATTATCCAATGATTTTTTAAGTGATTCTTCCTCAGAGATCCAGAGGTATTTTCTAGTGGAGCTAAGCTCCCTCACAGAATTGCATCTAATAGGTACACTCATGCAATTTTTGTTTATTTATTTATATTTTTTTTTTTAATTTAAAGTATATAAAAATAATTGTCACAAAGTTTTTCTTTTGTATAAATTCGCTCTTCCACTTATTGCGGTTTTGCAACGAAACAAAACTTTAGTGTATAGTTTTTTTCCCACTGGGTAGGTTATCTTCACGCACAATAACAACAACAATGCACTGCCACCGCACTTGTTTTATTGAAATTGATTTTATTGTTTAGTTAATGAAATGTAAGGAATTTATTTTCCCGTTGTTTTTTTTAAATAATTTGTTATTGTTTTTACAATTTAATACAATACATTATTGTTTTTATATGTAAGTTTAAAAACAGTTAGCACAATGATTTTTTGGTTTTGTTTTTTTTCACTTTTTAAAAACACGAACGCGCGGTTGAAGAATCACAGAGTGAATGATATATGTATATATATATATATATATATATATATATATATATATATATATATATATATATATATATATATATATATATATATATATATATATATATATATATATATATATATATATATATATATATATATATATATACATATATATATATATATATATATATATGTATATATATATATATATATATATATATATATATATATATATATATATATATATATATATATATATATATATATATATATATATATATATATATATATACAGTATTGGGCAAAACCTAAGAAACGCTGCTTGATTTTAGCTTGTAGTCAAAATTATATTTCAATGAACATATTTCAATTCAATGCTTTAATGCAGTTTTATTAGTAAATGTGTCATACAAAATTACCAAAAAAAATTTTTGTAATTTTCTCTCACCTAACGGTTCTTTTAGTACAACAACAAAAAATACTCAAAAAATCATTGGGCCTCACACGACATACGCCATCGCAGTTGAACAAATTAAATTTGCTCTCGTAAGCAATCAAAATATTTTTTTTTGCAAATTCGAGCCTAAAAAAATCAGATATCAATGGGTGACTTGCATAGCTTAAAAATACATACCATTATATTAATTAAATTTGTTCAACTCCAGTGGCGTATTTCGTGTGAGGCGCAATACAGGTGAAAGGCTTAAACCCCGATATTGTAAAAACCACTATCAAGCATTGGGGTTGCAGTGTGATGGTGTGGAAGTGTTTTTCATGTCATGGTCTAGGGCCGTTCCACAGAATTTCTACCGAAATGGACAGATTTGTGTATAGGGACATTTTAAAAAATAAGACGTTGCCATATACCGAGTGGAATATGCCACTTCGATGGGTGTTTCAACATGATAACGATCCGAAACACTCATCGAAGTTGGTGAAGGACTGGATACAATCGAAAGGGATTCAAGTGCTTGATTGGCCGGCTCAATCGCCCGATTTAAACCCAATCGAAAATTTATTTTCCATATTGAAGAGGAATGTTGGATCGAAACGATGTATATATATATATATATATATATATATATATATATATATATATATATATATATATATATATATATATATATATATATATATATATATATATATATATATATATATATATATATATATATATATATATATATATATATATATATATATATATATATATATATATATATACACTAAAAGAAAAGTTATTCGTTCTGGCTATGAAACTGGTTCATTGATAATTTTTCATTGTATTAATGATTTTTATCATTAATGGAATGAAAAATTTCAATTCCTGAATGAATTCGCTCTCTTCAAAATTTATTTCATTTTGATGTGTTCGTTTTATGGATGAAGAACTATACATTTATTGTATGAAATTTCATTTTTCGCATATATTTTGATACACGAGATTTAACTATATCGGATATCATTATATATTGCATTTAAATATATAACCACGTTAAGTAATATTAGTTAAATCATAAAAAGCAATTATTTATACAATTTTTGTATATAATGAAAAATCCTATGACATGGCATAACGAATAACATGAACATTCTTCATTCATTTCTTACTCGATGCCATGGCAAATTCACTCTTTTTTTTAATTTTAAAGCAGTGAGCTTAAGTTTAAGCAATAAACGCATTGTTATATCCACACACCTACACATCAGCGTTGTCAACTAGGTGCGTTTCGCACCGTTTTTGGTGCTTTTTAAAATTATTTGTGCGAAAAATTCTTTTGTCGGTGCGAGGTGCGCTTTTTATACATTTTCGGTGCGTTTTCGAAATTTCGGTGGCACAAAATCAAATTCAACTCAATTTTTTATTTCAATGTAAAAAATAGTTTATAATCAAGTGTACAAAATTTTTACGTGTCATTTTACGTGAAAAACGTTCCGTAAGACTTGTCTTGCTGTTGTATATAATATACACTGGCAAAAGAAAAATAAACATTTCGTTTTATAAAATTTACGATGATGATTGACGATGGATTGTCATTTAATACATGAAATGAGGCATTAAATCAGTGATTTTGTTTCATAGATATATGAAAAGTGTTCATAATAATAATGAAGTTTTGCCATAGAATTAGTGAACAAAACACATTAAACCAACGATTTATTTTCATATCTCTAATGAAAATGTTTCATTATTGCAATGAATATGTGTCAGGCTATTAATGATATATTTTCATTGTATTAAGAATTTACTTCATAAATTTAATGAACTATTTTCATTCTACATAATATTTTATAATTCATAATGCAGTGAAACTTTTTTCATTAATGACATGAATTGCTTCATTAGCTCGTTATTAATGATAAAAATCATTAATTTAATAACGAAATTCATACATGGAATGAAGTTTTTTCTCTTAGTGTATATATATATATATATATATATATATATATATATATATATATATATATATATATATATATATATATATATATATATATATATATATATATATATATATATATATATATATATATACATATTCATTCAAGTGTTGTTTTAACTATATAAGTATAGATAGATTTCACCCCATCATTTTTCTTTTTGATTGAAAGCAGACGATGAAAAATGCATCAATAAATTCTTATATTTTTCAATGATCTTCGTTACTCTTGACTTTCTCTTCTGGAAGAAATAGCAACCGCACATGCCCACAACATCCTCATTTGTACTTGAATAATGTGAGCAAGGCATATTATATTCATCAAAATTTTTATATGACTCTTTAAATGTGTGTATTAATTCCAAATGTTCTTCAAAAATTATATTTCCAAAATTCTGTATGAAATCTTCAATAACATCCATCTTCCTAAATTAAAATTTCGCTTACAACTAAATGTATGAAACGATTATAATCAACTTTAATACTTGAGGTAGTTTTAAAATTTTTATTTTTTTTATTTTTATTTTTATTTTTTAACTTCATTATTTTATTTATTGAATCTACATAAAAAAATGTAATGACAATAAGTATTCAAATCTTAATACTAAAAAAAAAATTATGATTAAAGTCCTGCCAGTGCTGGACGAAAATTTATTTTTATGCGAATATTATTTCAGAATTCAGTCATCTGTTTAGAGCTCTAATGGTAGCCAAAGTATCCCTCCTTCTCAGACGGGTATGACCACCAAAATTAAGAATATTAGCTGCAAGAGGATTTGGATGGAATTCAAGTTTGTTAATATACCTTGTCGCGTACTTCTCAAATTCAGATTTCACAAAAGGTACGTTCAGATCTGCGTGGATTCGTGAGTTTTTAACGTACCATGGAGCATCTGTAATTCTACGGAGAATTCTATTTTGACTTCTTTGAATTTTCTCAATGTTGGATGCCGAGGCTGTGCCCCATAATTGAATCCCATAGCACCATATTGGCTTTAGAATCGAGTTGTACAGCAAAAGTTTACAATCAAGCTTCAAGGTCGAATTTCTGCCTAGTAGTCAGTTAATTTGCACTGCTTTTAATTTCATCTGCGTTACTTTTGCCTCGATGTGCGACTTCCATGTTAGTCTACGGTCAAGATGAATTCCGAGGTATTTGACTTCACTGTGTTGAGGTATTACTTTATTGTTAATAGTAATGGGTGAGCATGTTCCTAGACGCAGTGCGAATGTAACATGGGCACACTTTTGTTCATTAACCTTGATTTTCCAAAGCTTCAGCCATTTCTCTAGTTTGTCGATATGTTCCTGTAAATTTATTGATGCTTGCTGGTGGTTACTATGTATGCTAAGGAATGCTGTATCATCTGCAAATGTTGAAGTGTGAACGTTGGTGCTTGTTGGCATGTCAGATGCGTAGATCAAATATAAGATAGGCCCTAATATGCTGCCTTGGGGAACTCCTGCTTCAATAGACTGAGCGGGGCTTATGAAATCGCCTTCTTTTACTATAAATTGGCGACAATATAAATAGCTTTCCAAAAGGTTATGTATGTTTGCAGGTAAGTTAAACTTTATTTTATGCATTAAGCCATCGTGCCACACTTTATCAAAAGCCTGTGAGACGTCGATGAATAAGGCAGAGCAATATTTTGTATCTTCAAATGCCTTTCTTATGACGTTAACTAACCTGTGTGTTTGCTCAATGGTGCCATGTTTCGCTCTAAAACCAAATTGGTGATCAGGAATACATTCAACCTTATGAAGCATTGGATCCAACTTCGCCTTTAGTAATTTTTCGAAAAGTTTTGATATTGTTGACAGTAGACTTATTGGACGGTATGATTCTACTTTCGTGTGATCCTTCCCTGGCTTAGGAACCATTGTTATCATGGACACCTTCCACTCTGCAGGGTAATACTCAAGTCGTAAAATAGCATTAAAAATAAAAAGAACAATTCTTTTAGCTACACGAGGCAGCTCTACGAGCATTTTGTTGCTGATTTTATCCATACCTGGAGCTTTTTTAAGGTTTAGATTGCCAATAGCATTTTCAATTTCTTGGAAATTGAATCTTAAAGGCACAGGAGGTCTACTAACAATAGGTGGCAACTCATTTGCATTGTCAGACCTATTTGTGGTAAAAACGTTTTTCAAATGGTTAACAAATAAATTACCCTTTTCCGAGTCATCTCTAGCCCAGTCACCAGACGGTTCTCGCAAGGGCGGCTTACCTCTAACTGGCCTTTTTAAACCCTTAGTCGCCCGCCATAAAGAATAGTCGGACTGAGGAGTACCATCCAGACTTTCTAAATACGTTTGTAGAGAAGCCGTTTTTTGGTTTCCAAGCAAACTTCTTAGTTGATTTGTGCACTCACGTAGCATTGTTTTTAGCTGCGGAGACCTGCGAAGTTGCCACTCTCGTCGAACTCTTCTTTTTTCTAACACAAGTTGCTCGATTTCTGAAGAATATGTTCTATTTTGAAGGTTTCTGCGTGTTAAATAAACGCTAGAACCAAGTTCAGCGGCTTGTTTAAGGTTTTCGCTAAAGTTGCTTAGTGACGCATTAATATCTTCAGGTGTTCTTAAAACAATATTCTCAGTGCAATGGGTGCTCAAAAATTTTTTATATTTTAGCCAATTCACTCGGGTGACAGTCCTATGCAAATTGTTAATCGGAGACCAAGTCTCCTGGGGAAAACGCACTGAAATAATAGTAGGTGAATGATCCGATGACAAGTCTAACGAAGGCTCAGCTTGCATCCATTCCACAGGGAACCCCTTTACCACTCCAAAATCAATCACATCAGGAATCTTTCGACGGTCAGTCGGCCAGTAAATGGGATGCCCGCTTGATATTACGTCTAAGCCCATTTTAGAAATTGTATCAAAAAGCACTCGACCCTTCGGGGTGATTAAACGTGAGCCCCAAAAAGTGTGTTTTGTGTTGTAATCTCCAGGTGCTATAAAACGAGGTCCTAATGAGGTGAAAAAACTTGAATATTGTGACTCCGTCACTGAAAATCGAGGCGGCGAATAAATCGATGAGATAACCAATTTGTAATGAAAATTTTCCACACAGATATTAGTTGCTTGAAGATAGTCCTCACATGTGTCGTTCAACAAAAAATGCTTTATCCTAGATTTTACCAAGATTGCAGAGCCCCCACAAGCTCTTCCACGGGGGTCTTTAGTATCGTATAATACGTAGCCGTCAGTTTTAAAGAAGCTTGTTGACGTCAAGTGAGTTTCTGCAATCATCATTATATCAATCTGCTTATCCCTCAGGAAGTATTCGAGTTCATTTTTGTGTTGGCGGATGCCGTTCGCGTTCCAGAAACATATTTTTAACCAAATCATTTTTTCGAAATAACCTGCAAAATGGTGGATTGCATCCTTTTACGTCATCATAGACGACGTAAAAGTGTTTATAGTTTGAATTAGGGTCTGTATTGTTGCCTCAAGGTTACTGAAATTTTGATCGGGCGGTTGAGATATAGATTGTTGATTCGGGTTTGCGAATGTAGACTTAACTACATTAGCATAAGAAATTTGTTTTTGATTTTGAACGGTTTTGTCGGTGGTTGACTGTCCTGTCGGAGGAAAAGAATTATTAGAAAAAATTTGAGTCTGCTGTGGTGGCTTAAAAGCAATTATTGGTTTGTTGTTCATTGAGCGCTTGAGGTGGGTGTAGACGGAGCAACCCCTATAATTAGCTGTGTGGTTTTCTCCGCAATTACTGTATTTTTTTATTTTTGGGTCGAATTTCGGCTTATTGCATTGTGCTGTACCATGGAGTTCTCCACACACAACACAAACTGTAGGCAACTTGCAGTACGCTTTAGTGTGGCCAAATTCTTGGCAGTTGTGGCACTGTACGGGTCCTAAGCGCTTATGCGGTTCCTCTACGGTTACTTTTCGATGTAAAAGGAATTTTACACTGTATATTGGATGAACTTCATTTTTCTTTAAAGTCACATCTCCTGGCTCTAATTCAACCCTAAACATTGGTTGAGGGATCTTTTCACGATTTCTGATGTTTAACACATTTTTTACTTTGAATCCCTTGTCTGTCAAACCGGTCTTAACCTCATCAGTGTCTAAGCAAGGGTCAATCCCTTTTATTACGACTTGAAGACCTTTAGCGCTTTTAAGCTGATAAGTATAAAAAGCTTTTTTTTCTTTTTCAAAATCGTTAGACAGTTTTCGATAGTCATTTTTATCGTTAACCTGAATTTTAGTTTCGTTAATGTTACCGTGCTTGATGGAGGTAACGTTAAATGTATTTTCTCCGATTACTGAAACAATTTTTCTTACCAGTTAATTGGAGGCAGATTCCCTTAAATAAATTGGTGGTGGTTTAAACAATTTTTTTGACGATCCTGTTGGCTCATCCGTTTGTAGAATAGAAAATCTGTTTTGATTGGTTGGTCTAGCGGATTCGGCATCTTTAGAAATTTTTGATTTGGATGCAATTTGAGCAGATTTAGGGCTTCGCTGACGTTTGGTGATGGTGATATACCTATCCATGCCTACTTGCGTTTTTTGTTTATTGGCATTAGTTAGAGTAGAAGATCTTTTATCTTCTGTTGTAACATCTATGTTAGGCGAGCCGGAACAGGAGCGGATTTTATCTCTTGTAGAAAGAAAATTGTCCAATGATTGCCTTATAGATTCTTCTTCAGAAGTCCATATATTTTTGCTGGTGGCGCTAGGCTCTTTTTCAGAATTATTTCTGATGGGATTACTCATACAGAAAACAAAAACTTTAATGTATATTTTTTTCCTACTGGGTAGGTAATCTTCACGCACAATTACAACAATAACAATGCACTGCCACCGCACTTGTTTTATTGAAATTGATTTTATTGTTTAGTTAATGAAATGTGAGGAATTTATTTTCCCGTTGTTTTTTAAAATAATTTGTTATTGTTTTTACAATTTATTACAATATATTATTGTTTATATGTAAGTTTAAAAATTAGTGAGCACAATGATTTTTTTGTTTGTTTGTTTGTTTGTTTTTTTTTTTTTTTGTTCTCTGTTTAATTATACGACTGTGCGGTTGGAGAGTCACAGAGTGAATGTAGTTTTAAAATGGTAATAAAACCAAAGAGCTATTTATAAATTTAATTACATAAGTTTTTATAAATTTTCTTTTTAAATATATATTTTTATTTACTTTTTTGATTACATATAATTGAGTGAACTTCTGTTTGAAAGTATTAAAAGTGTAGTAGTCTCTCGCAGGAGGAGCAGGTTTTAACTCCAATTTACAGAGTGGGCTATCTTTGTCGAAATTCAAAGGAATCTTGAAGATGAAATATTCACCCGGTGGCAAATTTTCAATATCGTTACCACTTAGGTAATTATACCTTCTGGGAAGGAAAAGTATATTCGGTCCTAGTTCCAACATAATAGTTTCTCCATTTTTTTTTGTTTTGTGTTTTTGTGTTTACACGTTCAGCTCCGGTGATATGATATTCCTCTGTAGGTATCATATCCTTGACGCTTAAAGTTTGCCTCAGATTCAATTTATTGAAAGTAGAGATTAATTCTGCGTTAGAGCTCATCATTAAAAATTTTTTATTAAACTAAAACTTTAACGCATTTGTTTCGAATTTATATAAAATTTCCGTAGTATTATAATTGAAAATCCAAAAAAATAAAAAAAACAAAAAATCAACACCAAAACAGGAAAAAGAATATAGCGATATAAAAAGAGATGAAAGAGTAAATGGATTGAAGAAAAAATAAATTATAAATAATTCAAAATATCTTTGTGTTTCTATTTCTATATATACACTTAATAAAAATCTAAATGTTTTATGTCTTCATCTCCTTCTTCATCAAGCCAAAATTCTTCTTGAAATTCCTCCTTGTATACTGCTATTATAACATCACCTTCTTCATCATTTAAAAATTGGTAGACCATGTCATTCAAAAAAAGTTTATAATACTCCAATTGGTTATTGGGGATTTCGAAGGAATCATCTTCCAGGTTATTAGGTGGAAAATAAAATTCCTCGTTTATTGATATTAAAAAATCCTCCTTTCCAATCACTTTAAATGGCAAGAGGCTTAACGAAAATATAGAACTCATTTCTTCTTTTATTTGAAAGTGAAAGCAAAAATTTAACCGAAATTTATATTTGTTAAAATGCAATAAAAAGTCTAAATCAACCGAATTTTATTTGTAGATTTCCAGTTTATATTGAATGGATAAATTCCTTTATTCATCTAATTTTTTGTCTTTGTCTATTTATCTATGCATAAGATCATTGCACCAACCCTTTGTCTTTCGCACTCCTCTCTCAGCATTTAAATACTAACATAAAACAATCATACGTACTTGAAAGTACTCAACCCATGTCTTCTCACACTTGGGTCTCTTTATGACTTTTATAAACAAGCAAACCAAAACCTGAAACATCCACTTGTTGATCTGTCTGTCTGTATGTCTGTCTATCTATCTTTCTCTATGACCATCTAACTCAATCTTTCTGTGCACACGTTCATTACCCTAACTATCTTATTATGAAATAAGAAAACATACAAACAAAATCTCTGCATTTAAATACTAACATAAAACTATCATACGTACTTGAAAGTACGCAACCCATGTCCTCTCACACTTATTCTTTTCCTACATTTCTCTATGCATATGATGAGTGCACCGAACCCACCTTATTATCAAAATAAGAAAACAAACCTCTACAAATTGGTGACCCACTGACATTATATCTATATAGTATGCAATATCATTACACCAACTCTACCAAGCAACATGTCAATCCTTTGTGTTGACCCACTGACATTATATCTATATAGTATGCATATAGTATCTATATAGTATGCAAGATCATTACACCAACCCTATCAAGTAACATGTCAATCCTTTGTCTTTCACAATCCACTCTCTGCATTTAAATACTAACATAAAACGATCATAAATTGGTGACCCACTGACATTATATCTATATAGTATGCAAGATCATTACACCAACCCTATCAAGTAACATGTCAATCCTTTGTCTTTCACAATCCACTCTCTGCATTTAAATACTAACATAAAACGATCATAAATTGGTGACCCACTGACATTATATCTATATAGTATGCAAGATCATTACACCAACTCTACCAAGCAACATGTCAATCCTTTGTGTTTCACAATCCACTCTCTGCATTTAAATACTAACATAAAACGATCATAAATTGGTGACCCACTGACATTATATCTATATAGTATGCAAGATCATTACACCAACCCTATCAAGTAACATGTCAATCCTTTGTCTTTCACAATCCACTCTCTGCATTTAAATACTAACATAAAACGATCATAAATTGGTGACCCACTGACATTATATCTATATAGTATGCAAGATCATTACACCAACTCTACCAAGCAACATGTCAATCCTTTGTGTTTCACAATCCACTCTCTGCATTTAAATACTAACATAAAACGATCATAAATTGGTGACCCACTGACATTATATCTATATAGTATGCAAGATCATTACACCAACTCTACCAAGCAACATGTCAATCCTTTGTGTTTCACAATCCACTCTCTGCATTTAAATACTAACATAAAACGATCATACGTACTTGAAAGTACTCAACCCATGTCTTCTCACACTTGGGTCTCTTTATCGCTTTTCTAAGCAAGCAAACCAATGCCTAACCATCCACTTGTTGGTCTGTCTGTCTGTCTGTCTATCTTTCTCTATGACCACCTAACTCAATCTTTCTGTGCACACGATCATTACCCTATCTATCTTATTATAAAATAAAAACAAAAACACACAAACAAAATCTCTGCATTTAAATACTAACACAAAACTAAACTAAGGTACTCAACCCATATCCTCTCACACTTGTTCTTTTCCTACATTTCTCTATAGCATATGATAAGTGCACCGACCCCATCTTATTATCAAAATAAGAAAACAAACCTCTATAAATTGCTGACTCACTGACACTATATGCATATATTATGCAAGATCATTACCCTTAAAAACAATTTCCCACACTCACCCACCAACATGTCAACCCATCTTATCCTTATCACACTTGCTTCTCTTTATGACTCTTCGACACAGCTGCAACGTCTTTATTGAAATTTAATCTTTTTTATGACATTCCTTCATAATTTATTGCTTTTTTTATTACTTTTTTATTACTTTGAGTGACATTTATTGCTTTTAATTAAATATTTGGCCTCTTTAATTGCTTTTGATTATTTTCCATACAAAATTCGACCTTTTTATTGCTTTTGCTTAAAAATCGTGATCGAACTGTCATTCTTTATATACTGAGCAAACCTTGAAATTCATACAAAAATTTTTTTTATATATTACTTGGCAATGTGCATCTCTATTTTATTAATAAAGAGACATTGCATTAGTAATATAACACTTTGAATATGACGAACAGTTTTGTTTATAATAAAACAAAATAGTCAGGGGGGAAACCTCCTGATGTCACCATGTCGGAGGTGCGGCTCCTGCACTAAGGCAACAGCCGCACCCCGTCGTAGCATCGCCTGTCCAAGTTCGCACGTGGCTACGTACGACTTCTGTAAGTTTTGCTGTATTACGACTGCAGTATCCATCTTAATGACGAGCGTTCACCCTGGCAACCATGGTCGCATAGACGGGACACGCTGAAGACATCATCATATGATCCGCCTGCAATCCTTTGAACTCGCAGTTCCTGCACCGCAGCTCATTGAGGTATCGGCTCGCCCAGTGGCCAGCGTCGCCGCACCGTCTGCACACATCCGACTGGAACTTGCAGTCGCGCACCCTATGGTCGAAACTCAAACATCTGTCGCACGCCGGAATGGGTTCAAGCATCCTCACCGCAAACCGGAACCACTTAATGTACGCCCCCGTTGTTCTCAAATGCTCTGCAACACGCAGCGTGCACTCCAGAGTCACATTGGCTGTGCCCTCCTCTACCTTCCAGGGTGCGCTTACCAACCGGACGGATCTCTTATATTCACTCGGTGACATCAGCTCCCCGAGGTTCATGGAGTGCAATTCCTCCATGAACTTATCCGGGTAGATCTCCTTGTGGACGCGCTGGACCACTATTTTAGGCCCCAACTTGTCCTTCACAGCCACCTCCAATCCTACCTCAGAAAACTTCGCGTTACCCGCCATCTTCCTCCGCTCAGCCTCCGATGGCGTGCGAATTACAGCTCCATCCTTTGTCTGACGCACCTCGTGGACACGAAATTATCATAGTCAGCAGCCCACAATTGGAGGTTCTAAAAATCTCTGTGTTCTTTTTTTTTTTTTTTTTTTTAAATGATATCAGAGAGTAGGGACCAGGAAAACAGCAGTTTTGTTTAGAGAAAGGGAGAATGGAGGATTAGCCCGTGCTAATGTAGTTTAGTTTTAAGCTAAGTATCTATTTCATATATATCTTTCGCCTGAAAGGGCATTCGCTTTAATATTGTGCTGTAAGTACACTACCATTCAGAGATGGTAACAAGATTTAAAAATGTTTGTTGGGTTGCCTCTACGATCATTTTTTCTCTGAAAAAAAAATTTGGTCAGAGAGCTGTTCAAAGTGGCCACCAGAACTTTCAGTGGTGCTGCGAGTTTCCGTAGAGATTAATCACAGTGACTCACCAATTAGTGCCCGGCTAGCTCTAGGGTAGAGTTTGAGACTCTCTCAGGGTGTGGGAGTTCCCCACGTTGGGAACCCATGACAAAACCCGTACTCCGTCCCCTACAGCGTCCACTTGTAGAACCCGGAGTTTTGTTGCGGGAAAATAAAAATACTAAACGTAGGGTTAATTTTGTTGTATTGTGTTGTGGGAGGATTGGCCAGGCTTCAGCGACTGTAGTGTGATAGGTCTTCAATGATGACTGCTGATTAGAGCTGTTGTACTACATACTGTAGAGAAAAAATTAGAACTCAATGTAAAACAGTCATGCACAATAAAAATGTGTGCTGGGTAAAAATGGGGCAATATACATACCTATGAACGCTCATAAAGCTGGATTAGCACAAATGCCCGTATAGCTGTCCTTACGAAACAAGTGGGTTATTTGGTCCTCTCGTGCGAAACAAATTTTTTTTTGTCCTCTTTTGTTGTGGCAAATCTTATTGAAAGAAAAAAATTAAAATAATTTATGCCTGATTGCCGGTGTGTCTTGTTCAACTGCTTCTTCTTTTACGCATAGTATAGGTGTCAGTGTTAGAATAGACGTAAAAGAGCAATAGGGTGACTCGAATTATATTTGATAGTGAAGAAATACAGGGATGTTGTAAAAGTAAATAGAAAAAGAACCGGTGTAAATTTAAAAATGGTTTCGGGTAAATTTATGAATGAAGACTTTGCTAATTAAATTGTATGAACTCCTGGTAATGAGAAAAATAGGGTTATGGCATATACATATGAAAATGGAGAGAAAGTTAAAAAATTGAAAGAAAAATTGATGAAAAGATTTATTTTTGGTATCAGTTAGTAACAAAATTTCATATATTATTAGATTCATTAAAACGCAGTAAATTTTCTCAGAAAAAACTTAGTTAATCCTATCCAAGTTTCTAGAAAAAGAAAAGAACCGATAAATTTGGAAACGAAGCGGTTTGATTTTTTTGGAATTTGGAAAGAAACAGGGCAAATGTACGCAGAAGCAATAGATAGCAGAGTCAGAATAAAATTCAAGTTAGTGAAGAAAGCATCAAGAAAGCTAAAGAAAAGTTATTACAAAGAAGATTGGTGAAAATAGAAAAAAAATAGTTGGCCGTGCAAAAAGATAGAAGAGTTTATTCTGGTACTATATGAAACTGAAGCAAAGTGTGGACCAGAAAGGGGAAATACACGCAAGGCTGACTGATCCTAAACCAAGCTTTCAGAGACTGTGGGAGTGAAATTGCAATCATAGTAAGAAGCTCTTGTCCAAACGACGGTAAAACCAAACAGCCAGAGTAAAAATAAATAAGTAACCGGAAAAGCTAAAGGCTGTTAGGAAGAAGAATTTTGGAAGAGAAAAAAAAAGGAGTAAACGATCCAAGTGAAGAAAAACATTCAATAGAATTGAAAAAAAAAAACTTGAGTAACAGTTGGTCATTCTTGAATATTTATTATTATTGGTAGTGTTTTAGTTAGTGATTTGTAAAATTTAAGTGTATTTTATTTCGATTTGGCAATAAGAGATTATGTTTATAAAAAGGACCACGGCGAATTTATAGTGGAGTTAAAAACCGCACGGTGAAGAAAAGGTTGGTTAGTGTCGTAATTAGCGGAACGCCTGGAAATATGTTATTAATAATTCTAGTCAGCATATTTCTCTAAAGTGGGGCGTTATTAGAAGCAAAAGCCAAAAGTAGGAAATAAAACAACCTTTTGTATACCAAACCGAAGCTTGAATTTGGTTTTTTGAGAAGTAGTAAAATAATTTGGGTTCTGATAAGTGTAGAACCGATAACTAGCCTTAGGGAGCTCCTTCGGGTAGGTTGGGATAAAACCAGAGTCGGCAGGAAGAAATAAATGGTAAAATCGGGAAAGAAAGAAATTGATTTATAAAGTAGATATACTTGCCTTTTGTTCGCCGGAAATAAATTGGTCAGTGGTGAAACTGTTTTTTTATATTTGTTAAATAGTGTCTGTAAGATAGGATAATATTAATAAGTTTTTATATACATATAAGTATCTTTATTTGTGGTTAAAGTTTAATTGTGTCGCAAAGGAAAAGAAGTTATAGCTCATAAGAGATTATATTGATCTATAGAAGTTAAATTCATTTATTATTGATAATAAGTTTTAAGATTATAGTACAAACTGTATTAGTAATAAGGAAATTGTAGGTAATAAAAATGATTTGAAAAAATTATATATTAATGGAGCAATGGAAGAATAAATTGAGAAATGTTATGGCACTAGTAGATCGGTAAGTGGTGGGAACGGTCGAGTGGATGGTGGGTCACAGAATAAAATGTGTTCCAGGAGCCTTCTGTGACATGGTAGGGTGGGCAGAGAGAGGGTGAACAACTATTCCCTCATCTGACGAACGTGATTGTGGTGTGCGAGAGGTGTGAAGTGTATGTATGGTGATAGCAATAGTAACTTGTGTGTAAAATTTTTTTTGTGTGTGTTGGAAAATGAGGTCAAATTGCTGGCGACAGGGTTGGAACCCTCCTGAGAGCAACAGCAGGCCGGTAATCTCGCCGCAAAGGGTTTGACAACTAGAAAACGTTGAATTTTCCATAACATAACAAAAAATGGCGCCCAAACAAATGAAATGATTTATGATTCCTCAGCGTTATAAATCAGAGAAAATTAGGCATGTGAGAAAATCTAGACATGTAGAAATAGCCTATTAAAGAAATTGAAATAGACCAAATGTATGTCCGCAGAATTCGAATGGTTTCTTCGTAGCCTTCTAGTGGTTAATATCGATTGAGAAGTAGTACTCATGAATTTTGTGAACATTATATAATTGCAAACCATAGCCATCTGCCGTAACTTGACGGTAAAATGTACTGTGTTTTAATGTACGGTGGTTGTTGTGGGTTTTTTTTTTTGTGTTCAAATGTATAAATTTTGTATTAGTAAGAAGCCAGGTTGTACAAGAAAAAGTTAAGTATCCGTTTATTAGCAAATAGCGATGAAACGTCGTGCTTAACATTATTCATGGAGTGTCGTAATCTCGTCAAATTGTTTTTTCACGAACAAACGAAGTACGATCTGCAGCTTGGAATTTTACGTATAATAAAAGTAAATTGATTTCACATCACAATCGCATTCGTCAATTTTGAAAGTTAAAACCACTGCGACCGCCACGTCCGTCTACTGATGCCAGACATAATGAATAGATTTGTTAAAAAAAAAAAAAAAAAAAAAAAAAAAATATATATATACATATATATATATATATATATATATATATATATATATATATATATATATATATATATATATATATATATATATATATATATATATATATATATATATATATATATATATATATATATATATATATATATATATATATATATATATATATATATATATATATATATATATATATATATATACATATATATAATATAACACGTCATAAAACTAACTTATTATGAAATAAGAAAACATACAAACAAAATCTCTGCATTTAAATACTAACATAAAACTATCATACGTACTTGAAAGTACGCAACCCATGTCCTCTCACACTTATTCTTTTCCTACATTTCTCTATGCATATGATGAGTGCACCGAACCCACCTTATTATCAAAATAAGAAAACAAACCTCTACAAATTGGTGACCCACTGACATTATATCTATATAGTATGCAATATCATTACACCAACTCTACCAAGCAACATGTCAATCCTTTGTGTTTCACAATCCACTCTCTGCATTTAAATACTAACATAAAACGATCATAAATTGGTGACCCACTGACATTATATCTATATAGTATGCAAGATCATTACACCAACCCTATCAAGTAACATGTCAATCCTTTGTCTTTCACAATCCACTCTCTGCATTTAAATACTAACATAAAACGATCATAAATTGGTGACCCACTGACATTATATCTATATAGTATGCAAGATCATTACACCAACTCTACCAAGCAACATGTCAATCCTTTGTGTTTCACAATCCACTCTCTGCATTTAAATACTAACATAAAACGATCATAAATTGGTGACCCACTGACATTATATCTATATAGTATGCAAGATCATTACACCAACCCTATCAAGTAACATGTCAATCCTTTGTCTTTCACAATCCACTCTCTGCATTTAAATACTAACATAAAACGATCATAAATTGGTGACCCACTGACATTATATCTATATAGTATGCAAGATCATTACACCAACTCTACCAAGCAACATGTCAATCCTTTGTGTTTCACAATCCACTCTCTGCATTTAAATACTAACATAAAACGATCATACGTACTTGAAAGTACTCAACCCATGTCTTCTCACACTTGGGTCTCTTTATCGCTTTTCTAAGCAAGCAAACCAATGCCTAACCATCCACTTGTTGGTCTGTCTGTCTGTCTGTCTATCTTTCTCTATGACCACCTAACTCAATCTTTCTGTGCACACGATCATTACCCTATCTATCTTATTATAAAATAAAAACAAAAACACACAAACAAAATCTCTGCATTTAAATACTAACACAAAACTAAACTAAGGTACTCAACCCATATCCTCTCACACTTGTTCTTTTCCTACATTTCTCTATAGCATATGATAAGTGCACCGACCCCATCTTATTATCAAAATAAGAAAACAAACCTCTATAAATTGCTGACTCACTGACACTATATGCATATATTATGCAAGATCATTACCCTTAAAAACAATTTCCCACACTCACCCACCAACATGTCAACCCATCTTATCCTTATCACACTTGCTTCTCTTTATGACTCTTCGACACAGCTGCAACGTCTTTATTGAAATTTAATCTTTTTTATGACATTCCTTCATAATTTATTGCTTTTTTTATTACTTTTTTATTACTTTGAGTGACATTTATTGCTTTTAATTAAATATTTGGCCTCTTTAATTGCTTTTGATTATTTTCCATACAAAATTCGACCTTTTTATTGCTTTTGCTTAAAAATCGTGATCGAACTGTCATTCTTTATATACTGAGCAAACCTTGAAATTCATACAAAAATTTTTTTTATATATTACTTGGCAATGTGCATCTCTATTTTATTAATAAAGAGACATTGCATTAGTAATATAACACTTTGAATATGACGAACAGTTTTGTTTATAATAAAACAAAATAGTCAGGGGGGAAACCTCCTGATGTCACCATGTCGGAGGTGCGGCTCCTGCACTAAGGCAACAGCCGCACCCCGTCGTAGCATCGCCTGTCCAAGTTCGCACGTGGCTACGTACGACTTCTGTAAGTTTTGCTGTATTACGACTGCAGTATCCATCTTAATGACGAGCGTTCACCCTGGCAACCATGGTCGCATAGACGGGACACGCTGAAGACATCATCATATGATCCGCCTGCAATCCTTTGAACTCGCAGTTCCTGCACCGCAGCTCATTGAGGTATCGGCTCGCCCAGTGGCCAGCGTCGCCGCACCGTCTGCACACATCCGACTGGAACTTGCAGTCGCGCACCCTATGGTCGAAACTCAAACATCTGTCGCACGCCGGAATGGGTTCAAGCATCCTCACCGCAAACCGGAACCACTTAATGTACGCCCCCGTTGTTCTCAAATGCTCTGCAACACGCAGCGTGCACTCCAGAGTCACATTGGCTGTGCCCTCCTCTACCTTCCAGGGTGCGCTTACCAACCGGACGGATCTCTTATATTCACTCGGTGACATCAGCTCCCCGAGGTTCATGGAGTGCAATTCCTCCATGAACTTATCCGGGTAGATCTCCTTGTGGACGCGCTGGACCACTATTTTAGGCCCCAACTTGTCCTTCACAGCCACCTCCAATCCTACCTCAGAAAACTTCGCGTTACCCGCCATCTTCCTCCGCTCAGCCTCCGATGGCGTGCGAATTACAGCTCCATCCTTTGTCTGACGCACCTCGTGGACACGAAATTATCATAGTCAGCAGCCCACAATTGGAGGTTCTAAAAATCTCTGTGTTCTTTTTTTTTTTTTTTTTTTTAAATGATATCAGAGAGTAGGGACCAGGAAAACAGCAGTTTTGTTTAGAGAAAGGGAGAATGGAGGATTAGCCCGTGCTAATGTAGTTTAGTTTTAAGCTAAGTATCTATTTCATATATATCTTTCGCCTGAAAGGGCATTCGCTTTAATATTGTGCTGTAAGTACACTACCATTCAGAGATGGTAACAAGATTTAAAAATGTTTGTTGGGTTGCCTCTACGATCATTTTTTCTCTGAAAAAAAAATTTGGTCAGAGAGCTGTTCAAAGTGGCCACCAGAACTTTCAGTGGTGCTGCGAGTTTCCGTAGAGATTAATCACAGTGACTCACCAATTAGTGCCCGGCTAGCTCTAGGGTAGAGTTTGAGACTCTCTCAGGGTGTGGGAGTTCCCCACGTTGGGAACCCATGACAAAACCCGTACTCCGTCCCCTACAGCGTCCACTTGTAGAACCCGGAGTTTTGTTGCGGGAAAATAAAAATACTAAACGTAGGGTTAATTTTGTTGTATTGTGTTGTGGGAGGATTGGCCAGGCTTCAGCGACTGTAGTGTGATAGGTCTTCAATGATGACTGCTGATTAGAGCTGTTGTACTACATACTGTAGAGAAAAAATTAGAACTCAATGTAAAACAGTCATGCACAATAAAAATGTGTGCTGGGTAAAAATGGGGCAATATACATACCTATGAACGCTCATAAAGCTGGATTAGCACAAATGCCCGTATAGCTGTCCTTACGAAACAAGTGGGTTATTTGGTCCTCTCGTGCGAAACAAATTTTTTTTTGTCCTCTTTTGTTGTGGCAAATCTTATTGAAAGAAAAAAATTAAAATAATTTATGCCTGATTGCCGGTGTGTCTTGTTCAACTGCTTCTTCTTTTACGCATAGTATAGGTGTCAGTGTTAGAATAGACGTAAAAGAGCAATAGGGTGACTCGAATTATATTTGATAGTGAAGAAATACAGGGATGTTGTAAAAGTAAATAGAAAAAGAACCGGTGTAAATTTAAAAATGGTTTCGGGTAAATTTATGAATGAAGACTTTGCTAATTAAATTGTATGAACTCCTGGTAATGAGAAAAATAGGGTTATGGCATATACATATGAAAATGGAGAGAAAGTTAAAAAATTGAAAGAAAAATTGATGAAAAGATTTATTTTTGGTATCAGTTAGTAACAAAATTTCATATATTATTAGATTCATTAAAACGCAGTAAATTTTCTCAGAAAAAACTTAGTTAATCCTATCCAAGTTTCTAGAAAAAGAAAAGAACCGATAAATTTGGAAACGAAGCGGTTTGATTTTTTTGGAATTTGGAAAGAAACAGGGCAAATGTACGCAGAAGCAATAGATAGCAGAGTCAGAATAAAATTCAAGTTAGTGAAGAAAGCATCAAGAAAGCTAAAGAAAAGTTATTACAAAGAAGATTGGTGAAAATAGAAAAAAAATAGTTGGCCGTGCAAAAAGATAGAAGAGTTTATTCTGGTACTATATGAAACTGAAGCAAAGTGTGGACCAGAAAGGGGAAATACACGCAAGGCTGACTGATCCTAAACCAAGCTTTCAGAGACTGTGGGAGTGAAATTGCAATCATAGTAAGAAGCTCTTGTCCAAACGACGGTAAAACCAAACAGCCAGAGTAAAAATAAATAAGTAACCGGAAAAGCTAAAGGCTGTTAGGAAGAAGAATTTTGGAAGAGAAAAAAAAAGGAGTAAACGATCCAAGTGAAGAAAAACATTCAATAGAATTGAAAAAAAAAAACTTGAGTAACAGTTGGTCATTCTTGAATATTTATTATTATTGGTAGTGTTTTAGTTAGTGATTTGTAAAATTTAAGTGTATTTTATTTCGATTTGGCAATAAGAGATTATGTTTATAAAAAGGACCACGGCGAATTTATAGTGGAGTTAAAAACCGCACGGTGAAGAAAAGGTTGGTTAGTGTCGTAATTAGCGGAACGCCTGGAAATATGTTATTAATAATTCTAGTCAGCATATTTCTCTAAAGTGGGGCGTTATTAGAAGCAAAAGCCAAAAGTAGGAAATAAAACAACCTTTTGTATACCAAACCGAAGCTTGAATTTGGTTTTTTGAGAAGTAGTAAAATAATTTGGGTTCTGATAAGTGTAGAACCGATAACTAGCCTTAGGGAGCTCCTTCGGGTAGGTTGGGATAAAACCAGAGTCGGCAGGAAGAAATAAATGGTAAAATCGGGAAAGAAAGAAATTGATTTATAAAGTAGATATACTTGCCTTTTGTTCGCCGGAAATAAATTGGTCAGTGGTGAAACTGTTTTTTTATATTTGTTAAATAGTGTCTGTAAGATAGGATAATATTAATAAGTTTTTATATACATATAAGTATCTTTATTTGTGGTTAAAGTTTAATTGTGTCGCAAAGGAAAAGAAGTTATAGCTCATAAGAGATTATATTGATCTATAGAAGTTAAATTCATTTATTATTGATAATAAGTTTTAAGATTATAGTACAAACTGTATTAGTAATAAGGAAATTGTAGGTAATAAAAATGATTTGAAAAAATTATATATTAATGGAGCAATGGAAGAATAAATTGAGAAATGTTATGGCACTAGTAGATCGGTAAGTGGTGGGAACGGTCGAGTGGATGGTGGGTCACAGAATAAAATGTGTTCCAGGAGCCTTCTGTGACATGGTAGGGTGGGCAGAGAGAGGGTGAACAACTATTCCCTCATCTGACGAACGTGATTGTGGTGTGCGAGAGGTGTGAAGTGTATGTATGGTGATAGCAATAGTAACTTGTGTGTAAAATTTTTTTTGTGTGTGTTGGAAAATGAGGTCAAATTGCTGGCGACAGGGTTGGAACCCTCCTGAGAGCAACAGCAGGCCGGTAATCTCGCCGCAAAGGGTTTGACAACTAGAAAACGTTGAATTTTCCATAACATAACAAAAAATGGCGCCCAAACAAATGAAATGATTTATGATTCCTCAGCGTTATAAATCAGAGAAAATTAGGCATGTGAGAAAATCTAGACATGTAGAAATAGCCTATTAAAGAAATTGAAATAGACCAAATGTATGTCCGCAGAATTCGAATGGTTTCTTCGTAGCCTTCTAGTGGTTAATATCGATTGAGAAGTAGTACTCATGAATTTTGTGAACATTATATAATTGCAAACCATAGCCATCTGCCGTAACTTGACGGTAAAATGTACTGTGTTTTAATGTACGGTGGTTGTTGTGGGTTTTTTTTTTTGTGTTCAAATGTATAAATTTTGTATTAGTAAGAAGCCAGGTTGTACAAGAAAAAGTTAAGTATCCGTTTATTAGCAAATAGCGATGAAACGTCGTGCTTAACATTATTCATGGAGTGTCGTAATCTCGTCAAATTGTTTTTTCACGAACAAACGAAGTACGATCTGCAGCTTGGAATTTTACGTATAATAAAAGTAAATTGATTTCACATCACAATCGCATTCGTCAATTTTGAAAGTTAAAACCACTGCGACCGCCACGTCCGTCTACTGATGCCAGACATAATGAATAGATTTGTTAAAAAAAAAAAAAAAAAAAATATATATATATATATATATATATATATATATATATATATATATATATATATATATATATATATATATATATATATATATATATATATATATATATATATATATATATATATATATATATATATATATATATATTATATATATATATATATATATATATATATATATATATATATATATATATATATATATATACATATATATAATATAACACGTCATAAAACTAAGGTTAATATATTTATATACCATTTGTCAGTTTTGAGTGCTGAAGCAGTTTAATATTTTTTATTGTGCAAATTATTGAAATAGAGCAAACCGTGAGATCGGTATTCCAAGGCTGATAGCAGTTAAATTGTTTCAGTAAAATATTGAGTTAGCATTGCTCATATAATTTATTAGTGTTGTTGAATTAGTATTATTATTCAATTTTATATTTGCGACCAAATTGATTGGTTAGCTGAAATATTTATTAAAAAAGTGTTTCTTTAAAATTAATAAGTACTTAGTTTAGTAGTTTTAAACATTAATTATTACTGTATGTAGATGCTTATGTGAACTTCTTTTCCAGGTTTTTATAGAATTAAAACAGCTTAATATAACAGAGATTTTAATCCAGATACGTTTTTCGTTTAGTCCAGTTTTATTTTATTTTGCGAATCAAGTATAATACTTACATCTTCTATTTAATTTTTTATTGCGAAATACCTTAATCGAACTGTTCAGCTAAGAGAAGAGAAATAATTTTGTATAGAATAGGTTTAAAATAATATGAACATTCAAACTCGAGCGCAAAACAGGAAGCGAACAAGTCAGGTTAGATTAAATCAGTCAGGAGTTAAAGTGCCACCGAAAATTAGAAAAATTGAACCATCAAAAATTATGATGGAACATCAATATAGCCATGATACAAAAAACAAGGTAACCGCTTCGCTACAACAATACAACAATAAAAAAAACAACAGGTATTTTGTTTGTGTAAAAAGGCGAATTCACACTTAAGCTGTCAAAAGTAGTTGATAGCGAACATGCACAAAAATTTAAATGGCGTCGAAAAAGGTAAACAAAACTTGACACAAAAAGTGCCGCCATATTAATCGAATTCGCCTGAATTCGCCGATGCATCCACCTAATAATTAATTCGCCTTGAATATAGCCAAAATAATAACCAGATTCAGGATCTTTCTGCGACCATAAATACAAGACCCTTGAATGTAGCACCTTCAGCGAGTATAGTTGTAGATGAAGCAGATGATTTGCCCTCGGATGTCAGAGGATTAGTTAGTAATGAAGTTTTAAGCATCCAACATTCGCTAGAGAATAAAGTGAGGGATGTGGTGCAGTCGGAAATGGCTGAAGTGAGGAGAACTATAGCTGAACTGGCAAAAGGTGTTACTGATTTAACTAACATAACAAGGCAAACGCCAACAGCACCTATTAATCAAAATGCGTCAAATTTGGGTAGCAATGAACATTTTTCTCTGCCTGGAAGAATGGTAAATTTTGCGAAATAGATCTGAAAATGGGTCAATAAATAGTACAAATTTTAACAATGGAAATATGTCATTACCCGCGACTGGCAGGCTACATTTATCAGCACAAAGTTCAAATGACTCTGATGTAGCACGGATACGGATTGACAAATTAGGCATAGTTTTCGACGGGTGTCCAAAACATTTGAATATAGACGACTTCGTGTTTCGACTAGAACATCTTCAGGCACATTATCAGATACCATGGGCAGAAGTATTGCGGGATTTTCATATGCTTGTGTCAGGACCAGCAAGGGATTGGTATTGGCTACACGTTAAAACCCATGGCATAGCCGATTGGCCAAGGTTGAAGCATGCATTATTGCGGCAGTACCAAACAACCAGGTCTAACTTTGAAATAATGAGAGATTTAGTTGAAAGAAAGCAGCAGAGCGGAGAAACTGTGGACAGTTACTTTCAGGCAATGTGTCAAATAAGGGCAAGACTTATACAACCGATACCTGAATATGATCAGATAAAAATCATTAAAAGAAACGTTAGAGAAAGTTTAGGTCGAATTGTTTATCCTATATCGGTTTCGTCTGTTGAGCAACTTAGGGTAGAATGCAATGAAGTCGAGAGGAATTTTCCTAAAAGAGAAATGAGACCATTGCAGCAACCAGCGCGTCACCCAAAGTTCATAAGTGAAATAGATTATGATGATCAGGAAGTCGAAAATGAATTTGTGAACCCATCCGGAAATTATGAAGACTTAGCCGCGTTGAAATTGAACATGCCACAGCAGAAACAACCGGTAAGATGTTGGAATTGTAAAAAACCGGGCCATGTTTACATGCAATGCACAGCTAAAGAGTGGTCAGTATTTTGTTTCAAATGTGGTCGTCCAGATGTAATTGTACCAAAATGTCCAAACTGTAAGTCGGGAAACAAGACAGGAAAAAGAATTATGAAATAGTTCGAGCAAGGATTTTCAGCGATCGTAAAACATATAGAATATCGAATAGGATTTATAAAGTAAGAAAAAAGTTTGCGGAACTTAAGAAGCAAAGAAAGTTTGCAATAGAAACTGTCAGTCGAGTAAGCAATAAGCATTCAGAAAATAGAGTATTTGCTAACGTGCAAATAGAAGGTATAGAGATTCGAGGGTTATTAGATTCAGGAGCTTCAGTAAGCGTTCTTGGTAAAGGATGTAGAGAATTCGTAGAAGAATTAGACTTCAGCATTAAGCCGATATTGGCTAATGTGAAAACAGCCAGTGGCCAATATTGCAGAATATTAGGTAAAGCCAATTTTTTCATTAAGTATAAGGATCAGGAGCATAAAATGTTATTATATCTCTGTCCAGATTTGGAGCAGCCTCTTTACCTGGGTATAGATTTTTGGAGACTATTTCAGTTAGCACCAGAAGTAATAGGCATAAACGGAATGGATATTGAAAAGGTTAAAAAAGATTTCATTTCAGAAAGTAGTGAGTATAAGTTAAAGCCGCATGAATTAAGCAAAAAACAATGCCAAATTTTGGAAGAAGTAGTTAAAGGGTTCGATTCTTTTGAAACAAAAGGGCTAGGAATGACCCAATTGGAAAAACACTCAATAAAATTAATAGTATAATAATAATTTCATTAAGGTAATATTAATTGACGAGCAAATCCAACAATGCAAAGTAAAATATATGTATGTATATAATCATTCAAATAACTAAATTGTTAATTCATTCCCTTTTGGGGTTTCTTTGTAGAATAAAAATAGAAAGTAAATGTAACGAAACATCGTTACATCTCCCTCTTGGTTTTTTTTGTTTTTTTGTTTGTTTTATGGCACGCATACGTCATCTCTGGGCTTGGGAAAAATTAGTTTGTCTTCTTGAAGAGTTATCCAGACATCCAGCGAGCTCCGTATATATACTCCGACAATGACATCACTTACTACTCTTTTGAAACGTGCTCGCCTACCAGGTTCAATTGGTCTAATAGAGGCAAGTACACACCTGATAAGTTGACTTCTGAAATCACTCTCTTCTTCTTTTATGCCCAGATCTTTTACTAGCTTATCCAGTACATCGGGTTTTGGAGATTGCATCATGAAGCTTTGAGGGTGTAAATTAGGTAACCTTATAATTGAGGTAATTATAGCTTTGTTGGCGCAGTCTTCCAAGAATATAGTTCTGCGGCGTTTTGCTTTCTCCTTATCCATCGCCTGCTTAAAACGTATGCAACTTTTCTTAAATTTGTCTTCGGCCATCTTGGCTATCAGCGTGATATGGTTTTATACCTTTCAAATGTGCGGTGAGTTTTTTATTTTTGTTTTCTATATCAACCAGATCAACTATGACAGTAGTGCGTAGTTCCCTACCTAGAGTAAGGTAAGCTGGACTGTACTGGGTAGATGAATGCTTACTGGAATTTAAAGCTAGCGTCAATTCGGGAAGGTTATCGTCCCATCTTCTCTGGTTACTCTCCGTGTGCTGTGCTATCATGGTTTTAATAATTCTATTAGTTCTCTCAGTGGTGTTTTCATGCGGCGAATAGGGTGCTGTGTAACGCTGAGTTACCCCTAAAGACTTTAAATATTTTTGGCACTCTCGACTGTTGAATTGGGTACCGTTGTCAGTTAGAAGCACATATGGTACCCCAAAACGTGCTAGAATACGCTCACGGAAGGCTTTCAAAAATGTTTGGGTGGTCGCCTTTCTAACCGCGACAAACTCAGACCATTTGGTAAATTTATCGTGGAATACGATAAGGCTCGTGTTACCATGTATGGACCTTGGTAAGGGACCAACGAAATCAGCACTTACTGTATGACCAGGGAAAGGAGCTTGGGAAGTATGCATTTTACCGGCTGGTGCCTGTTGTAATGGTTTAAACCGTTGGCATGTTTCGCAACTTCTTATATGCTTGGTTATGTCGCGAAATATGCCTGGCCAATAATAAAGCTTGGTTACGCGTGCGATAGTTTTGTTTACTCCTAGGTTACAAGCAGTAACATCGTCATGATTTTCGGTAAGAACACGTCTTCTATCAGGTTTTGGAACCGACTAATTTCCATGGCACGGGGTCTTCATCATTATAAGATGATGAATCATATATGTGTCTTCTTAGATTTCCTTTATCGTCAATTTGGTAGTCGGGGCACTCTTCGGGTTGCTCCTTTACCATCTTATATTTCTTTTGGTACCAAGGATCGCTATTTGGAACTCCATTTATGACTTGTATAGTAGGTGTGCTCTCCGTTGGGCACAATGGGCTTCGAGACAACGCATCTGCGATAAGGTTAAACTTGCCTTTTCTATAGCGGACTTCGTAATCGAATTGTATAAGTTCTAGGGCCCAACGTGCAATTCGGCCAGAAGGTGACTGGATTGAATTCAGCCATTTAAGTGATTGGTGATCGGTCACAATGATGAAATGGTATCCCTCGACATAATGTCTCATCTTACGGATGCCCCAGATAATGGCCAGACACTCCTTTTCTGTGACTGTATAATTCCGCTCCGCTACTAGTAACGTACGACTTGCATATGCAATAACCTTCTCGCCATCTTCATACTCTTGAGTAAGTACGGCACCCAATCCCGTATCGCTGGCGTCCGTTTGAAGGATAAACGTGCGCGTAAAATCTGGACAAGTAAGAGCTGGAGCTTCCGCGAGTCTTTGCTTTATCTCCTCAAATGTTTTCTGCTGTCGAGTTCCCCACTCCCACTTTTTACCTTTCTTCAAAAGCTCATTCAAGGGAGCAGTTAGGGTTGAAAAATTGGGTACAAAACGTCTGTACCAAGCGGCCGTGTTCAGAAATGACCTTAACTCTTTGAGAGTGGTGGGCTCGGCAAGAGCAATAATCGCTTTTACCTTTTCAGGATCGGTGTGCACTCCGTTTTCACTAACCACATGGCCTAAATACTTGATTATCCTTTTCGCGAAGGAGCATTTCTCAGGACTGATACGCAGCTTTGCAGCAACCAGGCGGTCGAAGACAACTTTCAAATTGCGTAGATGTTCACCACGATGTCATCAAGATAGGCGAAAGCAAATGAGTCTAGTTCGGAGCCAATCACGAAGTCTAATGCTCTCTGGAACGTTGCTGAAGCAGAATGTAAGCCGAAAGGCATTACGCGCCATTGAAGAAGGCCGCGCCCTGGAACCGTGAAAGCAGTGAAAGTTTTGCTTTCAGTAACCATGGGTATCTGCCAGTAACCGTTGCGTAGATCAATTGTGGTGAAGTATTTGCTGTTCCTCAACTTTTCCAGAATAGAGTTAATTTGCGGCAGAGGATATGCATGCCGGATCGAGTTTTCATTTATCTGTCGGTAATCGACGCACAATCTCCAGTCATTATTCTTTTTCCGTACGAGAACAATGGGTGAACTGTACGGGCTCTTCGATGGTTCTATTTTACCTTCCCTTAATAGTTCGTCTATCTGCTTATTAATGACTTCTTGCATGGCCGGATTTCGCGGGTAGTATCTTTGACGCAATGGCCGTGAATGTTTCATGGAAATGACGTGTTCAGTAACGTCTGACGGCCCCTCAATAGCTTCAAAGCGAGGAAGCTCATTCGCTAAAAATGTCGAAATTATTTCTTCAGTTTGGTCTGGCTTGGTACAAGTAGCTAGTGAATTTGCCTGTAATGAACTACTTAAAGTGAAATCAGTTTTACTTTTATTCTTACTCAAATCTTTTCTTTGTGTCCGGGGGCTAACATGCAATTCGCGCCCAGGTTGTTGAAGGAAATCTGTTCCGAGGATAATTGGATCAAGGCTGTTTTCAGTACGATAAAATTATATCGGTAGACGATGCCCTTCATTACGAACCACAAGTTTACTATTCCTTTTACCTCTACTTTCGAGCGATCTGCCAACTGTAACGCTGGGAAATCAGCTGCGAGCATGGGAACGTTAAGTTCCTGTACGGTTGATAATTGAATGCATGAGTGTGTAGCGCCGGTATCTACAATTGCTGAAATTCTATCGTTTCTTATGTTAATCCATGTTCTTAAGCGATTGTCTTCATCGATGCGGAGTTTTATTGGAAAGGCTAATGGTTTTAGAGATCTTCTGCCCCTTCTCCTACCTGAGGATCTCTTTTCGAGTTTTCCGGGTCATAACGGCAATAATCTACGGTTCGTACTCCTCTCTTGCCGCAGTCCCAGCAAAATAGTACCTGGGGTTTATTACACCCTGCACGGTTGTGACCATTTTCTCCGCATCGATAGCATGCGAATTTCAAATTTACACCTGCCACGACTGTCTGTACTCGGCGAACGGGTTTCGTTTGCTTATCTTCTTCGGCTCGAATATTTTCGTATTCTTGTGCTAATATAATCAAATCTCTTAGTTTGCTGAACTCACTTCTTTTTCGGTCTAATTGTTGGTCTAGTGTTAAATTGGCCCACCTCATTAGTGACTGTATCTCGGTTACATACGTGACAAAACTTTCGTTGCTCTTTTGACATCGATTTCTAATAGCGTCGTCTAAATTTTCAAAGAATTTGCTTGGCAAGAAGAATAGCTTAAAATCGTCAACAAAATCGGAGTATGTTTCCCAATTGATTTTATTATTTCGATACCAGGCTGCAGCTTCACCTTTTAAAAGTTCTGGCATGCAATTTAACAAGGATTTTCTTGAGATAGAATAACACGTGGACAATTCTTCAATTCTTTCTAAAAAGCCTAACGGTTCTTTCCCGCCATCATACTTAATGCCCCACTTGCGTACTTTGTCACATACCTCAGAAATATTAACGGGATTATCATTCTGTTCACACATAGATCGACCTGGAGAGGACGCTCGAGAACTTTGCTGATCTGGGATTCTTACCTCTTTACCCCCGTCATATGCCGATCGCAGTTTTTGAAGGTAAAGTTCATGATCTGGAGGAATATCGTTCTTGTCCAAATAAGCTCTGAGTCGTACTCTCATTTCGTCCACGTTTCCATCATTATCAATACCAAGTTCTTTCAAGCAATTGGACAGTACGTCCTTTTTTAAACAGTTGATAAATGAACGGCTCATTTTTCTTCTTTTCTTTTCTTTTATTTTTTTTTTTTAAGTCCCTGCTCGGGCGCCATTTATAATAATACTCGCCGGGGTATACTCACTTGGATATCCAGGAATCCAAACACATGGACATTTTTATACCCTTCACAAAAATGTTAAGGGTATATATAAGTTTGTGATTCCGTTTGTAATTTCTACAGTTTTTTTTTGCGACCCTATAAAGTATATATATTCTGAATCAGAATTAATGGAAAAGTCGATTAAGCGATGTCCGTCTGTCCGTCTGTCCGCTGTTGAAATACCGTTTCTGAGAAAACCATTAGACTTAGAAACTTTTTTCTTTCACCATTCTTTTACCCCATCGATTCATGGGTTTGCTATTGAAATTCAGTAATATCGGTCCACGTATAGCTGAGATATATTCAAAATTCCGAAAAAAACCATTTTTTTTTGCAGTTTTGTATGAAAATTTTTGAAAACAAAAGTTGTTCGCTTTGCTTCAAACTTCACACACTTATTAAGCATGGTGACTAAAAGACAAAAAATCTTTTTTTCAGATATCGGTCCATATATACCCGAGATATAGCCCAAATCGGATTTTAATGAAAATGTCGCATAGGCGAAGCTAAACAACTTTTTTTGCTCAAAAGCAGTTCTGGTAATAAAATTAGGTTACATAAATATGGAAAATGAGAATTTCCGATATCGGTCCATACATACCCGAGATATAGCCTAAACCGGGTTTTTCATGAAAATGTCGCGTAAGCGAACTTAAACAACTTTTTTGTGCTCAAAAGCAGTTCTGGTAATGAAATTAGGTTACATAAATATGAAAAATGAAAATTTCCGATATCGGTCCATATATACCCGAGATATAGCCCAAATCGGGTTTTTCATGAAAATGTCGCGTAAGCGAACTTAAACAACGTTTTTGTGCTCAAAAGCAGTTCTGGTAATGAAATAGGGTCATATAAATATGAGAAATGAAAATTTTCGATATCGGTCCATATATACCCGAGATATAGCCTAGACCGGGGTTTCCATGAAAATGCCGCTTAAGCGAACTTAAACAACTTTTTTGTGCTCAAAAGCAGTTCTGGTAATGAAATTAGGTTACATAAATATGAAAAATGAAAATTTCCGATATCGGTCCATATATACCCGAGATATAGCCTAGACCAAGGTTTTTATGAAAATGCCGCGTAAGCGAACTTAAACAGCTTTTTTGTGCTCAAAAGCAGTTCTGGTAATGAAATTAGGTTACCTAAATATGGAAAATGAAAATTTCCGATATCGGTCCATATGTACTCGAGATATAGCCCAAATCAGGTTTTTCATGAAAATGTCGCGTAAGCGATCTTAAACAACTTTTTTTTGCTCAAAAGCAGTTCTGATAATGAAATAAGATTACATAAATATGAAAAATGAAAATTTCCGATATCGGTCCATATATACCCGAGATATAGCCTAAACTGCGGTTTTAATGAAAATGTCGCGTAAGTGAACTTAAACATATTTTTTTTGCTTAAAAATAGTTCTGGTAATGAAATAGGGTCATATAAATATGACAAATGAAAATTTTCGATGTCGGTCCATATATACCCGAGATATAGCCTAGACCGGGTTTTACATAAAAGTGTCGCGTAAGCAAACTAAAACAACATTTTTGTGCTCAAAAGCAGTTCTAGTAATGAAATGAAGTTATATAAATATGAAAAATGAAAATTTCCAATATCGGTCCATATATACCCGAGGTATAGCCTAGAACGGGTTTTTCATGAAAATGCCGCGTCACCGAAATTAAACAACTTTTTTTGCTTAAAAGCGGTTCTGGTAATAAAATAAGGTTATATAAATATGAAAAATGAAAATTTCCGATATCGGTCCATATATACCGCAGATATAGCCTGGAACGTGGTTTTCATGAAAATGCCGCGTAAGCGAACTTAAACAACTTTTTTTGCTTGAAAGCAGTTCTGGTAATCAAATAAGGTTATATAAGTATGGAAAATGAAAATTTCCGATATCGGTCCATATATACCCGAGATATAGCCCAAACCGTGTTTTTCATGAAAATGCCGCGTAAGCGAACTTAAACAATTTTTTCGCCTTAAAGCAGTTCTGGTAATAAAGTAAGGTGATATAAATATGGAAAATGAAAGTTTTCGATATCGGTCCATATATACCCGAGATATAGCCTAAACCGGGTTTTTCATGAAAATGTCGCGTAAGTGAACTTAACAATTTTTTTTTGCTTAAAAACACTTCTGGTAATAAGATAAGGTTATATAAATATGGAAGATAAAAATTTCCGATATCGGTCCATATGTACCCGATATATAGCCCAAATCGGTTTTTTCATGAATATGTCGCGAAAGCGAACTTAAACAATTTTTTCGCCTTAAAGCAGTTCTGGTAATAAAATAAGGTGATATAAATATGGAAAATGAAAGTTTTCGATATCGGTCCATATATACCCGAGATATAGCCTAAACCGGGTTTTTCATAAATACGCGGCGTAAGCGAACTAAAACAGCTTTTTTTTGCTTAAAAGCAGTTCTAATAGCAAAATAAGGTTATATAGGTATGGAAAATGAAAATTTCCGATATCGGTCCATTTATACCCGAGATATAGCCCAAACCGGGTTTTTCATGAAAATGTCGCGTAAGCGAACTTAAACAAAAATTTTTTTTTGCTTAAAAACAGTTCTGGTAATAAGATGAGGTTATATAAATGTGGAAGATAAAAATTTCCGATATCGGTCCATATATACCCGAGATATAGCCTAGACCAGGGTTTTCATGAAAATGTCGCGTAAGCGAACTTAAACAGCTTTTTTGTGCTCAAAAGCAGTTCTGGTAATGAAATTAGGTTACCTAAATATGGAAAATGAAAATTTCCGATATCGGTCCATATGTACCCGAGATATAGCCCAAATCGGGTTTTTCATGAAAATGTCGCGTAAGCGAACTTAAACAATTTGTTGTGCTCAAAAGCAGTTCTGGTAATGAAATAAGGTTATATAAATATGGAAAATTAAAATTTTCGATATCGGTCCATATATACCCGAGATATAGCCTGAACCGATTTTTTCATTAAAAAAATTATTTTTTTTTTTGCTGAAAAGCAATTCTTGTTATAAAAGAAGGTTACTAAAATACAGAAAATAAAAAATTCCGATATCGGTTCATATATAACCGAGCATATTCAGGCCAAATTTTTAATATACTATACATATTCATGACTATCGTGAAGGGTATTTTAGATTCGGCCCAGCCGAATATACTACACTCTTACTTGTTAATATTAACCTTACAATTTATTTCCAGTTTTTCAATAAAATAATTTTAGACTTTACGATAAGATTTTCATGGAACACAAAAAGCAATTTTAAGAGTATAACCAGGAGATAACCGTGCAGCAACTTGTCACCCAGACACACAGAACCAGAATGACCCCGCTCGCCAGAAAAATGAAAAGGCCTGAGACCTATGGCCATTAGTGTCCCTGTGCACTACTACCATGGTGCCTGGGCTCTATGGCTATTGGTAACCAGTAGGGTCCCTGTGCACTACTACATGAGTAGAGCTTGTTTGTGTCCGTAATGTGGCTGCTAGCGAAGCTATTACAAACTTGCGTCTAGCTGTCCACACGCGAGCACAGCCAAAGCCCAACTGAAACAGTAGCGACACATAGACATGAGAATTATTGTTAGTTACGAATACCTTGATTAAAGCTTAGCTTAAACTAATACACGCGTGTGTATGTGTGAGTGTCAGTGTGTGAAACATTGCTGCTGCTTGGTTCTCAACCACTGTTAACTGAAAAGAGAATACTCTTTAAATAATATGTATAAAATTATTTCCAAATGTTAATAAATGTTAACGGTATTTACTTAAGAGAAAAATTTGTAGGTATATATAAATAAAATTTGGAATTTCATAAAGGTAATAGTAATTGACGAGCAAATCGAACAATGCAAAGTAAAATATATGTATGTATATAATCATTCAAATAACTAAATTGTTAATTCATTCCCTTTTGGGGTTTCTTTGTAGAATAAAAATAGAAAGTAAATGCATATAACGAAACATCGTCACAATACTCGAGATATAGCCTGAACCGATTTTTCCAATAACATTTTTTTTGCTGAAAAGCAGAGAAAATTAAAATTTCTGATATCGGTCCATATATACCCGAAATATAGCCTAAACCGGGTTTTTCATAAGCGAACTTAAACAATTTGCAGTTCTGGTAATGAAATAAGGTTATAAAAATATGGAAAATTAAAATTTTCGATATCGGTCCACATATACCCGAGATATAGCCTGAACCGGTTTTTCCATTAAAAAATTTTTTTTTTTTTTGCTGAAAAGCAATTCTCGTTATAAAAGAAGGTTACTAAAATACAGAAAATAGAAAATTCCGATATCGGTTCATATATAACCGAGCGTATTCAGGTCACATTTTTAATATACTATACATAATCGTGACTATCGTGAAGGGTATTTTAGATTCGGCCCAGCCGAATATACTACACTCTTACTTGTTTTGTCAAAAATTTCCATACAAAATTTCAAAAATTCATGGCTTTTTTCGGAATTTTGAATATATCTCAGCTATACGTGGACCGATATTACTGAATTTCAATAGCAAACACATGGCAATATGGAGTAATATAATGGTGAAAGCAAAGCAAAAAGTTTCTCTGTCTAATGGTTTTCTCAGAAACGGTATTTCAACGAACGACAGACGGACAGACGGATATCGCTTAATCGACTTTTCCATTAATTCTGAATCAGAATATATATATATACTTTATAGGGTCGCAAAAAAAAAACTGTAGAAATTACAAACGGAATCACAAACTTATATATACCCTTTACATTTTTGTGAAGGGTATAAAAAAAAAAAACTGGAACTCAGAACAGGAACTCCGGAACTCAGGAAGCAAGGAGGCAGCAAAATATACATGGAGATCAGCAACATCATCATATCAAAGCGGTGGTGCAGCGGCAAAAGTTGCCGTAAGCAACAGGCAGACAAAGGCTGTAGGAGACTTTGGTTGCAAAAAGGGTACAACGGAGGGTTGCCTCTGCTACGTAGTCCTAACCTTGTCCTATTAAAAACTCCGCGTGCAAAAACGCCCAACCTACTAAAAGTCCGATCGTCCTCTAAGACCCTACTACAATCTCAAATCCCCCCGTCTTGATAAATTCCCAAGTTCTCTACCCTAAATGTCATCAGAGTCTGGGCAATCAGTCAGTATATGCCACACGTCCTCCGGTCCCCCACCACACCTACAGTCCGAAGTCGCGGACAGGCCCTTTCTATGCAAAAATGCATTTAGTGAACCATGCCCCGTCAGTATAAAGCCCAGACTCAAACCGAAGCCAAAGTCTGGGTGCTTCTGTACGAACGTCACGTCACGTATAAAACTATACGTTACCCGCCCCTTGTCACTGTCTGTCCAGCGAGCCTGCCATCTAGACACGAGACACTCCAAAAGAAGTGTCTTACCTGCTCTAACTTCTCCGACAATCAAGTCAGAAGCAGAAATCCAAGCCCGCTCCAGAAGTGGCAAACCCCTTTTAAACTTGAAAGCAATAGCACTACGTATCACTTCCAAGTCAAGAGGAGCCGCACCTAGCAAAACCTGCATAGCGTCCGTCCAAACTGTCCTGCAAACTGGCATGCAAGCCAGCATAGCCACCCTCCGACATGTCAAGACCTTGCTCCTGCCATACCTAGACATAACTGCTTCGTACCATACAGGGGCACCACACGTTGCGCAAGCAACGAACAGACCACCATATATGGTCCGGACAGCACGCCTACTCAGACCCCAGTCACTTCTAAGGATACGCCTAATCATTCCCGCAACAACAGTCAACTTGTCCCTCACATGAGCAAGATGCACTAAAAAGTTCATCCGCTCACTCATCACTATTCCCAGGTATTTGACCTGAGTCACATACCGGAGACTAGTGCCACCAGATCGAATAAGTGGCGGACGATTCAGCGATAATGTGCCTTTCAGCAACATTATCACGGTCTTGTTCATGGCCACGTCAACACATGCGCCCCACTCATTAACAATACGCATTTCCCCTCACCCTGGTTTTCCAGCTCAGCACGAGACCGTCCTTCGACCAAAATGAGAAGATCATCCGCATATGCACACAGCTTGAAAGTAAGACTGAGATTCCGCAACAGAGTATCCATCATGAGGTTCCAAATAAATGGACCGCAGATGGAACCCTCAGGGCCACCCCTAGTAACATTCCTCCAAACAGTGTCGCTAGCACCTACCACACAAGCTTTTCTGTTGCTGAAGTAACTCTCCCAGAGCGAAAGTTCCCGACAGCCTACTTGACGCAGTCTATCAAGAACCCCACCACAAGAGAGATAATCAAACGCACCCCGAAAATCAACAAATATGCCCAACACATACTTGGCAGTCGAGTCACCTACACAACGCCGAACATGCAACCACGCATCTTCAACAGACCTACCTTTCCTAAACCCAAACTGAAACCCAGAAGTACTCTCATTGGCGTCCTCCATCAGCCTAGACACCATTATCCTCTCCAGCACCTTACCAAGGACCGGAAGAAGACTGATGCCCCGATAAGAACGAGGATCACTCCGCACTCTATCAGGAGACTTTAAGAGGACCACAACTCGAGCAATCTTCCAAGCTCCAGGGAAACAGCCCTGACTAACACAACCAGACAAGATGGACTCCAGGTATTCCGGTATGGCCTTCCAGATGCTTTTACACATCTCTCCAGTCATACCATCAATACCGGGAGACTTTCTGCTTCTGACTTGACCCACACTGTCTACAATCTCCATTCTCTCAAGGTTTGGAGGATCAACCACCTCCCTAACCGATTCCGCCCCCGGAAAGAAGGCCCTCAACAGCGCGTCCATGCAATCGTTCCATGCTGTTAATGAAACATCACCAACACAAATCGATGCAATATCGGTATGTTTGCCCTTACCCCTGCAAATACGGTAAACCGCACCCCAAGGGTCGTCCCTATTCTCCCTGACAAAATTTCTCCACTCGTCCTCCTTGACTCTAACAATAGCGTCCTTATACGTTCTAAGAGCAGTCATGTAGGCAGTCTTACGCTGAGCTAAATCTTCAGCATTGGAACGCCTGGCTCTTTGAAATTGCTTCCTTAGAACCCTGCCGTTCCTCCGCATCATATTTAACTCAGGGGTCGACCATTTGACCCTACTTGGCCTAGCTCGGCTACTACGACCAAGTACTGCATCGTTAACCGTGCACATCCACTGATCCAACATGCTGATCTGGTCATCAAGAGTACGTGCCCTATAGTCAGCTAATGGCAGCAACGCGGTTGCCGCTCTAAAATTACGCGCGTAAAGGTCCCAGTCTATCCCGTGAAGGTGCCACCGACGAAGTGGCTCAGTCCTACCCAACGTACGTCCCCCATAAGCAACCATAATCTCAATAAGATTATGATTACTTATTTCCCACCCGTCACACACCCTCCACCTAAACCTAAAAGCTGTCATCGCTGCCCCAGTCGCAGCTGTCACGTCAATGTCACTGACACCCCCAGGCCCATCAAAGATATACAGATCACTCGGCTCATTCAAAACACCGAGGCCCACCTCTACCATCCATTCGCTTAGCATCTGACCTCTCATACGGCTCCGATGTTCGGCCGTACGTCCTCGCATTTTGGAGAACCACATGGGAGAAGATGCGTTGGCATCCAAGGATGAGCGGATTGCCACTCGCAAGTAGTAGCACTGTATCCATATACCTTATGTATGGCTCCAGGGGTTCGCCAAACCTACAATAGATGCTAGCCACCAACATCTCCCCAAACGCCCTCCCCCCCAACGCGAATACAAACCCCCCATTGGCTACAATTAACTACCGTACAGTCCAAGTCCCTGTCTCTAACTATAACAACAGAGCTACCCCCCTCATCCGTAAATGCTCGCCACCCCCCCGGCAACCCCCTAATGCAACCATTCGCAACATATGGCTCTTGCACAACCGCAAGAGCAGCATCCAAAGTGCACATTGCCTGCCCAAACTCACAAACTACTGAATATGCCCGCTGGCAATTCAGTTGCAAAATCTTAAGTGATGTTGCCAAGTTCGCCGCCATTTTAGTGTCTAGCGTTCGCGGCAGCTATCTTCGATGCTATGATCGGGCAAGCCGAAGACAGCATCATATGTCCAGCAGGCAGCCCCTTTAATGCACAGTTCCGGCACCGAACAGGATTCTGACATCTTGAAGACAAATGTCCAGTCAGACCACATTGGCGACACACACTATCACTAAATCTGCAGTTTCTGACCTCGTGGTCGAAGCCCAGGCAGCGGAAGCAGGCACGCACCGGGTCCTGGGGTCTGGCAACGAATCTAAACCATTTTACATATACCCCGTTGCCCGTCAACTTCTCCAATACTGCGCTTGTTACCTCCAGGATAACATTTATTCTTCCTTTACTGTTCGGCTTCCATGGGGCTGACACTATGCGAACGCTCTTTTTTAATTTCTCCGGCAACATATCCTCCTTCAAATTCGTGTCGTACAGGTCGCCCATAAAATCCTCAGTGGAAACCTCGGCGTGTACTCCCTGTACAACGACCCTCGGTCCCAGTTTATCCTTAACTGAGACTTCCAAACCCACCTCTGCAAACTTGGCATTAGCCGCTATTTTCTCCCTCTCAACAACAGAGGGAGTTCTTATAACAGCACCACCACCGCGCATCGGTCGAATGCCATGGACTCGCACCCCAAGTGATGGGGCTACCTCTTTCTCAACTTTCTGCACAACCTCCTTAGAAGTAGAGCCCTCCTTGCCTTTTACCACCACAGACCACGTTTCCACCGGCTTGGAAACAAGCGGTGGATATTCCATGGTTGGAACCGGGTCTTGAGGCACACCAAAAACAGACATATCACCAACTACTGGATTTAAACCCCCAGCAGCAACAAAACCAGCACCTCCCTTCAACGGTATGTTACACCTGCCATCTATCCTTCCCAACAAACGGAAAAGCACCATCAATAGAGACTCAAAACGGAATGTATTTTTTAAAATACACCTTCCGTAGGCCTTGCTCACACCGTCCTCCAAGGCAACATCCGTCAAGGCTGAGGAAATTGCCTTCATCTCCGCAATAAAATCCACTGCAGTAGGCAGCAACTGCGGCAACACGTCCTTCTTCTTCTTCATCTTCGGTTTCTTCACCTGCATAGCAGCAACACCAACATCCGCATCAGATGCCAAATTTGATACCGCACTGACCAGAACTTCATCCAACACTTCCTCTCTGCATCTGGGGGAATCACCCTTTAAAGTAGGGGATCCACTCTTCGACCTAGATTTTAGTTTCTTGGCCCTTTTCCTTCCCATACCACCATCTTCAGTGCTGGACAGCTCGCTAGTTGCCGAAAACTTCCTAGCGGCAGTAACAACAACAGGACCAACAGCACCAACCAAACCAACAGCACCAACATCTTCACTGGTGATGTCAGACGCATCACCCCTAGCAGTAGGCCTGCCGTTGCCCTTGCGTTTGCCCGCAGGCAACATAGCGAAAAACTTCACCTCACTCGCAAATAAAAATTAAAAAATTCAAGAGTTATAATTTCGTCAAAACACACGAAATTATCCTTAGCAACTAGTTCACTTAAAAGTCTACGGTACTTTATAATATTTCGCCACTAATCTACTATATAGAAAAAGAAAAAACCAGAAGCGGTAACACTGGTTGTCAAAACTTAAACTGATATTCAATGTCAAAACTTAATTCTATATTATAGATACGAAAAACGGCAGTAATAGCCAAGAAAATACAAAAACTGCAAAAAGGGCAACACTGGTGCTAAAATGTCACAGCGGCAACGCTGGACTAACCAAAATGTCAAAAAAGTCACCAATGTTCAACAACGATAACACCAGTCCACCAAAAAACCAAAGCGGCAACACTCACGAATTCGCCGTAAAAAAAATAGTTCAAAGTCCCGGATTTCTGACGCCGGTACAAAAACCCGCCACTTTTACACAACGCCTATACGTATAGGTAATTTTAATCACGCTATATCTTCCGAATCTGTTGACCGATTCCAAAAATATGCACACCACGAGATTCAGAAAGAAATCCGCCACTAACACGCACTAATATTAAGAGTATCTATAGAGTTTTACACCAATCTATAAAAGGCCAAAGTCCACAATACTATTTATTATATAATAAATAATAATATTATAATATTTCTCTTCGATTTTATTTACACAGTTTTAACCGCTTTTAAACAATTTTAAAAAAACCACTGGGAAGACTCAATTTTATTGCGACCAACAACAGTCATGGCTGTCTCGTACCACACAGGTGCACCATAAGTTGCGCATGCAACAAACAGTCCACCTGTGCTTTGTGCTGTTCCTGGTCACTGTTTGCGGTGTGTTGTCATCATGTGTGCTGTTTTTGCTGTGTTGCTGGTTGCTGATTGGTTGCAGAGTTGCTGGCAACGTCGTTTTGTTTGTAAGTCCTTCAGTGAGGGGGGTCATGTCTAACTGTTGTTTTTTGTTTTGTTCGTGTTGTAAAGGGTTGGGCCACAGGGGGGTGGCCAATGTACTCATCCGTGAGGATGAATGTTGAATGTTTTTGTTGTTTTTGTTTATTGTGCTTTGTGCCCGTGTGTGTTTTGTGTTGCAGGTGATGCAGTTTGTTCGTTGAGTGGCTGCTGTTTTGCTGTTGTCGCTGACGTTCCTGTTGTTCCTGTTTAATGTTGCTGTTTGCTGTTATTGCTGTGTTCCTGTGTGCTGTTTACTGTAAGTATGGTTGCAGGGGGTCACCAGTCCCTGAGCCGTTTGGGGCTCTACTGGTAGTCTGACCTTGGGCTACGAAGTCTGACCGGAGACTTAATCTGGTACCACGGGAACCGGGAGCCCCAGGAACTTGTTCCTGCCCGGTTATGGTGCGGCCCTTCGGGGAGTATCGTGGGGGTTGTGGTTTTAACCCAAATCGCGGGGAGAGTCCAAACAACATGTGATCGAATTGGTACTCATGCATGACAGTTTGTCATGTATGGGGGCGCTGGTAGACGCATTGTATTCACCCGGTGATTAGATCACCGTGGGGTAAGGCCATAATGGCAGGTACCCACGATAATCGTTTTCACAACTGTCCCTATCTACTCACTCACTTGGTCTGTGTAGTTGACTGCGTCGTGACGTGCTTTTTCATAGCGAATAATAGCGGTTTTTTAAAATTGTTTAAAAGCGGTTAAAACTGTGTAAATAAAATCGAAGAGAAATATTATTCTATAGTGATTTTTGTTGCGAATGCAATAGTGTATAAATCTCCAAAATCGCCCGGTAGATTGCGGAAATATATCGAGATTGAAAATCGGTTCGGAATCTTCAAGCGATCAGTACATGTGTTCGTGTTTTACCGGCGCATGTATTGTGGACTTTGGCCTTTTATAGATTGGTGCAAAACTCTGTAGATACTCTTAATATTAGTGCGTATTAGTGGCGTATTTCTTTCTGAATCTCGTGGTGTTCGTATTTTTGGAATCGGTCAACAGATTCGGAAGATATAGCGTGATTAAAATTACCTATACGTATAGGCGTTGTGTATAAGTGGCGGGTTTTTTTACCGGCGTCAGAAATCCGGGACTTTGAACTATTGTTTTTACGGCGAATTCGTGAGTGTTGCCGCTTTGGTTTTTTGGTGGACTGGTGTTATCGTTGTTGAACATTGGTGACTTTTTTGACATTTTGGTTAGTCCAGCGTTGCCGCTGTGACATTTTAGCACCAGTGTTGCCCTTTTTGCAGTTTTTGTATTTTCTTGGCTATTACTGCCGTTTTTCGTATCTATAATATAGAATTAAGTTTTGACATTGAATATCAGTTTAAGTTTTGACAACCAGTGTTACCGCTTCTGGTTTTTTCTTTTTCTATATAGTAGATTAGTGGCGAAATATTATAAAGTACCGTAGACTTTTAAGTGAACTAGTTGCTAAGGATAATTTCGTGTGTTTTGACGAAATTATAACTCTTGAATTTTTTAATTTTTATTTGCGAGTGAGGTGAAGTTTTTCGCTATGTTGCCTGCGGGCAAACGCAAGGGCAACGGCAGGCCTACTGCTAGGGGTGATGCGTCTGACATCACCAGTGAAGATGTTGGTGCTGTTGGTTTGGTTGGTGCTGTTGGTCCTGTTGTTGTTACTGCCGCTAGGAAGTTTTCGGCAACTAGCGAGCTGTCCAGCACTGAAGATGGTGGTATGGGAAGGAAAAGGGCCAAGAAACTAAAATCTAGGTCGAAGAGTGGATCCCCTACTTTAAAGGGTGATTCCCCCAGATGCAGAGAGGAAGTGCTGGATGAAGTTCTGGTCAGTGCGGTATCAAATTTGGCATCTGATGCGGATGTTGGTGTTGCTGCTATGCAGGTGAAGAAACCGAAGATGAAGAAGAAGAAGGACGTGTTGCCGCAGTTGCTGCCTACTGCAGTGGATTTTATTGCGGAGATGAAGGCAATTTCCTCAGCCTTGACGGATGTTGCCTTGGAGGACGGTGTGAGCAAGGCCTACGGAAGGTGTATTTTAAAAAATACATTCCGTTTTGAGTCTCTATTGATGATCCTTTTCCGTTTGTTGGGAAGGATAGATGGCAGGTGTAACATACCGTTGAAGGGAGGTGCTGGTTTTGTTGCTGCTGGGGGTTTAAATCCAGTAGTTGGTGATATGTCTGTTTTTGGTGTGCCTCAAGACCCGGTTCCAACCATGGAATATCCACCGCTTGTTTCCAAGCCGGTGGAAACGTGGTCTGTGGTGGTAAAAGGCAAGGAGGGCTCTACTTCTAAGGAGGTTGTGCAGAAAGTTGAGAAAGAGGTAGCCCCATCACTTGGGGTGCGAGTCCATGGCATTCGACTGATGCGCGGTGGTGGTGCTGTTATAAGAACTCCCTCTGTTGTTGAGAGGGAGAAAATAGCGGCTAATGCCAAGTTTGCAGAGGTGGGTTTGGAAGTCTCAGTTAAGGATAAACTGGGACCGAGGGTCGTTGTACAGGGAGTACACGCCGAGGTTTCCACTGAGGATTTTATGGGCGACCTGTACGACACGAATTTGAAGGAGGATATGTTGCCGGAGAAATTAAAAAAGAGCGTTCGCATAGTGTCAGCCCCATGGAAGCCGAACAGTAAAGGAAGAATAAATGTTATCCTGGAGGTAACAAGCGCAGTATTGGAGAAGTTGACGGGCAACGGGGTATATGTAAAATGGTTTAGATTCGTTGCCAGACCCCAGGACCCGGTGCGTGCCTGCTTCCGCTGCCTGGGCTTCGACCACGAGGTCAGAAACTGCAGATTTAGTGATAGTGTGTGTCGCCAATGTGGTCTGACTGGACATTTGTCTTCAAGATGTCAGAATCCTGTTCGGTGCCGGAACTGTGCAATAAAGGGGCTGCCTGCTGGACATATGATGCTGTCTTCGGCTTGCCCGATCATAGCATCGAAGATAGCTGCCGCGAACGCTAGACACTAAAATGGCGGCGAACTTGGCAACATCACTTAAGATTTTGCAACTGAATTGCCAGCGGGCATATTCAGTAGTTTGTGAGTTTGGGCAGGCAATGTGCACTTTGGATGCTGCTCTTGCGGTTGTGCAAGAGCCATATGTTGCGAATGGTTGCATTAGGGGGTTGCCGGGGGGGTGGCGAGCATTTACGGATGAGGGGGCTAGCTCTGTTGTTATAGTTAGAGACAGGGACTTGGACTGTACGGTAGTTAATTGTAGCCAATGGGGGGTTTGTATTCGCGTTGGGGGGGAGGGCGTTTGGGGAGATGTTGGTGGCTAGCATCTATTGTAGGTTTGGCGAACCCCTGGAGCCATACATAAGGTATATGGATACAGTGCTACTACTTGCGAGTGGCAATCCGCTCATCCTTGGATGCCAACGCATCTTCTCCCATGTGGTTCTCCAAAATGCGAGGACGTACGGCCGAACATCGGAGCCGTATGAGAGGTCAGATGCTAAGCGAATGGATGGTAGAGGTGGGCCTCGGTGTTTTGAATGAGCCGAGTGATCTGTATATCTTTGATGGGCCTGGGGGTGTCAGTGACATTGACGTGACAGCTGCGACTGGGGCAGCGATGACAGCTTTTAGGTTTAGGTGGAGGGTGTGTGACGGGTGGGAAATAAGTAATCATAATCTTATTGAGATTATGGTTGCTTATGGGGGACGTACGTTGGGTAGGACTGAGCCACTTCGTCGGTGGCACCTTCACGGGATAGACTGGGACCTTTACGCGCGTAATTTTGTAGCGGCAACCGCGTTGCTGCCATTAGCTGACTATAGGGCACGTACTCTTGATGACCAGATCAGCATGTTGGATCAGTGGATGTGCACGGTTAACGATGCAGTACTTGGTCGTAGTAGCCGAGCTAGGCCAAGTAGGGTCAAATGGTCGACCCCTGAGTTAAATATGATGCGGAGGAACGGCAGGGTTCTAAGGAAGCAATTCCAAAGAGCCAGGCGTTCCAATGCTGAAGATTTAGCTCAGCGTAAGACTGCCTACATGACTGCTCTTAGAACGTATAAGGACGCTATTGTTAGAGTCAAGGAGGACGAGTGGAGAAATTTTGTCAGGGAGAATAGGGACGACCCTTGGGGTGCGGTTTACCGTATTTGCAGGGGTAAGGGCAAACATACCGATATTGCATCGATTTGTGTTGGTGATGTTTCATTAACAGCATGGAACGATTGCATGGACGCGCTGTTGAGGGCCTTCTTTCCGGGGGCGGAATCGGTTAGGGAGGTGGTTGATCCTCCAAACCTTGAGAGAATGGAGATTGTAGACAGTGTGGGTCAAGTCAGAAGCAGAAAGTCTCCCGGTATTGATGGTATGACTGGAGAGATGTGTAAAAGCATCTGGAAGGCCATACCGGAATACCTGGAGTCCATCTTGTCTGGTTGTGTTAGTCAGGGCTGTTTCCCTGGAGCTTGGAAGATTGCTCGAGTTGTGGTCCTCTTAAAGTCTCCTGATAGAGTGCGGAGTGATCCTCGTTCTTATCGGGGCATCAGTCTTCTTCCGGTCCTTGGTAAGGTGCTGGAGAGGATAATGGTGTCTAGGCTGATGGAGGACGCCAATGAGAGTACTTCTGGGTTTCAGTTTGGGTTTAGGAAAGGTAGGTCTGTTGAAGATGCGTGGTTGCATGTTCGGCGTTGTGTGACTCGACTGCCAAGTATGTGTTGGGCATATTTGTTGATTTTCGGGGTGCGTTTGATTATCTCTCTTGTGGTGGGGTTCTTGATAGACTGCGTCAAGTAGGCTGTCGGGAACTTTCGCTCTGGGAGAGTTACTTCAGCAACAGAAAAGCTTGTGTGGTAGGTGCTAGCGACACTGTTTGGAGGAATGTTACTAGGGGTGGCCCTGAGGGTTCCATCTGCGGTCCATTTATTTGGAACCTCATGATGGATACTCTGTTGCGGAATCTCAGTCTTACTTTCAAGCTGTGTGCATATGCGGATGATCTTCTCATTTTGGTCGAAGGACGGTCTCGTGATGAGCTGGAAAACCACGGTGAGGGGAAATGCGTATTGTTAATTAAGTTACGCGACATTTTCATGAAAAACCCGGTTTGGGCTATATCTCGGGTATATATGGACCGATATCGGAAATTTTCATTTTTCACACCTATATAACCTTATTTTATTATTAGAACTGCTTTTAAGCAAAAAATATTGTTTGAGTTCGCTTACGCCGCGTGTTCATGAAAAACCCGGTTTAGGCTATATCTCGGGTATATATGGACCGATATCGGAAATTTTTATCTTCCATATTTATATAAACTCATCTTATTACCAGAACTGTTTTTGATAAAAAAAAATTGTTAAAGTTCGCTTCCGCGACATTTTCATGCGAAACCCGGTTAGGGCTATATCTCGGGTATATATGGACCGACATTGAAAATTTTCATTTTTCATATTTATATGACCCTATTTCATTACCAGAACTGCTTTTAAGCAAAAAAAAGATGTTAAAGTTCACTTACGCGACATTTTCATTAAAACCGCAGTTTAGGCTATATCTCGGGTATATATGGACCGATATCGGAAATTTTCATTTTCCATATTTATGTAATCTTATTTCATTACCAGAACTGCTTTTGAGCAAAAAAAAGTTGTTTAAGTTCTCTTACGCGACATTTTCATGAAAAACCCGATTTGGGCTACATGTGGACTGGATGCATATGGACCGATATCGGAAATTTTCATTTTCCATATTTATGTAACCTAATTTCATTACCAGAACTGCTTTTGAGCACAAAAAATTTGTTTAAATTCGCTTACGCGGCATTTTCATGAAAACCCCGGTCTAGGCTATATCTCGGGTATATATGGACCGATATCGGAAATTTTCATTTTCCATATTTATGTAACCTAATTTCATTACCAGAACTGCTTTTGAGCACAAAAAGTTGTTTAAGTTCGCTTACGCTGCATTTTCATGAAAACCCCGGTCTATGCTATATCTCGGGTATATATGGACCGATATCGGAAATTTTCATTTTTCATATTTATATGACCCTATTTCATTACCAGAACTGCTTTTGAGCACAAAAAAACTGTTTAAGTTCGCTTACGCGATATTTTCATGAAAAACCCGATTTGGGCTATATCTCGGGTGTATATGGACCGACATCGAAAATTTTCATTTTTCATATTTATATAACCCTTTTTCATTACCAGAACTGCTTTGAGCACAAAAAAGTTGTTTAAGTTCGCTTACGCGACATTTTCATGAAAAACCCGATTTGGGCTATATCTCGGGTATATGTATATGGACCGATATCGGAAATTTTCATTTTTCATATTTATGTAACCTAATTTCATTACCAGATATATGGACCGATATCGAAAATTTTCATTTTTCATATTCATATGACCCTATTTCCTTACCAGAACTGCTTTTGAGCACCAAAAAGTTGTTTAGGTTCGCTTACGCGACATTTTCATGAAAAACCAGGTTTGGGCTATATCTCGGGTATATATGGACCGATATCGGAAATTTTCATTTTCCATATTAATGTAACCTTATATAATTACCAGAACTGCTTTTGAGCAAAAAAAAGTTATTTAGCTTCACCTATGCGACATTTTCATTAAAAATCCGATTTGGGCTATATCTCGGGTATATATGGACCGATATCTGAAAAAAAAATTTTTTGTCTTTTAGTCACCATGCTTAATAAGTATGTGAAGTTTGAAGCAAAACGAACAACTTTTGTTTTCAAAAATTTTCATACAAAACTGCAAAAAAAATGGCTTTTTTCGGAATTTTGAATATATCTCAGCTATACGTGGACCGATATTACTGAATTTCAATAGCAAACCCATGAATCGATGGGGTAAAAGAATGGTGAAAAAAAAAAGTTTCTAAGTCTAATGGTTTTCTCAGAAACGGTATTTCAACACCGGACAGACGGACAGACGGACAGACGGACATCGCTTAATCGACTTTTCCATTAATTCTGATTCAGAATATATATACTTTATAGGGTCGCAAAAAAAAACTGTAGAAATTACAAACGGAATCACAAACTTATATATACCCTTAACATTTTTGTGAAGGGTATAAAAAAACTTTCATATTTAAATTTCCGAACTAATACCGTAGTATTTCCCTTTACTATTTTTATTATTTTATTTATTTTCCGTTTTCTAAACTAAACTAAGTATAATGGAAATGTCTATAACCAAAATTGCAAAAAATTAATAGTTTCGTAACCTTAAAAAAGTTTCAGTAAAATAAATGTTTTTAAAACTGTTAAATTAAAAAAAAATATATTTTTGCAATAAACTATTTTATTTCATTATCTATTAGTATTGTTTCATTAGTTTGTAAACCCTATTTTTAGTTATGTACGGCCCTATAGGCTCGATTGATAATAATAAATAAAGAAATAAATATATAAAAAAAAAAAAAACAATGAATAAAAAGTTATTATTAAAATCATATTAAAATTTATTTAGACGCTTCCTTTTATTTGAAGTTATGGAACATAGGTACCTATTTATGTTTGAAAATATTTTTCAGTTTCCAAATAATAATCAATAAACTCAAACAAGTACATTTATTTCCTTTTCATTTTGTTTATTATGCTGAATAGATATAATTTATTTTGATAAAAATGGAAAAGTTGAGGTTGCTCATATTTGATTATCGAATTCAATAATAAACTTCATAACAGATTTATATATATGCAGACAATTGATAAACTGTAAATTATAATTTAATTGCATTATTCAAACCCATCTGAGTATTTATAAGCCATTTTTAGCAGCATCTGAGTATATTTCGATTGATCAGATGGAAACACACCAGGTGGAGGAATGACTTCAATGACTTTGTTTAAAACTTCACAAACTGCAATTCCAAGTTTCGTGGATATCTGAAAGGTTATAACAGTAAACTCGGTAAAGAGTTGGTTACTACTTTAATGTCATACTAACCTTCAAAATGCGTTCTGATTAGCCACAGTCTTCACTTGTACACCATGGCAGGCATCAACCAACAAAATAACACATCGCAAGCAGCTAATGACCTCGACACTTCATTAGAAAAGTCGACATGGCCGGGCGTATCAATAATATTCAGCAAATATCTCACATTTTTATAAGTGTGAAATATTGAAACAGTTTGTGCCTTCACATCTATACCACATTCCTTTTTACCTTGTAAACTGTGTAAAACCTGGCTTTCGGAATTCAGCGATATGGCGCCTGTAAGCTCTAACAAACGGTCAGCTAAAGTACTCTTTCCATGATCGACATGGGCAATAATACTAAAATTTCTCATATGCTCTACGGGTATCTTGCTTAATATCTCATCAGGCTTCTCCTTACTAGAATTTTCATTTATCCTGGAACTAAAGTGATAGAAGAATGTTACGAATATTCATTTGCATGTGTTGATGTTTCGAACTTACTTTAATTTGTTATATTTGTTGCATTAACACCGTGACAAATTTTATGGTGGTGTGGTGGAAAGCATAACAATGTTAAGAAATTCGTTGTGATTTCCTTTAGGATAATCCAAAAACTCAACATCAAATCCTAAAAAGTTGGCCAGATACAGCAGTTGATCTTTCATATGCAGATTTACACTTTTGGCAGATACAGACACATCAGTTGATCTTTCATATGCAGATTTACACTTTTGGCTGATTTTGTAGTTGTAGTAGATTCTTTAATGGTTGCTGGAGCCAGGATACACTTAATTATTAATAAATATACTTTGGCTGGAGCTAAAGATTTACAGAATGAAATGTTTATAGCTGGTTCATTTTTCACATTTTCACCCACTATAGATGCACTAACAAATGTATCACTTTAAAGTCTACAGGCATATTTCTTTTAATCTGAATTTCAAAAACTATTGATATAGGAGATTTATTATCATTTTCTAACATTAAAGTTCTTTTAATTTAACTTTTAATTCATAAAATTCAACTAACTTTAAAGTACGTGATGTACTTTTATTTTCCTTTTTTCCACTTTTTCTTCTTTTTTCTGTCGCTTACTTTTGACATTCGGGTTTAATTGCAAAAACAAAATACACGCAAAATTTTTCGACGTTGTTGTTATCGTAGCGAAGCGGCTACTTTGTTAAATATACTTTGGACACATACGCGAATTTACGTAAGTTGCACGACACAATCAAGTCGCGTTTTATGAACCCAATTTCTTACGTACTCGTCTATAAATTGGCTCGTCGCGAGTGAGCTAACTCGTGTCCTATAAACAGGCTGTTAGCGTAAACAAATGAATCAGATTTCAAGTTCGATGTCATACTTAACATAAATAAATTTCTTACATTGCTACAGTGCTTATAATAGTTATAGATACACTACACCCTTACCCTTTTAGGTTTGGGTATTATTAAAAAAATTAAAATTTAATCATATGTGCTTATAGAAGTATGATTATACATATATTATTATGTATTCATATTTATAAAGTGAATTATAAGTATTTACTATTTTTATTTCTTGTTCATATTGTTACATATAGATGCAAAGTTTTAATTTTATTTATATTTTTATGTTAACTCAAGTATTTTTTTTAGCAAATTCTTATGTACTAGTTTTGTTTTTGTTTTATCAATTTCTATGAGTACATTTAAATCTTCTAAGCCTACTATTTTGAATAGGCCTTTGTATGGAGATTCATGCTTTCGTCTATTTAGAACTTTAACTAAAACTAAATCTCCTTTTGTAAGATTTATTCTATTTTGCTTTTTTTTAGATTCTATTCCTCTTTTTATACCCTTCACAAAAATGTTAAGGGTATATATAAGTTTGTGATTCCGTTTGTAATTTCTACAGTTTTTTTTTGCGACCCTATAAAGTATATATATTCTGAATCAGAATTAATGGAAAAGTCGATTAAGCGATGTCCGTCTGTCCGTCTGTCCGCTGTTGAAATACCGTTTCTGAGAAAACCATTAGACTTAGAAACTTTTTTCTTTCACCATTCTTTTACCCCATCGATTCATGGGTTTGCTATTGAAATTCAGTAATATCGGTCCACGTATACCTGATATATATTCAAAATTCCGAAAAAAGCCATTTTTTTGCAGTTTTGTATGAAAATTTTTGAAAACAAAAGTTGTTCGTTTTGCTTCAAACTTCACACACTTATTAAGCATGGTGACTAAAAGACAAAAAATTTTTTTTTCAGATATCGGTCCATATATACCCGAGATATAGCCCAAATCGGATTTTAATGAAAATGTCGCATAGGCGAAGCTAAATAACTTTTTTTTTGCTCAAAAGCAGTTCTGATAATAAAATTAGGTTATATAAATATGGAAAATGAAAATTTCCGATATCGGTCCATATATACCCGAGATATAGCACAAACCGGGTTTTTCATGAAAATGTCGCGTAAGCGAACTTAAACAACTTTTTTGTGCTCAAAAGCAGTTCTGGTAATGAAATTAGGTTACATAAATATGAAAAATGAAAATTTTCGATGTCGGTCCATATATACCCGAGATATAGCCCAAATCGTGTTTTTCATGAAAATGTCGCGTAAGCGAACTTAAACAACGTTTTTGTGCTCAAAAGCAGTTCTGGTAATGAAATTAGGTTACATAAATATGAAAAATGAAAATTTCCGATATCGGTCCATATATACCCAAGATATAGCCCAAATCGGATTTTAATGAAAATGTCGCATAGGCGAAGCTAAATAACTTTTTTTTGCTCAAAAGCAGTTCTGGTAATAAAATTAGGTTACATAAATATGAAAAATAAAAATTTTCGATGTCGGTCGATATATACCCGAGATATAGCCCAAATCGGGTTTTTCATGAAAATGTCGCGTAAGCGAACTTAAACAATTTTTTTTTGCTCAAACGCAGATCTGATAATGAAATAAGATTACATAAATATGAAAAATGAAAATTTCCGATATCGGTCCATATATACCCGAGATATGGCCCAAATCGGGTTTTTCATGAAAATGTCGCGTAAATGAACTTAAACAACTTTTTTGTGCTCAAAAGCAGTTCTGGTAATGAAATTAGGTTACATAAATATGAAAAACGAAAATTTTCGATGTCGGTCCATATATACCCGAGATATAGCCCAAATCGGGTTTTTCATGAAAATGTCACGTAAGCGAACTTAAACAACTTTTTTGTGCTCAAAAGCAGTTCTGGTAATGAAATTAGGTTACCTAAATATGGAAAATGAAAATTTCCGATATCGGTCCATATGTACTCGAGATATAGCCCAAATCGGGTTTTTCATGAAAATGTCGCGTAAGCGATCTTAAACAACTTTTTTTTGCTCAAAAGCAGTTCTGATAATGAAATAAGATTACGTAAATATGAAAAATGAAAATTTCCGATATCGGTCCATATATACCCGAGATATAGCCTAGACCGGGTTTTACATAAAAGTGTCGCGTAAGCAAACTAAAACAACTTTTTTGTGCTCAAAAGCAGTTCTAGTAATGAAATGAAGTTATATAAATATGAAAAATGAAAATTTCCAATATCGGTCCATATATACCCGAGATATAGCCTAGACCAGGGTTTTCATGAAAATGCCGCGTAAGCGAACTTAAACAGCTTTTTTGTGCTCAAAAGCAGTTCTGGTAATGAAATTAGGTTACCTAAATATGGAAAATGAAAATTTCCGATATCGGTTCATATGTACCCGAGAAATAGCCCAAATCGGGTTTTTCATGAAAATGTCGCGTAAGCGAACTTAAACAATTTGTTGTGCTCAAAAGCAGTTCTGGTAATTAAATAGGGTCATATAAATATGAAAAATGAGCATTTTCGATATCGGTCCATATATACCCGAGATATAGCCTAGACCGGGGTTTTCATGAAAATTTTTTTTTTTTTTTTTTTTTTTTTGCTGAAAAGCAATTCTTGTTATAAAAGAAGGTTACTAAAATACAGAAAATAGAAAATTCCGATATCGGTTCATATATAACCGAGCATATTCAGGCCACATTTTCAATATACTATACATATTCGTGACTATCGTGAAGGGTATTTTAGATTCGGCCCAGCCGAATATACTACACTCTTACTTGTTCTTTCTACTTCTAGAATTATTTCTCTTGCTCTTTGTAATGAGTGATGAAGTCTAATCTTTAGTTCATTTAAATAATTGTCAGTATTATAAATCTTTCTAGTATCACTGAAAATATCGTTTGGTAGTCTAGGAAGTCTACCAAAAATTAGTTCAAATGGCGAATAGTCTGTATCGACATTTTGTGTCGTGTTAAATGCAAAAGTATTATATGGTATCCACTCATGCCAATTCATGTCATCTACAAAATTTAGAAAATATTCATTTAGAACGCGATGATTTCGTTCTATTGTACCTAAAGTTTCATGATGGTAAGGTGTTGAGAAATTTTGTTTTATTTTTAATAATACACAAATCTCTCTCATTAACTCATTGGTAAATTCAGTTTCTCTATCTGTTTTGGGAATGTTAAATAAACCGTATTGTAATACAATATGTTCTATTAAAGATTTTGCGACTGTTTTAGCATCTTTTGATTCCATTGGACAAGCAACAACATATTTTGTTAGTTCGCACTGCATGGTAAGTATGTATCTAAATTGTCCGGATGGTCTTAGTGGTCCAACTGTGTCGATTACAACAGTATCAAAACCGTGTGATGGTGTATCTGTTATAGTCAAGGGTTCTTTTGTATTTTTTATTTGTTTATGTCTTTGGCATGAATCACATGTTGTTATGTACTTCTTAACCATTTTATTCATATTTTTCCATATACATATATCTTTGTTTCAACTTGGAAAGTGTTTTCCTAATTCCAAAATGTCCTCCGTGTGGTGAGTCATGAAATTCTTCTATCAATCTATATTGTGTTATGTTATCTTTTATTTCTCTTGGCTTTCTGTATATTATTATTTCTATATCGTTCTTTTTTATATTGTTGTATTTTTCTTTCAATTCTTCCGTCGTTATATATTTAAATATTTCATCACTGTCATATAGTACGTACTTTTTAAATTTTAATTTCTTCAATTTCAATAAAAGTTTCTCCATAAATGTTCCTGAAAACATAGGATTCTCGCTTTTAATGCATATTATGCGCGTTATTTTATCACTCTTTTCTTTTAATTTATTTCTTAATTCTTGCTGCAGCTTGTTATCATAGATAAATTCAATCTTTTGGAGCTCCTTAATATTATTTATTGACGTACATTCCCACATATGGAGGTAATCAGTCTCTTTTTGAGATATGTAGTCTTTTATAATAATTTCTTCTTTATGAACGTTCTTTTTATTTTCATCTTTATCATATTTGTCCTTCGTTTCGTTATTAATTTTATTTTTCATTTCGTTGTTAAACATATTTCTTGTTATTGCCAAGGTTTTCTTTTCTTTTTCATCAATATAGATTGGAATCATGTCTCTTAATATTTGTGAATTTATTTCTACACGCGATAGAGCGTCCGCGTTTGTATTATTCGTTCCCCTTTTTGTATTTTATATCAAAATCATAATCTGATAATTCGAGTCTAATTCTGGTTAATTTTGAAGATGGGTTTTTACGGGTAAACAAAGCAATAAGAGGTCTATGGTCTGTGACTACGGTAAATTTTCTACCATATAGATATGGCCTAAAAAATTGTATTCCCCAATGAATACCTAATAATTCTTTTTCAATTACTGATTTGTTTTTCTCATGTATATTTAATGTTCTACTTGCATATGATATGGGTAGATCGTTTCCGATGTCACCCTGTGAAAGTGCTGCTCCCAGAGCAACATTTGAAGCGTCTGTCGTCAAAATAATTCGTTCGTCAAAGCTCGGATATTGTAGTATAGGCGGGTTTTTTAATCTGTCTCGTAAAGTACCAAATGCTATTTGGCAATCTTCTGTCCAATTGAAAGTTACTTTCTTTTTAAATAAATTATTAAGACAATTTGCTATTTTAGCGAAATCCGGAGTGAATCTTCTATAATAATTGCAGAAAGCTATAAATCGTCTAACGTCGTCAGCGTTTTTTGGAACAGGATATTGTTCAATTACTTTGTATTTCGTCGGATCGGTTTTTATACCGTTTTTATACCCTTCACAAAAATGTAAAGGGTATATATAAGTTTGTGATTCCGTTTGTAATTTCTACAGTTTTTTTTTGCGACCCTATAAAGTATATATATTCTGAATCAGAATTAATGGAAAAGTCGATTAAGCGATGTCCGTCTGTCCGTCTGTCCGTCTGTCCGTCTGTCCGCTGTTGAAATACCGTTTCTGAGAAAACCATTAGACTTAGAAAATTTTTTCTTTCACCATTCTTTTACCCCATCGATTCATGGGTTTGCTATTGAAATTCAGTAATATCGGTCCACGTATAGCTGAGATATATTCAAAATTCCGAAAAAAGCCATTTTTTTTGCATTTTTGTATGAAAATTTTTGAAAACAAAAGTTGTTCGTTTTGCTTCAAACTTCACACACTTATTAAGCATGGTGACTAAAAGACAAAAAATTTTTTTTTCAGATATCGGTCCATATATACCCGAGATATAGCCCAAATCGGATTTTAATGAAAATGTCGCACAGGCGAAGCTAAATAACCTTTTTTTGCTCAAAAGCAGTTCTGGTAATAAAATTAAGTTACATAAATATGGAAAATGAAAATTTCCGATATCGGTCCATATATACCCGAGATATAGCTCAAACCGGGGTTTCCATGAAAATGTCGCGTAAGCGAACTTAAACAACTTTTTTGTGCTCAAAAGCAGTTCTGGTAATCAAATAGGGTTATATAAATATGAAAAATGAAAATTTTCGATATCGGTCCATATATACCCGAGATATAGCCTAGACCGGGGTTTTCATGAAAATGCCGCGTAAGCGAACTTAAACAACTTTTTTGTGCCCAAAAGCAGTTCTGGTAATGAAATAGGGTTATATAAATATGAAAAATGAAAATTTTCGATATCGGTCCATATATACCCGAGATATAGCCTAGACCGGGGTTTTCATGAAAATGCCGCGTAAGCGAACTTAAACAACTTTTTTGTGCTCAAAAGCGGTTCTGGTAATAAAATTAGGTTACATAAATATGGAAAATGAAAATTTCCGATATCGGTCCATATATACCCGAGATATAGCCCAAATCGGGTTTTTCATGAAAATGTCGCGTAAGCGATCTTAAACAACTTTTTTTTTTGCTCAAAAGCAGTTCTAGTAATGAAATAAAGTTATATAAGTATGGAAAATGAAAATTGTCGATATCGGTCTATATATACCAGAGATATAGCCTATACCGGGGTTTTCATGAAAATGCCGCGTAAGCGAACTTAAACAACTTTTTTGTGCTCAAAAGCAGTTCTGGTAATGAAATTAGGTTACATAAATATGAAAAATGAAAATTTCCGATATCGGTCCATATGTACCCGAGATATAGCCCAAATCGGGTTTTTCATGAAAATGTCGCGTAAGCGAACTTAAACAACTTTTTTGTGCTCAAAAGCAGTTCTGGTAATGAAATTAGGTTACATAAATATGAAAAATGAAAGTTTTCGATGTCGGTCCATATATACCCGAGACATAGCCCAAATCGGGTTTTTCATGAAAATGTCGCGTAAGCGAACTTAAACAACTTTTTTGTGCTCAAAAGCAGTTCTGGTAATGAAATTAGGTTACATAAATATGAAAAATGAAAATTTCCGATGTCGGTCCATATATACCCGAGACATAGCCCAAATCGGGTTTTTCATGAAAATGTCGCGTAAGCGAACTTAAACAACTTTTTTGTGCTCAAAAGCAGTTCTGGTAATTAAATAAGGTTATATAAATATGGAAAATGAAAATTTCCGATATCGGTCCATATATACCCGAGATATAGCCTATACCGGGGTTTTCATGAAAATGCCGCGTAAGCGAACTTAAACAACTTTTTTGTGCTCAAAAGCAGTTCTGGTAATGAAATCAGGTTACATAAATATGAAAATTTTCGATGTCGGTCCATATATACCCGAGATATAGTCCAAATCGGGTTTTTCATGAAAATGTCGCGTAAGCGAACTTAAACAACTTTTTTGTGCTCAAAAGCAGTTCTGGTAATGGAATAGGGTCATATAAATATGAAAAATGAAAATTTTCGATATCGGTCCATATATACCCGAGATATAGCATAAACCGGGTTTTTCATGAATACGCGGCGTAAGCGAACTAAAACAACTTTTTTTTGCTTAAAAGCAGTTCTAATAGCAAAATAAGGTTATATAGGTATGGAAAATGAAAATTTCCGATATCGGTCCATATATACCCGAGATATAGCCTAAACTGCGGTTTTAATGAAAATGTCGCGTAAGTGAACTTAGACATCTTTTTTTGCTTAAAAACAGTTCTGGTAATGAAATAGGGTCATATAAATATGGAAAAAGAAAATATCCGATATCGGTCCATATATACTCGAGATATAGCCTGAACCGATTTGTCCAATAACATTTTTTTTTTTTTTTTTTTTTTGCTGAAAAGCAGTTCTTGTTATGAAAGAAGGTTACGAAAATAGAGAAAATTAAAATTTCTGATATCGGTCCATATATACCCGAGATATTGCCTAAATCGGGTTTTTCATGAAAATATCGCGTAAGCGAACTTAAACAATTTGTTGTGCTCAAAAGCAGTTCTGGTAATGATATAAGGTTATATAAATATGGAAAATTAAAATTTGCGATATCGGTCCATATATAGCCGAGATATAGCCTAAACCGATTTTTCCATTAAAAAAATTTTTTTTTTTTTGCTGAAAAGCAATTCTCGTTATAAAAGAAGGTTACTAAAATACAGAAAATAGAAAATTCCGATATCGGTTCATATATAACCGAGCATATTTAGGTCACATTTTTAATATACTATACATATTCATGACTATCGTGAAGGGTATTTTAGATTCGGCCCAGCCGAATATACTACACTCTTACTTGTTTGTTATCAAATGTCCCAAATACAAAAATTCTGGTTTTAGGAAACAACATTTTGATGGACTCAGTTTCAAATTGTACTGTTTCAGTCTATCTAGCACTCTAATGAGGTTCTCATTGTGGTGCTTCAAACTGCATCCGAACATAATAACATCGTCAACATATAGAAATGCTTCTGACTCTAAACCAGATAATGCTATTGTCAGCATTTTTTGGAAACTGTTAGATGATATTTTTAAACCAAATGGTAGTCTTGTATATTGAAAGTGTCCGTTTGATGTTGGAAATGCTGTCAGTGGTCGTGATTGTGGTTCGAGTTCTATTTGGTGAAATGAGCTTGTCATATCTAAAGTGAAAAACTATTTAGCTCTACCTAATCTGTCCAATACATCTTCAAGTCTGGTTAAAGGGAATTTGTTATTTATTATCTTATCATTTAAACGTCTGAAATCTACAACCAATCGCCATTTTTTAGTGTCGCTTTGTCCTTTTTTCGGTACCAATAATAATGGAGAATTGTACGGACTAATAGATGGTTCTACTATGTCTTTGTCCAATAACTCTTGTACTTGTTTACTTATTTCTTCTACTTGTGTCTGTGGCAGTCTGTAGTTTTTAATGTAAGTGGGTGTGTTATCTTTTAATTCAATAATCTGTTTATAAAAATTGTTTACCGTCAATGGTTCGTCTTTAAGATGAAATACTTCTTGATATTGTCGTAGAATATCACATATGACTCTTCTATTTTCTTCTTCCATGTTCCTGAAATCTAGTTTTTCTAGTAATTTCCTAAATCTTTTCTCTGATTGGTTATTGTTATCGCGCATGTTAGTTTTATAGATTGTATAATTTTTCAATGGTATTGTAGTGACTCCCAATTTTTCTAGTCGCACTGGTTCTTCTAATGTGTTTAAAATTTTAACATAGCGTTGGCCATCTTTGGGTATTATAGAGTTTGCTAAAAATATCCTGTTTGTTATTTCTCTACTGCAAGTGACACTATCTTCATTTATGTCAATGTTTATAGGTACTATCTTTTCTGTTCTTGGAGGTATATTTATATTATGTATTCTTTTTGTGTTAATCTCTATTGAGATTGTTATTTTTTGTCCTTCTATGCACGTATTTAGAGTTAATGTTTCATAGTCAATTTGACAGTTGTATTTACAGAAAAAATCTATTCCTAAAATTCCGTCAGTAATGATTGGAAATGCTTCGTCCAATAATTGAAATCTGTGTATTACTGTTTGTTCTTCTAATATTATCATCAAATCAGTAGAACCTACAGTTTCTTTGCATTCATTTGTAATGCCAGTTAATCGACAAATATTGTCAGTATTTTTATAATAGTTGTATATTACGTTTTCTTTACAGAGTGATATCTCTGAACCTGTGTCTATTAACAAGTAAGAGTGTAGTATATTCGGCTGGGCCGAATCTAAAATACCCTTCACGATAGTCACGAGTGTGTTTAGTATATTAAAAATGTGACCTAAATATGCTCGGTTATATATGAACCGATATCGGAATTTTCTATTTTCTGTATTTTAGTAACCTTCTTTTATAACGAGAATTGCTTTTCAGCAAAAAACAAAAAAAATTTTTTTTAATGGAAAAATCGGTTCAGGCTATATCTCGGGTATATATGGACCGATATCGAAAATTTAAATTTTCCATATTTATGTATATAACTTTATATCATTACCAGAACTGCTTTTGAGCACAACAAATTGTTTAAGTTCGCTTACGCGATATTTTCATGAAAAACCCGATTTAGGCTATATCTCGGGTATATATGGACCGATATCAGAAATTTTAATTTTCTCTATTTTCGTAATCTTCTTTTATAACAAGAACTGCTTTTCAGCAAAAAAAAATTTTATTGTAAAAATCGGTTCAGGCTATATCTCGAGTATATATGGACCGATATCGGATATTTTCTTTTTCCATATTTATATAACCTTATTTCATTACCAGAACTGCCTTTGAGCACAAAAAAGTTGTTTACTCGGCATTTTCATCAAAAAACCTGTTAGGCTATATATCGGGTATATATGAACCGATATCGGAAATTTTAATTTTCCATATTTATATAACCTTATTTTATTACCAGAACTGCTTTAAGGTGAAAAAAGTTGTTTAAGTTTGCTTACGCGACATATTCATGAAAACCCCGATTTGGGCTATATCTCGGGTATATATGGACCGACACCGAAAATTTTCATTTTTCATATTTACATGACCCTCTTTCATTACCAGAACTGCTTTTGAGCACAAAAAAGTTGTTTAAGTTCGCTTACGCGACATTTTCATGAAAAACCCGGTTTGCGCTATATCTCGGGTATATATGGACCGATATCGGAAATTTTCATTTTCCATACTTATATAACCTTATTTGATTACCAGAACTGCTTTTTAGCAAAAAAAGTTTTTAAGTTCGCTTACGCGGCATTTTCATGAAAACCACGGTCCAGGCTATATCTGCGGTATATATGGACCGATATCGGAAATTTCCATTTTCCATACTTATATAACCTTATTTTATTACCAGAACCGCTTTTAAGCAAAAAAAGTTGTTTAATTTCGCTGACGCGGCATTTTCATGAAAACCCCGTTCTAGGCTATATCTCGGGTATATATGGACCGATATTGGAAATTTTCATTTTTCATATTTATATAACTTCATTTCATTACTAGAACTGCTTTTGAGCACAAAAATTTTGTTTTAGTTTGCTTACGCGACACTTTTATGTAAAACCCGGTCTAGGCTATATCTCGGGTATATATGGACTGACATCGAAAATTTTCATTTTTTATATTTATATGACCCTATTTCATTACCAGAACTGTTTTTAAGCAAAAAAAATATGTTTAAGTTCACTTACGCGACATTTTCATTAAAACCGCAGTTTAAGCTATATCTCGGGTATATATGGACCGATATCGGAAATTTCCATTTTCCATATTTATGTAACCTAATTTCATTACCAGAACTGCTTTTGAGCACAAAAAAGTTGTTTAAGTTCGCTTACGCGGCATTTTCATGTAAACCACGGTCTAGGCTATATCTCGGGTATATATGGACCGATATCGATAATTTTCATTTTTCATATTTATAGGACCCTATTTTATTACCAGAACTGCTCTTGAGCACAAAAAAGTTGTTTAAATTCGCTTACGCGACATTTTCATTAAAAACCCGGTTTGGGCTATATCTCGGGTATATATGGACCGATATCGGAAATTTCCATTTTCCACATTTATGTAACCCAATTTCATTACCAAAACTGCTTTTGAGCACAAAAAAGTTGTTTAAGTTCACTTACGCGACATTTTCATTAAAACCGCTGTTTAGGCTATATCTCGGGTATATATGGACCGATATCTAAAAAAAAAAATTTTTGTCTTTTAGTCACCATGCTTAATAAGTGTGTGAAGTTTAAAGCAAAACGTACAACTTTTGTTTTCAAAAATTTTCATACAAAACTGCAAAAAAAAAATGGCTTTTTTCGGAATTTTGAATATATCTCAGCTATACGTGGACCGATATTACTGAATTTCAATAGCAAACCCATGAATCGATGGGGTAAAAGAATGGTGAAAGAAAAAAGTTTCTTAGTGTAATGGTTTTCTCAGAAACGGTATTTCAACAGCGGACAGACGGACAGACGGACATCGCTTAATCGACTTTTCCATTAATTCTGATTCAGAATATATATACTTTATAGGGTCGCAAAAAAAAACTGTAGAAATTACAAACGGAATCACAAACTTATATATACCCTTTACATTTTTGTGAAGGGTATAAAAAGGGAAAGTAAAGTATGCTAAAGAAATTAAAACAAAAAGAGTTGAAAGATTTAAAAATATAATTTTATATAAAAACAAGTAAGAGTGTAGTATATTCGGCTGGGCCGAATCTAAAATACCCTTCACGGTAGTCACGAATATGTATAGTATATTAAAAATGTGGCCTGAATATGCTCGGTTATATATGAACCGATATCGGAATTTTCTATTTTCTGTATTTTAGTAACCTTCTTTTATAACAAGAATTGCTTTTCAGCAAAAAAAAAAAAAAAAATTTTATTGAAAAAATCGGTTCAGGCTATATCTCGGGTATATATGGACCGATATCGAAAATTTTAATTTGCCATATTTATATAACGTTATTTCATTACCAGAACTGCTTTTGAGCACAACAAATTGTTTAAGTTCGCTTACGCGACATTTTCATGAAAAACCCGATTTGGGCTATATCTCGGGTACATATGAACCGATATCGGAAATTTTCATTTTCCATATTTAGGTAACCTAATTTCATTACCAGAACTGCTTTTGAGCACAAAAAAGCTGTTTAAGTTCGCTTACGCGGCATTTTCATGAAAACCCTGGTCTAGGCTATATCTCGGGTATATATGGACCGATATTGGAAATTTTCATTTTTCATATTTATATAACTTCATTTCATTACTAGAACTGCTTTTGAGCACACAAAAGTTGTTTTAGTTTGCTTACGCGACACTTTTATGTAAAACCCGGTCTAGGCTATATCTCGGGTATATATGGACCGATATCGGAAATTTTCATTTTTCATATTTATGTAATCTTATTTCATTATCAGAACTGCTTTTGAGCAAAAAAAAGTTGTTTAAGATCGCTTACGCGACATTTTCATGAAAAACCCGATTTGGGCTATATCTCGAGTACATATGGACCGATATCGGAAATTTTCATTTTCCATATTTAGGTAACCTAATTTCATTACCAGAACTGCTTTTGAGCACAAAAAAGTTGTTTAAGTTCGCTTACGCGACATTTTCATGAAAAACCCGATTTGGGCTATATCTCGGGTATATATGGACCGACATCGAAAATTTTCGTTTTTCGTATTTATGTAACCTAATTTCATTACCAGAACTGCTTTTGAGCACAAAAAAGTTGTTTAAGTTCATTTACGCGACATTTTCATGAAAAACCCGATTTGGGCCATATCTCGGGTATATATGGACCGATATCGGAAATTTTCATTTTTCATATTTATGTAATCTTATTTCATTATCAGATCTGCGTTTGAGCAAAAAAAAATTGTTTAAGTTCGCTTACGCGACATTTTCATGAAAAACCCGATTTGGGCTATATCTCGGGTATATATCGACCGACATCGAAAATTTTCATTTTTCATATTTATGTAACCTAATTTCATTACCAGAACTGCTTTTGAGCACAAAAAAGTTGTTTAAGTTCGCTTACGCGACATTTTCATGAAAAACCCGGATTGGGCTATATCTCGGGTATATATGGACCGATATCGAAAATTTTCATTTTTCATATTTATGTAACCTAATTTTATTACCAGAACTGCTTTTGAGAAAAAAAAGTTATTTAGCTTCGCCTATGCGACATTTTCATTAAAATCCGATTTGGGGTATATCTTGGGTATATATGGACCGATATCGGAAATTTTCATTTTTCATATTTATGTAACCTAATTTCATTACCAGAACTGCTTTTGAGCACAAAAACGTTGTTTAAGTTCGCTTACGCGACATTTTCATGAAAAACACGATTTGGGCTATATCTCGGGTATATATGGACCGACATCGAAAATTTTCATTTTTCATATTTATGTAACCTAATTTCATTACCAGAACTGCTTTGAGCACAAAAAAGTTGTTTAAATTCGCTTACGCGACATTTTCATGAAAAACCCGGTTTGTGCTATATCTCGGATATATATGGACCGATATCGGAAATTTTCATTTTCCATATTTATATAACCTAATTTTATTATCAGAACTGCTTTTGAGCAAAAAAAAAGTTATTTAGCTTCGCCTATGCGACATTTTCATTAAAATCCGATTTGGGCTATATCTCGGGTATATATGGACCGATATCTGAAAAAAAAATTTTTTGTCTTTTAGTCACCATGCTTAATAAGTGTGTGAAGTTTGAAGCAAAACGAACAACTTTTGTTTTCAAAAATTTTCATACAAAACTGCAAAAAAAAAATGGCTTTTTTCGGAATTTTGAATATATCTCAGCTATACGTGGACCGATATTACTGAATTTCAATAGCAAACCCATGAATCGATGGGGTAAAAGAATGGTGAAAGAAAAAAGTTTCTAAGTCTAATGGTTTTCTCAGAAACGGTATTTCAACAGCGGACAGACGGACAGACGGACAGACGGACATCGCTTAATCGACTTTTCCATTAATTCTGATTCAGAATATATATACTTTATAGGGTCGCAAAAAAAAACTGTAGAAATTACAAACGGAATCACAAACTTATATATACCCTTTACATTTTTGTGAAGGGTATAATAAAACGAGTAATTGAAAAACTTTTTTATAAGGCATTTAAGCTAGTGTTCTGAAATTTATATACAATTATTGATTACATTTTATAAAAAAAAGAAAACATAAACAAAGAAACATAAACAGTTTTTACACTAAGGTAAATTACAGTGCTCGTCCTTAGTAAAAGATATTAAAGAAAATTTTAATAAATTTAAAAAAATAAAGGAATTTTGCTTTCTGTTCCTTGTAAACAAACTGACTACTAGTACAGCATCAGATATAGTTAACCAATTGAGCAACCTATCTATAGCAGGAAGCTCAACATCTCGTGCAAGCAATTCATCGATTATTACACCGACAGTTACGGATCAAATACGAAGCATAGTAGAAAAGACAATTAGGAATCTTAATACGACACCGGACGAAAATGAAACGTCAGACGTACCCTTTACTATTTCCTCTACATCGCCGCTCAGTGAAGCTGATAAAATTTCCGATATGGTGAAATGCTTACGAGAATTCATGAGGAAACCAGGCGAGTTCAATTCCTGGCGAAATACCGTTGACCGAATCCTTAACGTTTACCAAGGAATCAAAGGAACTCCTAAATATTATGCTATATTGCATGTAATTAGACATAAAATAACGGGAGACGCAGACACGGCACTGGAGTCCTACAGAACTCCACTTGATTGGAATAAAATAAAAAAATGCCTAATGATGCTCTATGCTGACAGAAGAGATTTGGGAACATTGGAATACCAATTAAACTCACTTTCTCAGGGAAATCGAAGCATTTCAGAATATTATCAGAGAGTATATTCTTTATTATCACTGATGTTAGACAAAGTCGCTTGTCTTGAATTATCAGACGACGCAATGAATGCTATGACTTACTCATACCGGAATAAAGCTTTGGATACATTTGTGCGCGGATTGAATGGAGATTTACCAAAATTGTTAAGCGTCAGCGAACCCAAAAGCCTACCAGAGGCACTGCAAATGTGCCTAAAATTAGACAACATGTACTTTAGAAAACAGCATGCGCAAGGCATCAGACCAATAACTTTTGACCATAACCCTAGTGGACGACCAAAACCTTTATTACCCCTAAGAACACAACCTAAAGTTTTTTATCCTGAATTAACCCGCTTTCCAAGAAACAATAACTATAGGTACTTTTAACCACATTACCAGCAACGACAGCAACAGGGAATGTTCTCTCAACAACAGCCACGTCAATTTACAAATAATTTCCAACAGAGATTTACTGGTTTCAACAACAGACAAAACTTTCACCCAAAACCTCCACAGCCAATGGAAGTGGATGGATCACTTCATTCGAGACGCGTGAATTATCAAAATATTCCAAGGAATAATTACCAATTCCCTCAAAAAAGACCAAATTTAGATTTTGCGGGTGTTCCCAACAAAATTCAAAGAAATTATTTTACCGATACTTACCAATTTCCATCGCAATCTTACCAAGAATGGAAGTACCGATATTGATCCTAACGGCTTATACAGCACATCAGAAAATTTAAATTTCCAGCAGGAGGACAAGACGCTTGATACATCGCCACAATCGATCATTGACAGCGTTTATTTTTTAGGATAATACCGTCTTCACTACCCTTTTTAGAACTTAACCGTGGTGGAGATATTCTTGAATTGTTAATTGATACAGGATCTAATAAAAATTATATACAATCCACTAGAATAAAATACCCTATTCTTAACGAAAAACCTTTTTACATAAACTCAGTCGCAGGAAACATTGAAATAACCCATCATGCTTTCGTCAATATTTTTGGACCGAACACAGAAAAATTAAAATTATATATATTGCCGAGCCTACAAACGTTTCATGGAATCATTGGTAATGATACCCTAAGAAAATTTAAAGCTGTCATTCACACAGACAGAAACTTCATGACTATTGCCCCCAATATTGTAGTACCGCTAAAACACAAACAATCTCAATCTGTTAATAATATCAATTTACAAGTTTCACACCTTTCCTGCAAACAACGTAGTCAATTGCTTAATATTATCCGTGAATTTCCTCAGTTGTTTAATGAACCGGACAAAAAACTTACTTATATTACAACCGTAGAATGTGAAATTAAAACTAACACCAACGACCCAGTATATTGCAGACCTTACCCATATCCAATGGCCTTAAAAGAGGAGATTGAACATCAGATAGAAGAACTACTAGAAAACGGAATTATACGGCCACCAAAATCTCCATATAACGCACCAGTGTGGATAGTGGACAAAAAAATGGACGCCTCGGAAAAAAAGAAATATCGAATGGTTATTGATTATCGCAAGTTAAACCAGATTACAGTACCAGATCGTTATCCTATACCTGAGATAAACGAAGTGCTCGCAAATCTCGGAAGAAATAAAATTTTCAGCGTTTTGGATCTAAAATCAGGATTTCATCAAATCCCCTTAAAAAAGAACGACATACCAAAAACGGCATTTTCCGTAAATAATGGGAAATATGAATTTCTACGCTTACCATTTGGACTTAAAAATTCACCGGCCACATTTCAAAGAGCTTTTGATAATATTCTTCGACCACACATTGGTATTAGATGTTATATTTATATTGATGATATTATTATCTTCGGAAAATCGGAAGAAGAACATCTCGAAAATTTAAGGATCATTTTTGAAACTCTGAAAAATGCTAACGTAAAAATTCAGCTAGATAAGTGCGAATTTCTACAAACAGAAGTAGAATTTTTAGGCTTTATTGTTGGTGTAAAAGGAATTAAGACTAACCCAAAAAATTAGACGCAATAGCTAATATACCGTTTCCAAAAACATTAAAAGAATTACGATCATTTCTCGGTATGGCAGGATACTACAGAAGATTCATTAGGAGTTATGCACAAATTGCTAAGTCTCTAACCAGTTTATTGCGCGGAAAAGATGAACATGTCTCAAAATATACTTCAAAAAAAGAACCCATAATAGCTAATCCTGAAGCCAATGAGGCTTTTGAAAAGATTAAGAATTCTCTAATTTCACAGGACGTAGTACCCTCACATCCTGACTTCGAAAAAGAGTTCAAATTAACAACAGATGCTTCCGACCATGCCATAGGAGCAGTTCTCTCGTAAAACAATAAACCAATAACATTCATATCCAGATCCCTAAATAAAAGCGAAGAGCATCTAGCTACCAACGAAAAAGAAATGCTCGCAATCATATGGGCACTGGGAAAATGCAGAAATTATTTATATGGATCAAAAAAGGTAAACATCGTAACCGATCATCAGCCTTTAACCTATGCGTTAAGTAATCGGAACACTAATAATAAAATGAAGAGGTGGAAGGCAATACTAGAAGAGTATGATTACGAATTGCAATATAGACCCGGAAAAACAAATGTTGTTGCCGGCTCTCTTTCAAGAATCCCCAATCAGATAAATACTCTTACTGCTACAACACATAGCGATGAAAGTTCTGGAGAAGATTTGATACCATGAGTCGAAGCACCTATCAATGTATTTAGAAATCAGATATTCTTTAGAATCGGCGAAACTTCATCGTACCAATTCCAGATTATCTTTCCTTTAATAGGCACACAATTATAGAACCCCAGTTTACTGAAGAAATTTTACTAACACATTTAAAAAGAAGACTTATCCATCTGTGATTAATGCCATTTGCACTGAAGAAAGTATAATGGGACTAATACAAAACATATTTCCTCTCCATTTAAGAAATTATAAGGTCAGATACACGCAAAAAATTGTTGAAGACGTAACGAGCGAGCAGAACCAAGAAGACATCATTATTTCTACCCATAATCGAGCGCATAGAAATGCAGTAGAAAATAAAGCTCAGATAATAGAAAAATATTATTTTCCAGGAATGTTGCAAAAGGTCAAACGCATAATACAAATATGCTCAACCTGCAAAGAGAACAAATACGAAAGACAACCGCAAAAATTAAAGTTATCCGAAACACCGTTACCAACCTACTCAGGAGAAATAATTCACGTTGACATATATCTGACTGAAGGAAAAACCATTTTGACAGCATTAGACAAATTTAGCAAATACGCTCAAACCAAATTATTGAAAAGTAGAGCTATAGAAGATATAAGACGACCCCTCAGAGATATTATTTTCTCTTTTGGTGTACCAAAAACAATTGTAATGGACAATGAACCATCCCTAAATTCAAACTCAATAAAATTTATGCTAAATGATGAACTAAGAATAAATATTTACACAGTACCACCATATTATAGCAAAGCGAACGGACAAGTAGAGAGATTTCACAGTACTCTTACTGAGATTATTAGATGTTTAAAGCAAAATGGTGAATATAGAAACTTTGACGAGTTGCTAGAAAGAGCCGTTGCCGAATACAATCACTCTATCCACTCAGTTACAAAAAGAAAACCTGTTGACCTCTTTTTCGGTAGAACCGTATCATTTTCCCCACATGACATAGAAAAGACCAGGCATAGCAATATTGAAAAACTAAGGACCCAGCAAAAGAAAGATCTAGATTATCATAATAAAAACAAAAAAGATTTTATAACATATCTTCCAGGACAAATAATTTTCGTTAAGAAAAATAAAAGACTAGGCACTAAGCTCTCAAAGCGTTATTCAAAAGAAATAGTAAAAGAAGATAGGCACAGTACAGTATTGACAGAAAAAGGTCAAACTGTCCATAAAAGTCTTATTCGAAATTAACGCTGTTTCACTATTCTGTTGATCACATATGTAGGTTAATGGCAATTGCTGCTGCTGAAGTGCAGATTTACGACTACTCCCACTCAGAATTTGTTACTGTTCACACCGGAACTGCAAAAATCCAGAAGGGCACCTTCAAAATAATCCATCTAATTAATATTGATTTAAACGAAGACCTATTGACAACAATAGACAGTACTATACAGCGACAACTCCCAAATAAAAATGCATTCCATCCGATCCTGTCGAACCTAGTATCAAAAGTTCATTAACAAGATTAAAGCTCAACAAACGCATATCAAAACGTTCTTTGGATTTCATAGGCAGCGCTTGGAAATGGATCGCTGGAAATCCAGACCACCGTGATCACGAGATTGTAGTTGATCGCATAAATGGACTACTGAAGAACAATAATGACCAAATAATCATCAACAGACTAACTGCGGACAAAATAAACGAACTCACTGATAGAACTAATGAAATAATCAAGGAAATGGATACGGACCAAATAATAGCTGATGAATTAGCTCTCAATATAAAATATAAATTAGAAACACTCAAAGAAGAATTAACAAATATAGCTTACGCTATTCATTGGGCCAAAGCCGACATAATAAACTCTTTTATCCTAGCGGATAGTGAACTCGGTATGGCACGAGAGATACTAATACATACAATACTAAATGAAGCACTGGAATTTGCTGAGGTAAAAGTAGCAGCAGACGAAAAATCAATTATTTACATAATAAGTTTACCAACTCAGTAGTTGAAGTAGAAAAAGTATAGGGTGTTTTTTTAAGCCCGATAGAACTTGAAATTGTAAAAAATAACAGAAAAAATTAAATTGTAATCAAAATTTTTTTTTATTCGAAAGATCAATACGTGACATTAACATTTGAAAATGATTTCGGGCATATGGGCACCGCGGCTGTTCTTGACGAAGCGCATTCTGGACGTCCAATTTTGGGCCACTTTTTCGAGCACTGCTGGCCGTATGTCACGAACAACACGAACAATGCTGGCCTCCAAGGCGTCAATTGTTGCTGGTTTATCAGCATAAACCAGTGACTTCACGTAGCCCCACAGGAAATAATCGAGAGGTGTCAAATCGCACGACCTTGGAGGCCAATTGACAGGTCCATTTCTCGAAATCAACTTATCGCCAAATTTTTATTTCAGTAAGTCGATGGTTGCGTTCGCCGTATGGCACGTAGCGCCATCCTGTTGAAACCACATCTCCTCCGGATCAATGTCATCCATATTTTCAAACAAAAAATCATTGATCATGGTGCGGTAACGATCTCCATTGACCGTAACGCGAGCTCCGGCCTCATTTTTGAAGAAATAAGGTCCGATGATGCCACCAGCATGAAAACCGCACCAAACAGTGCATTTTTCTGGATGTAATGGAGTCTGTAGGGTCTCTTGTGGATTGGTCTCACTCCATATGCGGCAATTTTGCTTATTAACAAACCCGTTAAGCCAAAAATGCGCCTCATCGCTGAACACAATTTTGCGATAAAACAACGGGTCTGATTTTCAAAGTAAATTTGGATAATTTCGTAGCGTTGTTCAAGCGTGAGTCTATTCATGATGATTTGTCAGAGTATACTGAAACAAATAAAAAAAATGTTTCATCAAAATTTAATTTTTTGTGTTACTTTTTACAATTTAAAGTTCTATCTAGCTTAAAAAAACACCCTTTAGAATCTTTTAATGTATTAGAGATTAAAGCAGTAAAAAAAGAAAGATAACATAAATAAAATTAATTTTAAAACATTGTTAAAAAATAACGAAAACATATTTGCGATAGAAAATAAATGTAAAAATTATAATAAACTTTTAATTTGTGCTAATAATCAAATTGTAGATATTAGTAGAGATCCTTGCATATCTAATTTATTAAAAAGTAAGCCATCGAATTGCACTCAAATCAACAATCAACATCTACCATCAATCGAAGAAATTTCCCAAGATTTGCTATTTGTCAACAATTACATTGGCGTCGCTATTATAGACAGCGAAGAAGTCACATTAAATGGAACCTTCATTATTCGCCATCACAACTCAACACTTACTATAAACGGCAAAACCTATGAGACTAAACAAGTTAGCAGTAATAAACCACTACCAACCATATTTCAACAGAAATCCATAGCCAACAATACAGAGGAAGTTTTATCCCTTCAGATGATGAAGGAAATTAATACAAAAAATTTGGAACACATCAACCTCATCGAGACCAACAATAAAATTAGCTTATCACTAACTAGTATAGTAGTCCTTGTAATTGTAAAAACATTGATAATAGTACTCGCAATTAGAAAATACCACGCACCTAAATTAAACAATCAGATAAATCTATCTATGTCGGCAATCCAAGGTTTGAATAAAATTTTTGAACAAAAATTAGATGATTCAAACGAGGACGTTTGAAATTTAGGTGGGGAAGAGTTAATACACATAATATAGGTGAATACTCTTAATATTAAAATATTACAGACGGAAGTTTCATATTACATTTAATATAAATAATATAAAAATTCCAGAAGTAATAGAATATTCTATTTTTGTATTTTTAAATAATAAATTTTTACTTGCTGTTTTTGTTGACGCTGCACACGCGCCAGCAAAAACTTGTTCAAACTGTGGGAATATGCTGAATGTGCAATTAATGTGCAAAGCACAATAATTTAGTTTAAGAATCTTTTGTTAAAATTTAGTTAGTAGTAAATTAGAATTAAAATAATAAAGAGCATAAAGCTTCCAAAAAAATATTTTTTTAATTTTAATTTATGAAATAAAAACCAGTAAGAGTGTAGTATATTCGGCTGGGCCGAATCTAAAAGACCCTTCACGATAGTCACGAATATGTATAGTATATTAAAAATGTGACTTAAATATGCTCGGTTATATATTCTATTTTCTGTATTTTAGTAACCTTCTTTTATAACGAGAATTGCTTTTCAGCAAAAAAAAAAAAATTTTTAATGGAAAAATCGGTTTAGGCTATATTTCGGCTATATATGGAACGAAATCGAAAATTTTAATTTTCCATATTAATATAACCTTATATCATTACCAGAACTGCTTTTGAGCACAACAAATTGTTTAAGTTCGCTTACGCGATATTTTCATGAAAAACCCGATTTAGGCTATATCTCGGGTATATGTGGACCGATATCAGAAATTTTAATTTTCTCTATTTTCGTAACCTTCTTTTATAACAAGAACCGCTTTTCAGCAAAAAAAAAAAATGTTATTGGAAAAATCGGTTCAGGCTATATCTCGAGTATATATGGACCGATATCGGATATTTTCTTTTTCCATATTTATATAACCTTATTTCATTACCAGAACTGCTTTTGAGCACAAAAAAGTTGTTTAAATTCGCTTATTCGGCATTTTCATCAAAAAACCTGTTAGGCTATATATCGGATATATATGAACCGATATCGGAAATTTTAATTTTCCATATTTATATAACCTTATTTTATTACCAGAACTGTTTTTAAGCAAAAAAAGTTGTTAAAGTTCGCTTACGCGACATTTTCATTAAAACCCCGGTTTAGGCTATATCTCGGATATATATGGACCGATATCGGAAATTTTTATCTTCCATATTTATATAACCTCATCTCATTACCAAAACTGTTTTTAATCCAAAAAAGTTGTTAAAGTTCGCTTACGCGACATTTTCATGAAAAACCCGGTTTGGGCTATATCTCGGGTATATATGGACCGATATCGAAAATTTTCATTTTTCATATTTATATAACCTTATTTTATTACCAGAACCGCTTTTAAGCAAAAAAAGTTGTTTAATTTCGCTGACGCGGCATTTTCATGAAAAACACGTTCTAGGCTATATCTCGGGTATATATGGACCGATATCGGAAATTTTCATTTTCCATATTTATGTAATATTATTTCATTACCAGAACTCCTTTTGAGCAAAAAAAAGTTGTTTAAGTTCGCTGACGCGACATTTTCATGAAAAACCCGATTTGGGCTATATCTCGGGTATATATGGACCGACATCGAAAATTTTCATTTTTCATATTTATATGACCCTCTTTCATTATCAGAACTGCTTTTGAGCACAAAAAAGTTGTTTAAGTTCGCTTACGCGACATTTTTATGAAAAACCCGGTTTGCGCTATATCTCGGGTATATATGGACCGATATCGAAAATTTTCATTTTCCGTATTTATGTAACCTAATTTTATTACCAGAACTGCTTTTGAGCACAAAAAAGTTATTTAGCTTCGCCTATGCGACATTTTCATTAAAAATCCGATTTGGGCTATATCTCGGGTATATATGGACCGATATCTGAAAAAAAAATTTTTTGTCTTTTAGTCACCATGCTTAATAAGTGTGTGAAGTTTGAAGCAACACGAACAACTTTTGTTTTAAGAAATTTTCATACAAAACTGCAAAAAAAAAAATGGCTTTTTTCGGAATTTTGAATATATCTCAGCTATACGTGGACCGATATTACTGAATTTCAATAGCAAACCCATGAATCGATGGGGTAAAAGAATGGTGAAAGAAAAAAGTTTCTAAGTCTAATGGTTTTCTCAGAAACGGTATTTCAACAGCGGACAGACGGACAGACGGACATCGCTTAATCGACTTTTCCATTAATTCTGATTCAGAATATATATACTTTATAGGGTCGCAAAAAAAACTGTAGAAATTACAAACGGAATCACAAACTTATATATACCCTTTACATTTTTGTGAAGGGTATAAAAATGTTTTGATAGCCAATAAAATAACATTCTTTTTATGTTAAATGTAATTATGTACGTATGTATGTATGTGTTAAGGCTCTTCATGTTATTTTATTTCCTATCACAAAAATGTTTTTGATTTTATAATTCATCAACAAATACATTCCTTAAGAAGTTTTCTAAAGCAAAACGAAATATTCAATAAAAAACTTTTAATTATTGTTTTATATAGAAAGGATCTCGAGCTCATATATTATTTTTAAGATTTTTATACATATGTATGTATAGAAAAAGGTCAAAGTTACAAAAGAGGAAGAAAACATATAAACAAAAGGAGATTCAGTACAATAGCTAATAAAAATGAAACGGAGAGTTGCCACGTTATAACAATCTGAACGTGAAGAAAAATAAAACCCTCTACGGTGGCTAAATATAGTTAGTGAATAACGTTGGGGTTAGTGCAAACAACAAAATGTGTGGTTAAAGTTAACACTTTTAATTGGGGTGTAAAGTTAGTGAATTGCACTACAGGAACCGTGAAAAGATCTCTCAACCCATGGTTAGGGTTGAACTAGAACCCAGGGACGTTTTCCTAAATAAAGGGGAAATTCATCCAATTTATAACGTTACATTTTTTTTGCATTGTAAAGTTATCGTTGAGGAGCCACATAAGTGTCTAGAACGCGTTCAATTCCTAAACTCCCAAGAATTAGGCCATACTAAGGCCTATTGTAAGTTGCCCGTAGTTTTGCATTGTGTGTGGCGACCTCCACGGTACATCACAGTGCAAAAAGTCAAAAACTGACTCAAGTGTTAAAAAGCGCAGTAACTGTAGAGGTAACCATACTGCAAAGTACAGGGGCTGTCCTGTCTACAATCACTTTAAGCGGTCAATGACGAATAGGTAATCAATCCCCATTAACGAACCCCAGCAGTCAAATATCATTTCTAAAAGTAATTTTCTCCAAATGAGTCAGTCAACCAGCCACATAATCGTGCATACCCACCAAAGAAGTTTCTTATGCGAATGTGGTAAAATCCGAAATACAAAACTTGAATCAGGAGCCCAAGCCTCAAAAATCCGATCCAAATTTAATCAATTTTGAGGCAAATCTGCAGACTCTAGTTCAATCCATAAATACATTTACTGTTTCCATGACAACTATGATGCAAGAAATGCTGAAAATGCAATCCACTGTTTTGCAAGCAATTTTAAACAAATGAATTTTTTTTTTTTTTAGCTTGGACCAGTAATCAGGGGATGACCCCTACATATGCAGTGCATTGTACCAGAACTAGAAAAATAGATAATGAGGAGAGAGTAAGAGGGAATAGTGTTTGTGAACATTTGACTTGAACTTTCCAACGTTATAACAGACAGAAAACACGTCTGCTCCAAACTTATTCCATGGACGAAGCGTACGGCCAAAAAACGAATTCTCTCTGTAATGCGTAGTGCGATTCCCCGGGCAATCGACCAAAAATGGGTGAGTTCTAGACGATGAGCGCGTGCTACGTAAAAATGTGCGAGTTTCGGGAACAAGATCCCTAATCTCGTCCGAGCAAAATCCATTGTAGTAACGATAGAACAGAGTAACGCACCCCACACTGCGTCGATGCTCCAGTGAGTCAATATAGTTGGATACCCTACTGTCACCGATAAGCTTCTTCGCCCTCTCCTGCACACGGTCGAGTAACCCCAAAATAGACTTTGAGGCACCGGCCCAAACATGAGAGTTGTATTCCATTTTCGGTCGAATGTAGGTGGTATAAATAGTTAGGAGGTCGGATGGAGTGAAGTGCATCTTACACCGTTTCAAAAAACCAAGGCACTTGAATGCTTCTTTAGAGACATGAAAAATGTGTTCTGTCCAGCGAACGTCACACTGTATCTTCATTCCAAGAACTCCAAGAGCATCCGATTCTTCAATATTTACACCATCCATGAGTACCGATGAAGCAGCACTTGCGGTCGTTTGCTTGTGTGTTAATAAACAACACTGGGTCTTACGAGCGTTAAAAGCGACCCTGTTTTTACGACCCCATTCGGAGATTAATAGAAGGTCACTATTCAGTGAATCACTCATATTTAGCCTCTTGGCAGCGATCTCTGATAGGCTAGGCCTATAACTAAAAGAGTACGAGTGACAAATGCTGCTGTCATCTGCAAAAGAGTGGATAGGGTTGGAAGTTTGATAGAGAAGGTCGTTAAGGAAAATTAAAAAAAGGGTAGGAGAAAAAACGGAGCCTTGCGGTACCCCTGAATTAATCTTGAACTCGTTTGATGAGACCCCATCTATAACAACTCGTATAGTGCGGTCTCTGAGAAAGCCCGATATAAACCGAGAGAAGTCATCACCGACACCAAAAGCAGTAAGTTTTGCCTGTAGTGCAGCATGCCACACTCTGTCAAACGCTTTTGAAATATCTAGAGCCACCACCTTACTTTCACCGAAATGATGGATTGAGTGGCACCATTTCTCCGAAAGATATGCCATAAGATCGCCAGTAGAGCGACCCTTACGAAATCCATATTGGCGATCACAAAGTAATTTGTGCGACTCTAGATATCCCATAAGATGGTAATTAACCATACTTTCCATTACTTTGGAAAGCGCAGAGCATATTGCAATTGGGCGGTAATTTTCAGGGTTATTTGCTTCACCTTTTTTGGGTACTGGTGTTACATTAGCCAGCTTCCGGTACGATGGAAACTCACCAAGATGGTAAAGTGTGGTGAAGAGGCGTGCTAATGGACGCGCAAGCGTAGAAGAACACTGCTTCAAAACCAGTGCTGGAATGCCATCCGGTCCAGGAGTCTTGTTTATGTCGAGGTCTGCCAAAACCCTTTTAACTGCTCGCGCCCGGAAGAATATATTTGGCATAGTTACAGATACTCTTTCGAGCTCGGGAAGTGGTTGACTGCTTTCCGGCAAGCAGGAATTGCTTGCAAAAATTTCAGCCAACAGGTTAGCTTTGTCGACCGGGTCGGTGAATGATTGGCCATTCTTTAACAGAGTTAGAATTGATGAACTAGCACTATTCTTTACTCTCTTAACGAAAGACCAAAAGGTCTTACTGCCCCGGGGAGCTGCAAGGACCTTGGCACGAAGGCGCTGTTCGTGGAGAAACTTTTCACGCCTATGTACCTTGGCACACGACGATCTTGCCTTTTTGCGTAGCAAATCAGATTCTGGGATTTTGTTTAAACGCCAGTTACTGAATGCTTCCTCTCTGGATCTGACTGCGTTTTTGCACGTCTGATTAAACCAAGAATTCATTCTTGGTTTAATCGATATTTGCTTGGAGGAGATGAATGTTTTCATCCCTAGCAATATCATATTCTCGACCATTTTTGCAGAAGCATTTACATATGTCATTATCTAGAAAGCAAAGTTTCCAATTAAAATGCCCATAAAATTGGTTGAGCTCAGCCCAACGCGCCTTTTCGTAAATAAATATTGAACGTTTCGTAGCTGATTTCGCAACGTTACGAAGTTCAGAGATCGAAAAGGTGGCAGAAATGGTGCAATGATCCGAATTGCCGAGAGGTGCACTAACTTTGATTTCATACTTTTCAGGGTGTCAGGAATAGGTCAAGTGTGTTTGAATGGTGCCCTTCAACACATGGAATATGTGTTGGCTTATTTACTAATTGCGCTACGTGGTTGTGCGCAGCGAATAACTCAACATATTGGCCTTCTGGAGTTGTACGACTCGAATGGCGAAGCCAGGAAGAGTTGTGAACATTGAAATCACCAGCAACAACAATTTCACTGCTCGGACAACTCTTCAGGATTTTCGATATGGAGTCGGAGAGGGCATCGAAACCAGCAAAGGTGATATCCCTCCCCGCATTTGGACATCTGTATAGAAACCCAAAATGCAAAAAGTGTAGCCTGATTTTGAATTTAACCCAAAGACAGGTAAATTCGGCATCATGCATGCCTAATGGTTGCTGACACTGGAACACAACTTCATTGCGAACATGAATTATAAGGTCCCGATGGAAATTAAAAAGGAAGAGAAGTTGATACCCAGGTATGTAAAAATCCTCTGGATAAGCATTCTCAGACGCCTGGGTCTCACATAAGGCGAAAATATCCGGCCGATGGAGACAAGTGTGAGCATAAACAGAGATAAAATTCGTTCTCAGCCCACGTATATTACAAAAGTCAAGTTTAAAGTTGCCTGTCATTACGCCGGAAAATTAACAAAAGAAATGTTGACTCTGCTATGCAAGAGAGGCCGGAATCAATTGTTGCTAGGTTGACCATATATCACCGTGTGTATACCTTCGATGCTATAATAATCAACAGAAATTAACCCGGCATCCCCGACATTGCAAAGTAATTACTATTAAATAAACGTGGAAGGGAATAGATATCAATGCCTGTACAAGGGCCATAAAAGCCTTGATCTGGCGATGGGTTATTATACCCTTCACAAAAATGTAAAGGGTATATATAAGTTTGTGATTCCGTTTGTAATTTCTACAGTTTTTTTTTGCGACCCTATAAAGTATATATATTCTGAATCAGAATTAATGGAAAAGTCGATTAAGCGATGTCCGTCTGTCCGTCTGTCCGTCTGTCCGCTGTTGAAATACCGTTTCTGAGAAAACCATAAGACTTAGAAACTTTTTTCTTTCACCATTCTTTTACCCCATCGATTCATGGGTTTGCTATTGAAATTCAGTAATATCGGTCCACGTATAGCTGAGATATATTCAAAATTCCGAAAAAAGCCATTTTTTTTTGCATTTTTGTATGAAAATTTTTGAAAACAAAAGTTGTTCGTTTTGCTTCAAACTTCACACACTTATTAAGCATGGTGACTAAAAGACAAAAAATTTTTTTTTCAGATATCGGTCCATATATACCCGAGATATAGCCCAAATCGGATTTTTAATGAAAATGTCGCATAGGTGAAGCTAAATACCTTTTTTTTGCTCAAAAGCAGTTCTGGTAATTATATAAGGATACATAAATATGGAAAATAAAAATTTCCGATATCGGTCCATATATACCCGAGATATAGCCCAAACCTGGTTTTTCATGAAAATGTCGCGTAAGCGAACCTAAACAACTTTTTGGTGCTCAAAAGCAGTTCTGGTAAGGAAATAGGGTCATATGAATATGAAAAATGAAAATGTTCGATATCGGTCCATATATACCCGAGATATAGCCTGGACCGGGGTTTTCATGAAAATGCCGCGTAAGCGAACTTAAACAACTTTTTTGTGGTCAAAAGCAGTTCTGGTATTGAAATTAGGTTACATAAATATGGAAAATGAAAATTTCCGATATCGGTCCATATATACCCGAGATATAGCTCAAACCGGGGTTTCCATGAAAATGTCGCGTAAGCGAACTTAAACAACTTTTTTGTGCTCAAAAGCAGTTCTGGTAATCAAATAGGGTTAAATAAATATGAAAAATGAAAATTTTCGATATCGGTCCATATATACCCGAGATATAGCCTAGACCGGGGTTTTCATGAAAATGCCGCGTAAGCGAACTTAAACAACTTTTTTGTGCCCAAAAGCAGTTCTGGTAATGAAATTAGGTTACATAAATATGGAAAATGAAAATTTCCGATATCGGTCCATATATACCCGAAATATAGCCTATACCGGGGTTTTCATGAAAATGCCGCGTAAGCGAACTTAAACAACTTTTTTGTTCTCAAAATCAGTTCTGGTAATGAAATAGGGTCATATAAATATGAAAAATGAAAATTTTCGATATCGGTCCATATATACCCGAGATATAGCCCAAATCGGGTTTTTCATAAAAATGTCGCGCAAGCGAACTTAAACAACTTTTTTGTGCTCAAAGCAGTTCTGATAATGAAATTAGGTTACATAAATATGGAAAATGAAAATTTCCAATATCGGTCCATATATACCCGAGATATAGCCTAGACCGGGGTTTTCATGAAAATGCCGCGTAAGCGAACTTAAACAACTTTTTTGTGCTCAAAAGCAATTCTGGTAATGAAATTAGGTTACATAAATATGGAAAATGAAAATTTCCGATATCGGTCCATATATACCCGAGATATAGCCTAGACCGGGGTTTTCATGAAAATGCCGCGTAAGCGAACTTAAACAACTTTTTGTGCTCAAAAGCAGTTCTGGTAATGAAATTAGGTTACATAAATATGAAAAATGAAAATTTCCGATATCGGTCCATATATACCCGAGATATAGCCCAAATCGGGTTTTTCATGAAAATGTCGCGTAAGCGAACTTAAACAACTTTTTTGTGCTCAAAGCAGTTCTGGTAATGAAAAAGGGTTATATAAATATGAAAAATGAAAATTTTCGATGTCGGTCCATATACACCCGAGATATAGCCCAAATCGGGTTTTTCATGAAAATATCGCGTAAGCGAACTTAAACAGTTTTTTTGTGCTCAAAAGCAGTTCTGGTAATGAAATAGGGTCATATAAATATGAAAAATAAAAATTTTCGATATCGGGCCATATATACCCGAGATATAGCCTAGACCGGGGTTTTCATGAAAATGCCGCGTAAGCGAACTTAAACAACTTTTTTGTGGTCAAAAGCAGTTCTGGTATTGAAATTAGGTTACATAAATATGGAAAATGAAAATTTCCGATATCGGTCCATATATACCCGAGATATAGCCTAGACCGGGGTTTTCATGAAAATGCCGCGTAAGCGAACTTAAACAACTTTTTTGTGGTCAAAAGCAGTTCTGGTATTGAAATTAGGTTACATAAATATGGAAAATGAAAATTTCCGATGTTGGTCCATATATACCCGAGATATAGCCCAAATCGGGGTTTTCATGAAAATGCCGCGTAAGCGAACTTAAACAACTTTTTTGTGCTCAAAAGCAGTTCTGGTAATGAAATAGGGTTATATAAATATGAAAAATGAAAATTTTCGATGTCGGTCCATATACACCCGAGATATAGCCCAAATCGGGTTTTTCATGAAAATATCGCGTAAGCGAACTTAAACAGTTTTTTTGTGCTCAAAAGCAGTTCTGGTAATGAAATAGGGTCATATAAATATGAAAAATAAAAATTTTCGATATCGGGCCATATATACCCGAGATATAGCCTAGACCGGGGTTTTCATGAAAATGCCGCGTAAGCGAACTTAAACAACTTTTTTGTGGTCAAAAGCAGTTCTGGTATTGAAATTAGGTTACATAAATATGGAAAATGAAAATTTCCGATGTTGGTCCATATATACCCGAGATATAGCCCAAATCGGGGTTTTCATGAAAATGCCGCGTAAGCGAACTTAAACAACTTTTTTGTGCTCAAAAGCAGTTCTGGTAATGAAATAGGGTCATATAAATATGAAAAATAAAAATTTTCCATGTCGGTCCATATATACCCGAGATATAGCCCAAATCGGGTTTTTCATGAAAATGTCGTGTAAGCGAACTTAAACAACTTTTTTGTTCTCAAAATCAGTTCTGGTAATGAAATAGGGTCATATAAATATGAAAAATGAAAATTTTCGATATCGGTCCATATATACCCGAGATATAGCCCAAATCGGGTTTTTCATAAAAATGTCGCGCAAGCGAACTTAAACAACTTTTTTGTGCTCAAAGCAGTTCTGATAATGAAATTAGATTACATAAATATGGAAAATGAAAATTTCCAATATCGGTCCATATATACCCGAGATATAGCCTAGACCGGGGTTTTCATGAAAATGCCGCGTAAGCGAACTTAAACAACTTTTTTGTGCTCAAAAGCAATTCTGGTAATGAAATTAGGTTACATAAATATGGAAAATGAAAATTTCCGATATCGGTCCATATATACCAGAGATATAGCCTAGACCGGGGTTTTCATGAAAATGCCGCGTAAGCGAACTTAAACAACTTTTTTGTGCTCAAAAGCAGTTCTGGTAATGAAATTAGGTTACATTAATATGAAAAATGAAAATTTCCGATATCGGTCCATATATACCCGAGATATAGCCCAAATCGGGTTTTTCATGAAAATGTCGCGTAAGCGAACTTAAACAACTTTTTTATGCTCAAAGCAGTTCTGGTAATGAAAAAGGGTTATATAAATATGAAAAATTAAAATTTTCGATGTCGGTCCATATACACCCGAGATATAGCCCAAATCGGGTTTTTCATGAAAATATCGCGTAAGCGAACTTAAACAGTTTTTTTGTGCTCAAAAGCAGTTCTAGTAATGAAATAGGGTCATATAAATATGAAAAATAAAAATTTTCGATATCGGGCCATATATACCCGAGATATAGCATAGACCGGGGTTTTCATGAAAATGCAGCGTAAGCGAACTTAAACAACTTTTTGTGCTCAAAAGCAGTTCTGCTAATGAAATTAGGTTACATAAATATGGAAAATGAAAATTTCCGATATCGGTTCGTATATACCCGGTGTATAGCCTAACAGGTTTTTTGATGAAAATGCCGACTAAACAACTTTTTTGTGCTCAAAAGCAGTTCTGGTAATGAAATAAGGTTATATAAATATGGAAAAAGAAAATATCCGATATCGGTCCATATATACTCGAGATATAGCCTGAACCGATTTTTCCAATAACATTTTTTTTTTTTGCTGAAAAGCAGTTCTTGTCATAAAAGAAGGTTACGAAAATAGAGAAAATTAAAATTTCTGATATCGGTCCAGATATACCCGAGATATAGCCTAAATCGGGTTTTTCATGAAAATATCGCGTAAGCGAACTTAAACAATTTGTTGTGCTCAAAAGCAGTTCTGGTAATGATATAAGGTTATATTAATATGGAAAATTAAATTTTCGATATCGGTCTATATATAGCCGAGATATAGCCCAAATCGGGTTTTTCATGAAAATATCGCGTAAGCGAACTTAAACAATTTGTTGTACTCAAAAGCAGTTCTGGTAATGATACAAGGTTATATAAATATGGAAAATTAAAATTTTCGATATCGGGCCATATATACCCGAGATATAGCCTGAACCGATTTTTCCATTAAAAAAATTTTTGTTTTTTTTTGCTGAAAAGCAATTCTCGTTATAAAAGAAGGTTACTAAAATACAGAAAATAGAAAATTCCCATATCGGTTCATTTATAACCGAGCATATTTAGGTCACATTTTTAATATACTATACATATTCGTGACTATCGTGAAGGGTATTTTAGATTCGGCCCAGCCGAATATACTACACTCTTACTTGTTTTTTGTTTGTTTTTTATACCCTTCACAAAAATGTAAAGGGTATATATAAGTTTGTGATTCCGTTTGTAATTTCTACAGTTTTTTTTGCGACCCTATAAAGTATATATATTCTGAATCAGAATTAATGGAAAAGTCGATTAAGCGATGTCCGTCTGTCCGTCTGTCCGCTGTTGAAATACCGTTTCTGAGAAAACCATTAGACTTAGAAACTTTTTTCTTTCACCATTCTTTTACCCCATCGATTCATGGGTTTGCTATTGAAATTCAGTAATATCGGTCCATGTATAGCTGAGATATATTCAAAATTCCGAAAAAAGCCATTTTTTTTTGCATTTTTGTATGAAAATTTTTGAAAACAAAAGTTGTTCGTTTTGCTTCAAACTTCACACACTTATTAAGCATGGTGACTAAAAGACAAAAAATTTTTTTTTCAGATATCGGTCCATATATACCCGAGATATAGCCCAAATCGGATTTTAATGAAAATGTCGCACAGGCGAAGCTAAATAACCTTTTTTTGCTCAAAAGCAGTTCTGGTAATAAAATTAAGTTACATAAATATGGAAAATGAAAATTTCCGATATCGGTCCATATATACCCGAGATATAGCTCAAACCGGGGTTTCCATGAAAATGTCGCGTAAGCGAACTTAAACAACTTTTTTGTGCTCAAAAGCAGTTCTGGTAATCAAAAAGGGTTATATAAATATGAAAAATGAAAATTTTCGATATCGGTCCATATATACCCGAGATATAGCCTAGACCGGGGTTTTCATGAAAATGCCGCGTAAGCGAACTTAAACAACTTTTTTGTGCCCAAAAGCAGTTCTGGTAATGAAATAGGGTTATATAAATATGAAAAATGAAAATTTTCGATGTCGGTCCATATATACCCGAGATATAGCCGAAATCGGGTTTTTCATGAAAATGTCGCGTAAGCGAACTTAAACAACTTTTTTGTGCTCAAAAGCAGTTCTGGTAATGAAATAGGGTTATATAAATATGAAAAATGAAAATTTTCGATATCGGTCCATATATACCCGAGATATAGCCTAGACCGGGGTTTTCATGAAAATGCCGCGTAAGCGAACTTAAACAACTTTTTTGTGCTCAAAAGCGGTTCTGGTAATAAAATTAGGTTACATAAATATGGAAAATGAAAATTTCCGATATCGGTCCATATGTACCCGAGATATAGCCCAAATCGGGTTTTTCATGAAAATGTCGCGTAAGCGATCTTAAACAACTTTTTTTTTTTTGCTCAAAAGCAGTTCTAGTAATGAAATAAAGTTATATAAGTATGGAAAATGAAAATTGTCGATATCGGTCTATATATACCCGAGATATAGCCTATACCGGGGTTTTCATGAAAATGCCGCGTAAGCGAACTTAAACAACTTTTTTGTGCTCAAAAGCAGTTCTGGTAATTAAATCAGGTTACATAAATATGAAAATTTTCGATGTCGGTCCATATATACCCGAGATATAGCCCAAATCGGGTTTTTCATGAAAATGTCGCGTAAGCGAACTTAAACAACTTTTTTGTGCTCAAAAGCAGTTCTGGTAATGGAATAGGGTCATATAAATATGAAAAATGAAAATTTCCGATATCGGTCCATATATACCCGAGATATAGCATAAACCGGGTTTTTCATGAATACGCGGCGTAAGCGAACTAAACAACTTTTTTTGCTTAAAAGCAGTTCTAATAGCAAAATAAGGTTATATAGGTATGGAAAATGAAAATTTCCGATATCGGTCCATATATACCCGAGATATAGCCTAAACTGCGGTTTTAATGAAAATGTCGCGTAAGTGAACTTAGACATCTTTTTTTGCTTAAAAACAGTTCTGGTAATGAAATAGGGTCATATAAATATGGAAAAAGAAAATATCCGATATCGGTCCATATATACTCGAGATATAGCCTGAACCGATTTGTCCAATAACATTTTTTTTTTTTTTTTTGCTGAAAAGCAGTTCTTGTTATGAAAGAAGGTTACGAAAATAGAGAAAATTAAAATTTCTGATATCGGTCCATATATACCCGAGATATTGCCTAAATCGGGTTTTTCATGAAAATATCGCGTAAGCGAACTTAAACAATTTGTTGTGCTCAAAAGCAGTTCTGGTAATGATATAAGGTTATATAAATATGGAAAATTAAAATTTTCCATATCGGTCCATATATAGCCGAGATATAGCCTAAACCGATTTTTCCATTAAAAAATTTTTTTTTTTTTTGCTGAAAAGCAATTCTCGTTATAAAAGAATACAGAAAATAGAAAATTCCGATATCGGTTCATATATAACCGAGCATATTTAGGTCACATTTTTAATATACTATACATATTCGTGACTATCGTGAAGGGTATTTTAGATTCGGCCCAGCCGAATATACTACACTCTTACTTGTTTATTATTGATTTTTTTTTTTGTTTATGTTTTTATTTTATTTTATTTTATTTTATTTAATTTTTTGTTTTAGCTTTAAATTAATTTTTCTTTTATAGGCGTTTCTTGTGGTTATTGAATTGTTTGTTGAGTAATTTTATTGCAAGTTATGTATGTTTATATTTTATGTTAAGTTCTGTTTGTTGTCGTTGAAAGTTTCGTTTATGGCTATTGTTGTTATTATTTTTTAACTGTATTGTTTTTATGGTTTTATAAATGTTTGCAGTTTTATTGTTTTATTTTGTTTAATGCGTGACAAAAAAAAAAAAAAAAAAAAAAAAAAACACCACACAAAAGTTAAAATTGTTTCTGGAACGCAAACCGCATCCACCAACACAAAAATGAACTTGAGCACTTCCTTATGGAAAAGCAAATCGATATAATGTTGGTTGCTGAAACTCATTTGGCAACCAACACTTTTTTCAAAATTAATGGCTACACATAATGTATGTATGACACAAAAGATCCCCGTGGAAGATCTTGCGGAGGATCGGCAATTCTAATAAAATCCAGAATAAAGCACTATTTAATGAACGAGACACGTGAGGAGTATCTCCAAGCAGCTCCATGGTACGTAAAAAACTTACAAATTCATAAGGATCTCTGTGTTCCTCTTATAAAAGCCGAATTTTCAAAGTACGCGACAAGGCATATCAATAAATTGGAACTTCATCCAAATCGTCTTGCACGCAATATACTTCATTTTGAAGGTCACTCTCGGTTGAGAAGGAGGGATACCTTTGCCACCATCAGAACGGTAAATTGGTGATTTTACCGATATTGACCGTGCAAAATAAAACATGTTTGTCTAGCGTTGGCTGGATTTAACTAATTTTATGTATTTAGTATTATGATTTGAATACTTATTATACCCTTCACAAAAATGTAAAGGGTATTTATAAGTTTGTGATTCCGTTTGTAATTTCTACAGTTTTTTTTGCGACCCTATAAAGTATATATATTCTGAATCAGAATTAATGGAAAAGTCGATTAAGCGATGTCCGTCGGTCCGCTGTTGAAATACCGTTTCTGAGAAAACCATTAGACTTAGAAACTTTTTTCTTTCACCATTCTTTTACCCCATCAATTCATGGGTTTGCTATTGAAATTCAGTAATATCGGTCCACGTATAGCTGAGATATATTCAAAATTCCGAAAAAAGCCATTTTTTTTTGCAATTTTGTATGAAAATTTTTGTAACCAAAAGTTGTTTGTTTTGCCTCACACTTCACACACTTATTAAGCACGGTGACTAAAAGGCAAAAATTTTTTTTCAGATATCGGTCCATATATATACCCGAGATATAGCCCAAATCGGATTTTTGATGAAAATGTCGCATAGGCGAAGCTAAACAACTTTTTTTTGCTTAAAAGTAGTTCTGGCAATAAAATAAGGTTATATAAATATAAAAACTGAAAATTCCCGATATCGGTCCATATATGTATACCCGAGATATGGCCTAAACCGGGTTTTTCATGACCATGCGGCCTAAGCAAACTTAAACAACTTTTTTTGCTTAAAAGTAGTTCTGGTAATAAACTTAGGTTATAAAAATATGGAAAATGAAAATTTCCGATATCGGTCCATATATACCCCAGATATAGCCTAGAACGGGTTTTTCATGAAAATGCCACATAAGCGAACTTAAAAAACTTTTTTTTGCTCAAAGGCAGTTCCGGTAATAAAGTAAGGTTATATAAATGTGGAAAATGAAAATTTCTGATATCGGTCCATATATACCCCAGTTATACCCTAAACCGGGAGTTATCATGAAAATGTCGCGTAAGTGAGCTTAAACATCCTTTTTTGCTTAAAAGCAGTTCTGGTAAGGAAATAAGGTTATACAAATATGGAAAATGGAAATTTCCGATATCGGTCCATATATACCCGAGATATAGCCTAAAACGGGTTTTTCATGAAAATGTCGCGTAAGCAAACTTAAACAACTTTTTTTGTTTAAAAGCAGTTCTGGTAATAAAATCAGGTTATATAAATACGAAAAATTAACATTTCTGATATCGGTCCATATATACCCGAGATATAGCCTAAGCCGGGTTTTTCATCAAAATGTCACGCAAGCGAACTTAAACAACTTTTTTGTGCTCAAAAGCAAATTTGGTAACGAAATAATTTTATATAATTATGGAAAATTAAAATTTCCGATACGGTTTTATATGACCGAGATGTAGCCTAGACCGGCGTTTTCATTAAAATGTCGCGGAAGCGAACTGAAACAAACTTTTTTTGCTCAAAAGCAGTTCTGGCAATGAAGTAAGGTTATATATGTACATGTGAAGGGTTAAACCTGCGCAGAAAGAAATATGAAAGCCGTTATACTAAAAGAGAGCATTATTACAGTTATAATAAAAGAGGGCATCATTTATTCTAGTTTCTTATCATAAAATAATTTATCAAGTTAGTTAATAACAAGTAAGATTGTAGTATATTCGGCTGGGCCGAATCTAAAATACCCTTCAAGATAGTCACGCATATATACACTATACTTAAAACTGTGACCTAAATATGCTCGGTTGTATATGAACCGATATCGGAATTTTCTATTTTCTGTATTTTAGTAACCTTCTTTTATAACGAGAATTGCTTTTCAGCAACAAAAAAATGGTTATTGAAAAATCGGTTCAGGCCGATGTATCGGGTATATATGGACCGATATCGGAAATTTTCATTTTCCATATTTATATAAACATATTTCATTACCAAAAAACTTTTGAGCAAAAAAAGTTGGTCACGTTCGCTTACGCGGCATCTTAATGACAACCCTGGTGCAGGCTATATCTCGGGTATATATGGACCGATATGGAAATTTTCATTTTCCATATTTATATAACCTTATTTCATTACCAGAACTACTTTTGAGCACAAAAAAGATGTTTAAGAAATAAATGGCTTTTTTCGGAATTTTGAATATATCTCAGCTATACGTTAACCGATATTACTGAATTTCAATAGCAAACCCATGAATCGATGGAGTAATGGAATGGTGAAAGAAAAAAGTTTTTATGTCTAATGGTTTTCTCAGAAACGGTATTTCAACGACCGACAGACGGACATCGCTTAATCGACTTTTCCATTAATTCTGAATCAGAATATATATACTTTATAGGGTCGCAAAAAAAAACTGTAGTAATTACAAACGGAATCACAAACTTATATATACCCTTTACATTTTTGTGAAGGGTATAAAAAAGATAGTTATTCCAACAATATAAGATAAAACAGGTATTTTTAAAGCAGAATATCAATGAAATTTATTGCCAAAATTAGTAATATGTGTGTATGTAGCTTTGTACATAAGTATGTACATGCATATCGTGTATTGTGCTTAGGAGAAAAATGTATACTATTTTTTTGAAAATAGCTTTTACAATATATTTTTTAAATATTGAATCTCAGAAATCTTAACATCTTATTTTGGTTGGAAAATCTTTCAAATTAAGGTAAAATCTTCATTCTGGCAACGCTGTTCCCGTTTGTAAAAGAGGAATTAATGTTTCCATTCTATTCCATTCGTCTCTATTAGAAGTCGGGCAATTTTGCACAATAACAACATGGCGCCACAGAGTACACAGAGGCGTCAGTAGTGACTTTTGTAAAACCGCCTTGTCAGCTGATGGAGAGTTGCGTCGTGCGAGACAGATATATTGTACTTTTTGTACGAATATCAAAAGTAAACAAACACAAAAATAACACGTTTTACAAAAATTGTGCTAGTGAGAAAAATCTGGTGTTAAATAAAATTAAAATTTTCCACAAAAATTATACTTTGTGGCAAAAATAAAAATAGTAAATTTAAATTATTTAACACGAAGAAAAATTTTATGTACGGCGTCCTGTTACAACATGATAGTTTCCAGGAGAGACAGCAAACAAAATTTGGTGCAATTGGATGTTATGATTGCTTTAAAAGACTATGCTTTAAAAGAAGACTATTGAAATGTTGTGGTTGGAGGCTTTAAAAGCAGAATGGATGGGAAGAAATGCAATGCTTTGATGAGCTGAACACAAATAAAAAGCAACCCAAAGCTTTAGCCAAGAATAAGGCTGCTGCAAATGCTGTTTACTTTTGTGTCTGAAGGCAGGATTTGAGCAAAAGTATACATATGTGTGTAAAACTTGAAAAAATGATTAATTTACAAATTTGGTGGGCCACCTACACAAACAAATGGTCAAATTAAAAAGGCAAGGTAAGGTTTTCGAGTGTATGTATGTACATATGTTTCATACTTTAAAAATTCTAAAATATTTTTTTAAGGAATTATGATGGCTGGAAATTATTCTTAGGACCAGTGCCTTTCATACGCATGTATGGGATAACTATGGATGAACATGACAATAACAGGAAGCTGTGTTAAGTGTTGAATTGATAATCCGCCAAGATAATTCACCGCTGGTTGCCACTCTAATGAATACATGTTTACAAAAACAGAAGAGTTAGCTAAAACTGATTATGCAGCTAAGCAGGCTCATGTAGAGTTAGCAACAAAAATGAAGAAAAGAGAACCCGACACTACTCCAAAATTAGGAGATCGCGTTCCTTATGTTATACGTGCAGCTGCGAAAAATACTAAGGCTGAAGGTTTTATATGATCTAGAAAATAGTATACCTATAGATGCAAATTATTATTTGGAACAATAGTTATCGAAACCACTTCTTAAAGTATTTGAACCTATTTTGGGTGACAAGGCTGAATCAATTTTACTAAGTAAATTTATTATTTAAATATCCTTTAAACATTATTTTAGCTCAATTGTTTTTTATAGGGAGAACACACACGTATCCGTACAGTGGTAACATTAAAAGTTGGTGGCCTAGCTGGATTTATGACGAAAAAGTCTTCCTGTTTAGGCTGTTGATGCTGAACGTCAGATGGAAGAGAAGTTTGCTCGCTTATGGTCGTACTGTCAAACATGTCAAGGATCCTTGCATGAGGATGTGTTATCGAGATTGCCTAACTTTCTACATGAGACACAAAATCCGAATGGACTTGGAAATGCAAGAAAAGCGTGTAAGACGGTTTGGTCTGCCTGAATGGTAAAAACTCCATAAATAATAATATTTAATTTTATGCTATGTTTCAAAATAAAATTAAGCCCTTTAATTTCAATAAAATTAACTAAGTGGACATCGAATGTAATTTTCTGAGATTTAACTTCTGTGGACAAAGGCATATCGCTCCTTTATTGCAACATAGTCATAACTAAAAAAAGCTTTTTTTGAGAAAAACATAGTCATAACTAAAAAAAAGGTCTTTTCGAGAAAAACATTTCAAATTTTTAGTTTCTGTACACGTTTTAGATTGTTTTTTTTTTTTTGGAAATTATTTCCTAAAGTAAACAGTTTAAAAGTAATTTGAACAAATTTTTGGTACAATATAAAAGTTATTACTGTTAACAATTCTGCATTGTTAGCTCGAATAGCTCATATGACTATGTTGCAATATAGGAGCGATATACAAATTTGTTTGTTTTTTAATGCATATTAATAATCATAACCGAACAGAAGGTAGTAGTATAGAAAATTAGCAAACGTAGTTTGTTAATTTTTAATGGTGGCCCTGAGAAGGACCTTTTGTGAGCCAATTTCAATCTCTTTTACTAGAACAATTGCTGGCCCTGATAAGGGCCTTTGTGGTGGTTATTAACCAAATTACAATAAAATTGGTGGCCCTGAGAAGGACCTTTTATGAGCCAATTTCAATCTCTTTTACTAGAAAAATTGCTGTTCCTGATAAGGGCCTTTGTGGTGGTTATTAACCATTTTACAATAAAATTGGTGGCCCTGAGAAGGACCTTTTGTGAGCCAATTTCAGTCTCTTTTACTAGAAAAATTGCTGGCCCTGATAAGGGCCATTGTGGTGGTTATTAACCATTTTGCAATACAATTGGTGGCCCTGAGAAGGAACTTTTGTGACCCAATTTAAATCACTTTATAACGAGTGATTTTTTTGCTATTATCTTTTTGGCAACACTAGTTTCGGCAGCTCACGCTCGTTTTGTATCTTGTGTCACTGTCAAACATCTTCAGTTTGGTCTATAATTTAATCATGAATCGTCTTACAAACGAACAACGCTTGCAAATTATTGAATTTTATTACCAAAATGCGTGCTCTGTTAAGAAAGTTCATTGCGCGCTTCTTCCATTTTATGGTCAGTTTAATCGACCTACTGAGGCTTCTATTCGGGCTATTGTAAAAACATTTCGCACCAAATTTACATTGTTGGACATTAAACCACCAACACGCTTACGTAGAGTGCGAACTGAAGAAAATATCGCAGCCGTATCGGCCAGTGTTGGTGATGACCGTGAATTATCGATTGGGCGCCGTTCGCAGCAATTGGGCCTCTGTTACTCCACTACGTGGAAAATTTTGCGGAAGGATTTGGGTGTGAAGCCTTATAAGATACAGCTGGTGCAAGAATTGAAGCCAAACGACCTACCACAACGCCAAATTTTTGGCGAATGGGCTCTTGAAAAGTTAGATGAAGATCCACTTTTTTATCGAAGAATTGTGTTCAGCGACGAGGCTCATTTCTGGTTGAATGGATACGTGAACAAGCAAAACTGCCGTATTTGGAGTGAAGAGCAGCCAGAAGCATTGCAAGAGCTACCAATGCATCCACAAAAAACAACCGTTTGGTGCGGATTATGGGCTGGCGGCATCATTGGGCCGTATTTCTTCAAAGATGATGCGAATCACAACGTTACTGTGAATGGTGAGCGCTACCGTGCGAAATTGCCCAAAATGGAAGAGCTTGACTTGCATGACATGTGGTTTCAACAAGACGGTGCCACATGCCACACAGCACGCGAAACAATGGACCAATTGAGAGGCGAGTTCGGTGAACAGTTTATTTCACGCTTGGGACCAGTCAATTGGCCGCCCAGATTGTGCGATTTAACGCCTCTAGACAATTTTTTGTGGGGCTATGTTAAGGCTAATGTCTATAGCGACAAGCCCGCTTCGATTGACGCACTGGAAGCCAACATTGCCAACATTATTCGTGAGATACCGGCCGAAATGTTGGAAAGAGTATGCCAAAATTGGAATAAGCGGATGGACCATTTGAGGCGCAGCCGCGGCCAACATTTGCATGAAATAATCTTCAAACATTAAATTATATCGACCCAACTATCGATCCAAATAAATATTCAATATGAGATGAATATAGATAGAAAATAATTAAATGCTCGGTGGCTTAGTGGTTAAAGCAGTAGATCATGATACGTCATGTCCCGAGTTCAAATCCCAGTGGGTGCTGATGAGTAGTGTAGCGACTACGAAACAGCTAGTTGTTCCCCAGTTAAAAATTTGATTATTATTTTTCTTGTCTTCTTCAATCAAAATTATTGATCACAGCAGATTTGTATTGTAAAAAATCTTTCTTAAGAAAGAAAAAACCTGAACTATAATCCGTTGTACAAATGTACAAACCAAAAAAATTAAATATTTCATGCATTTTTCTGAATTTGATGTTTTTTTTTTCATTTCCGATAGTTCTTATAAAATCACCCATTATATCTCGGGTATATATGGACCGATATCGGAAATTTTCATTTTCCATATTTATATAACTTTATTTCATTACCAGAACTACGTTTGTGCACAAAAAATTGTTTAAGTTCACATACGCCGCGTGTTCATGAAAAACCCGGTTTAAGCTATATCTCGGGTATGTATGGACCGATATCGGAAATTTTAATTTTCCATATTAATATAACCTCATCTTATTACCAGAACTACTTTTAGGTAAAAAAATTTGTTTAATTTTCATGAAAAACCCGGTTTAGGCTATATCTCGGGTATATATGGACCGATATCGGAAATTTTCATTTTTCATATTTATATAACCTTATTTCATTACCAGAACTGCTTTTAAGCAAAAAAAGTTGTTTAATTTCGCTGACGCAGCATTTTCATGAAAACCACGTTCCAGGCTATATCTCGGGTATATATGGACACCGATATCGGAAATTTTCATTTTCCATATTTATATAACTTTATTTCATTACCAGAACTACGTTTGTGCACAAAAAATTGTTTAAGTTCACATACGCCACACTTTTATGTAAAACCCGGTTTAGGCTATATCTTGGGTATATATGGACCGATATCGAAAATTTTCATTTTTCATATTTATATAACCTTAGTTCATTACTAGAACTGCTTTTAAGCAAAATAAAGTTGTTTAAATTCGCTTACGCGACATTTTCATGAAAACCCCGATTCGGGCTATATTTCGGGTATATATGGACCGATATCGGAAGTTTTCATTTTTATACCCTTCACAAAAATGTTAAGGCTATATATAAGTTTGTGATTCCGTTTGTAATTTCTACAGTTTTTTTTTGCGACCCTATAAAGTATATATATTCTGAATCAGAATTAATGGAAAAGTCGATTAAACGATGTCCGTCTGTCCGTCTGTCGGTCGTTGAAATACCGTTTCTGAGAAAACCATTAGACATAGAAACTTTTTTCTTTCCCCATTCTATTACTCCATATTGCCTTGTGTTTGCTATTAAAATTCAGTAATATCGGTTCTCGTATAGCTGAGATATATTCAAAATTCGGTAACGGTTTTATTAAGCCGACAAAAGCTATTGAAGCACAAATAGAAATTGACGATATAAAAACGCCACAAAAATTTCTAGTAATACCGGATAACAAATATGAATATGACTGCCTGCTGGGGTATGACTTTATTAAGAAATTCACCATGATTTTAAACGAAGATGGTTACACTTTTATAGATAAAAAAGAAGAACAGCTGTTTGTTTACAATATTGTTGAAGAAAAGAACGTAATTGACGTTTGCTATAAATATCGTGAAAAAGTTGAGCAAATCATAGATAATTATAATTCAATAAAACACGATCTAAAGTGTCCAATAGAAATGCACATCATTTCGGACAATTATAAACCGTTTCGACAACCACCAAGCCGTTTGCCGCCGCAACAAGAAGAAAATGTTAAGCAACAAGTTAAAGTTTGGTTGGAAGAAGGTATTGTTAGACCATCCATTTCCGAAAGCGCCAGCAGAGTGGTCGTTGTTGAAAAAAAAGATGGTAAGCCCAGGGTGTGCATCGGCTATAGAAAATTAAATAGTATGGTGATGAAAGATTTGTTTCCAGTGCCGCTTATAGATGACGTCATAGAAAAACTGCAGGCATCAAAATATTTTTCGGTAATGGATTTAGAGAACGGGGTTTTCCACGTTCCTATTAGAGAAACTAGCATGCAATTTACTGCTTTTATAACTAAAGAAGGTACGTTTGAATTTAATTTTGCACCTTTCGGGTTTTGCAACTCGCCTGCCGTATTTATTAGATTTGTAAATTATATTTTTCAACCGTTGATTAATGATAACTCCATGGAGCTGTACATGGATGATATTATAATTTATATTAACACCGTTGAAGAAAACGTTACGAAGCTAAATGAAGTACTTCAAGTTGTTGCAAGATATGGCCTAAAAGTTAAGTGGGAAAAATGCAGTTTTTTGAAGACAAGAATAGATTTTCTCGGTTATACTGTCGAAGGCGGTAGCATATGGCCAGGCGTAGAAAAAACCAAAGCCGTCGAATTATTTCCTGTACCAAAAGATGTGAAGGCCGTTCAATCCTTTTTAGGGTTTACAGGTTATTTCCGAAAATTTATAAAAAATTATACCTTAATATCTAAATCGTTGACGAATCTTTTAAGAAAAAACGAAGTATTTAAAATTGGTGAAGAAGAAAGGCAAGCTGTAAATAAATTGAACAGAGCTTTAATGGGTGAACCAGTTTTAAAAATTTATTGCCGTAGTGCCGAAACAGAAGTGCATACAGATGCTTCAAAAGACGGTTTTGGGGCAACTTTGCTGCAAAAAATTGAAGGTCACTGGCATCCTGTTTTCTACTGGAGCAAACGCACATCACCATCAGAAGAAAAGCAGCATAGCTATATTCTGGAAGTTAAGGCGGCATACCTTGCACTGAAAAAGTTTCGACATTATTTGCTAGGTATAAAGTTCAATTTAATAACAGATTGCAACGCTTTTAAGCAAACAACCACTAAACAAGACATACCACGACAAGTAGCACGATGGATATTATATCTTCAGGATTTCAATTTTACTATAGAGCATCGATAAAGCGACCGAATTAAATATGTAGATTGCCTTAGCCGCTATCCTTTAAACATTTACACGATTTCTACTGAATTGACAGCAAGATTTAAGGCATTACAACAAAAAGATGAGCACGTGGCAGCTATAAATGAAATCTTAAAAGAAAGATCATACGGCGATTACAAACGTAAAGGCGACTTACAGCCTGTTCATGGATCGCGTTTTAAATAAAGCGAAAACCAGCGACTCGTTTATGACTACGTAAGAAATTGGGTCTGTGTAACGCGCTTCTCATTGTTCGCGTTCTGTTACGTTATACACGTATTAGTATACATATTTTAAATCCCCAGTATTGCCACTATTCAAGTTATATGTATCTTGTTTACTTTTTTCGTGTAAAATATATTTTTGCATCGTGAATAGCGGTAACCCTATTTCAATTGAAACAAGTAAGAGTGTAGTATATTCGGCTGGGCCGAATCTAAAATACCCTTCACGATAGTCACGAATGTGTATAGTATATTAAAAATGTGACCTAAATATGCTCGGTTATATATGAACCGATATCGGAATTTTCTATTTTCTGTATTTTAGTAACCTTCTTTTATAACGAGAATTGCTTTCCAGCAAAAAAAAAAATTTTTTTAATGGAAAAATCGGTTCAGGCTATATCTCGGCTATATATAGACCGATATCGAAAATTTAATTTTCCATATTTATATAACCTTATATCATTACCAGAACTGCTTTTGAGCACAACAAATTGTTTAAGTTCGCTTACGCGATATTTTCATGAAAAACCCGATTTAGGCTATATCTCGGGTATATATGGACCGATATCAGAAATTTTAATTTTCTCTATTTTCGTTACCTTCTTTTATAACAAGATTTGCTTTTCAGCAAAAAAAAAATGTTATTGGAAAAATCGGTTCAGGCTATATCTCGAGTATATATGGACCGATATCGGATATTTTCTTTTTCCATATTTATATAACCTTATTTCATTACCAGAACTGCTTTTGAGCACAAAAAAGTTGTTTAAATTCGCTTACTCGGCATTTTCATCAAAAAACCGGTTAGGCTATATATCGGGTATATATGGACCGATATCGAAAATTTTCATTTTCCATACTTATATAACCTTATTTTATTACCAGAACCGCTTTTAGGCAAAAAAAGTTGTTTAGTTTCGCGGACGCGGCATTTTCATGAAAAACCCGTTCTAGGCTATATCTCGGGTATATATGGACCAATATCGGAAATTTTCATTTTCCGTATTTACATAACTTTATTTCATTACAAGAACTGTTTTTAAGCAAAAAAAGATGTTTAAGTTGACTTACGCGACATTTTCATTAAAACCGCGGTTTAGGCTATATCTCGGGTATATATGGACCGATGTCGGAAATTTTCATTTTCCATATTTATGTAACCTAATTTCATTACCAGAACTGCTTTTGAGCAAAAAAAAGTTGTTTAAGTTCGCTTACGCGACATTTTCATGAAAAACGCGGTTTGGGCTATATCTCGGGTATATATGAACCGATATAGGAAATTTTCATTTTATATATTTATGTAACCTTATTTCATTACCAGAACTGCTTTTGAGCACAAAAAAGTTGTTTAAGTTCGCTTACGCGACATTTCCATGAAAACCCCGGTCTAGGCTATATCTCGGGTATATATGGACCGATATCGAAAATTTTCGTTTGCCATATTTATGTAACCTAATTTTATTACCAGAACTGCTTTTGAGCACAAAAAAGTTTTTTAAGTTCGCTTACGCGACATTTTCATGAAAAACGCGGTTTGGGCTATATCTCGGGTATATATGAACCGATATAGGAAATTTTCATTTTATATATTTATGTAACCTTATTTCATTACCAGAACTGCTTTTGAGCCCCAAAAAATTTTTTTTAGTTCGCTTACGCGGCATTTCCATGAAAACCCCGGTCTAGGCTATATCTCGGGTATATATGGACCGATATCGAAAATTTTCGTTTGCTATATTTATGTAACCTAATTTCATTACCAGAACTGCTTTTGAGCCCCAAAAATTTTTTTTTAGTTCGCTTACGCGGCATTTCCATGAAAACCCCGGTCTAGGCTGTATCTCGGGTATATATGGACCGATATCGAAAATTTTCGTTTGCCATATTTATGTAACCTAATTTTGTTACCAGAACTGCTTTCGAATAAACTTATATATACCCTTCACAAAAATGTAAAGGGTATATATAAGTTTGTGATTCCGTTTGTAATTTCTACAGTTTTTTTTGCGACCCTATAAAGTATATATATTCTGAATCAGAATTAATGGAAAAGTCGATTAAGCGATGTCCGTCTGTCCGTCTGTCCGCTGTTGAAATACCGTTTCTGAGAAAACCATTAGACTTAGAAACTTTTTTCTTTCACCATTCTTTTACCCCATCGATTCATGGGTTTGCTATTGAAATTCAGTAATATCGGTCCACGTATAGCTGAGATATATTCAAAATTCCGAAAAAAGCCATTTTTTTTGCAGTTTTGTATGAAAATTTTTTAAAACAAAAGTTGTTCGTTTTGCTTCAAACTTCACACACTTATTAAGCATGGTGACTAAAAGACAAAAAATTTTTTTTTCAGATATCGGTCCATATATACCCGAGATATAGCCCAAATCGGATTTTAATGAAAATGTCGCATAAGCGAAGCTAAATAACTTTTTTATGCTCAAAAGCAGTTCTGGTAATAAAATTAGGTTACATAAATATGGAAAATAAAAATTTCCGATATCGGTCCATATATACCCGAGATATAGCCCAAACCGGGTTTTTCATGAAAATGTCGCGTAAGCGAACTTAAACAACTTTTTTGTGCTCAAAAGCAGTTCTGGTAATGAAATTAGGTTACATAAATATGAAAAATGAAAATTTCCGATATCGGTCCATATATACCCGAGATATAGCCCAAATCGGGTTTTTAATGAAAATGCCACGTAAGCGAACTTAAACAACTTTTTTGTGCTCAAAAGCAGTTCTGGTAATGAAATTAGGTTACATAAATATGAAAAATGAAAATTTCCGATATCGGTCCATATATACCGCAGATATAGCCTGGAACGTGGTTTTCATGAAAATGCCGCGTAAGCGAACTTAAACAACTTTTTTTGCTTAAAAGCAGTTCTGGTAATCAAATAAGGTTATATAAGTATGGAAAATGAAAATTTCCGATATCGGTCCATATATACCCGAGATATAGCCCAAACCGTGTTTTTCATGAAAATGCCGCGTAAGCGAACTTAAACAACTTTTTTGTGCTCAAAAGCAGTTCTGGTAATGAAATTAGGTTACATAAATATGAAAAATGAAAATTTCCGATATCGGTCCATATATACCCGAGATATAGCCTAGACAGGGGTTTTCATGAAAATGCCACGTAAGCGAACTTAAACAACTTTTTTGTGCTCAAAAGCAGTTCTGGTAATGAAATTAGGTTACATAAATATGAAAAATGAAAATTTCCGATATCGGTCCATATATACCCGAGATATAGCCCAAATCGGGTTTTTCATGAAAATGCCACGTAAGCGAACTTAAACAACTTTTTTGTGCTCAAAAGCAGTTCTGGTAATGAAATTAGGTTACATAAATATGAAAAATGAAAATTTCCGATATCGGTCCATATATACCCGAGATATAGCCCAAATCGGGTTTTTAATGAAAATGTCGCGTAAGCGAACTTAAACAACTTTTTTGTGCTCAAAAGCAGTTCTGGTAATGAAATTAGGTTACATAAATATGAAAAATGAAAATTTCCGATATCGGTCCATATATACCCGAGATATAGCCCAAATCGGGTTTTTAATGAAAATGCCGCGTAAGCGAACTTAAACAACTTTTTTGTGCTCAAAAGCAGTTCTGGTAATGAAATTAGGTTACATAAATATGGAAAATGAAAATTTCCGATATCGGTCCATATATACCCGAGATATAGCCTAGACCGGGGTTTTCATGAAAATGCCACGTAAGCGAACTTAAACAACTTTTTTGTGCTCAAAAGCAGTTCTGGTAATGAAATTAGGTTACATAAATATGAAAAATGAAAATTTCCGATATCGGTCCATATATACCCGAGATATAGCCCAAATCGGGTTTTTCATGAAAATGTAGCGTAAGCGAACTTAAACAACTTTTTTGTGCTCAAAAGCAGTTCTGGTAATGAAGTAGGGTCATATAAATATGAAAAATGAAAATTTTCGATATTGGTCCATATATACCCGAGATATAGCCTAGACCGCGGTTTTCATGAAAATGCCGCGTAAGCGAACTTAAACAACTTTTTTTTACTCAAAAGCAGTTCTGGTAATGAAATTAGGTTACCTAAATATGGAAAATGAAAATTTCCGATATCGGTCCATATGTACCCGAGATATAGCCCAAATCGGGTTTTTCATGAAAATGTCGCGTAAGCGAACTTAAACAATTTGTTGTGCTCAAAAGCAGTTCTGGTAATGAAATAAGGTTATATAAATTTGGAAAATTAAAGTTTTCGATATCGGTCCATATATACCCGAGATATAGCCTGAACCGATTTTTCCATTAAAAAAATTTTTTTTTTTTTTGCTGAAAAGCAATTCTCGTTATAAAAGAAGGTTACTAAAATACAGAAAATAGAAATTTCCGATATCGGTTCATATATAACCGAGAATATTTAGGTCACATTTTTATTATACTATACATATTCGTGACTATCGTGAAGGGTATTTTAGATTCGGCCCAGCCGAATATACTACACTCTTACTTGTTTTTTTTTAAATTATTTCCTTTCTTTAAATAATTAGCAAAAAAGGAAATTGTATATACATATATGTATATGTATGTACGTGTTAACATGGATATGAACGTTTATTTATGTGTATACATATGTATGAACATGTATGCATACTTGGTTTTGCTGTTATTTCTATTTTTATACCCTTCACAAAAATGTAAAGGGTATATATAAGTTTGTGATTCCGTTTGTAATTTCTACAGTTTTTTTTTTGCGACCCTATAAAGTATATATATTCTGAATCAGAATTAATGGAAAAGTCGATTAAACGATGTCCGTCTGTCCGCTGTTGAAATACCGTTTCTGAGAAAACCATTAGACCTAGAAACTTTTTTCTTTCACCATTCTTTTACCCCATCGATTCATGGGTTTGCTATTGAAATTCAGTAATATCGGTCTACGTATAGCTGAGATATATTCAAAATTCCGAAAAAAGCCATTTTTTTTGCAGTTTTGTATGAAAATTTTTGAAAACAAAAGTTGTTTGTTTTGCTTCAAACTTCACACACTTATTAAGCATGGTGACTAAAAGACAAAAAATTTTTTTTTTAGATATCGGTCCATATATACCCGAGATATAGCCCAAATCGGATTTTAATGAAAAAGTCGCATTGGCGAAGCTAAATAACTTTTTTTTGCTCAAAAGCAGTTCTGGTAATAAAATTAGGTTGCATAAATATGGAAAATGAAAATTTCCGATATCGGTCCATATATACCCGAGATATAGCCCAAACCGGGTTTTTCATGAAAATGTCGCGTAAGCGAACTTAAACAACTTTTTTGTGCTCAAAAGCAGTTCTGGTAATGAAATTAGGTTACATAAATATGAAAAATGAAAATTTTCGATATCGGTCCATATATACCCGAGACATAGCCCAAATCGGGTTTTTCATGAAAATGCCGCGTAAGCGAACTTAAACAACTATTTGTGCTCAAAAGCAGTTCTGGTAATGAAATTAGGTTACATAAATATGAAAAATGAAAATTTTCGATGTCGGTCCATATATACCCGAGATATAGCCTAGACCGGGGTTTTCATGAAAATGCCGCGTAAGCGAACTTAAACAACTTTTTTGTGCTCAAAAGCAGTTCTGGTAATGAAATTAGGTCACATAAATATGGAAAATGAAAATTTCCGATATCGGTCCATATATACCCGAGGTATAGCCTAAACTGCGGTTTTAATGAAAATGTCGCGTAAGTGAACTTAAACATATTTTTTTGCTTAAAAACAGTTCTGGTAATGAAATAGGGTCATATAAATATGACAAACGAAAATTTTCGATGTCGGTCCATATATACCCGAGATATAGCCTAGACCGGGTTTTACATAAAAGTGTCGCGTAAGCAAACTAAAACAACATTTTTGTGCTCAAAAGCAGTTCTAGTAATGAAATGAAGTTATATAAATATGAAAAATGAAAATTTCCAATATCGGTCCATATATACCCGAGATATAGCCTAGAACGGGTTTTTCATGAAAATGCCGCGTCACCGAAATTAAACAACTTTTTTTGCTTAAAAGCGGTTCTGGTAATAAAATAAGGTTATATAAATATGAAAAATGAAAATTTCCGATATCGGTCCATATATACCGCAGATATAGCCTGGAACGTGGTTTTCATGAAAATGCCGCGTAAGCGAACTTAAACAACTTTTTTTGCTTAAAAGCAGTTCTGGTAATCAAATAAGGTTATATAAGTATGGAAAATGAAAATTTCCGATATCGGTCCATATATACCCGAGATATAGCCCAAACCGTGTTGTTCATGAAAATGCCGCGTAAGCGAACTTAAACAATTTTTTCGCCTTAAAGCAGTTCTGGTAATAAAATAAGGTGATATAAATATGGAAAATGAAAGTTTTCGATATCGGTCCCGAGATATAGCCTAAACCGGGCTTTTCATGAAAATGTCGCGTAAGCGAACTTAACAATATTTTGTTGCTTAAAAACAGTTCTGGTAATAAGATAAGGTTATATAAATATGGAAGATACAAATTTCCGATATCGGTCCATATGTACCCGAGATATAGCCCAAATCGGGTTTTTCATGAATATGTCGCGAAAGCGAACTTAAACAATTTTTTCGCCTTAAAGCAGTTCTGGTAATAAAATAAGGGGATATTAATATGGAAAATGAAAGTTTTCGATATCGGTCCATATATACCCGAGATATAGCCTAAACCGGGTTTTTCATGAATACGCGGCGTAAGCGAACTAAAACAACTTTTTTTGCTTAAAAGCAGTTCTAATAGCAAAATAAGGTTATATAAGTATGGAAAATGAAAATTTCCGATATCGGTCCATTTATACCCGAGATATAGCCCAAACCGGGTTTTTCATGAAAATGTCGCGTAAGCGAACTTAAACAACAATTTTTTTTTTGCTTAAAAACAGTTCTGGTAATAAGATGAGGTTATATAAATGTGGAAGATAAAAATTTCCGATATCGGTCCATATATACCCGAGATATAGCCTAGACCAGGGTTTTCATGAAAATGCCGCGTAAGCGAACTTAAACAGCTTTTTTGTGCTCAAAAGCAGTTCTGGTAATGAAATTAGGTTACCTAAATATGGAAAATGAAAATTTCCGATATCGGTCCATTTGTACCCGAGATATAGCCCAAATCGGGTTTTTCATGAAAATGTCGCGTAAGCGAACTTAAACAATTTGTTGTGCTCAAAAGCAGTTCTGGTAATGAAATAAGGTTATATAAATATGGAAAATTAAAATTTTCGATATCGGTTCATATATACCCGAGATATAGCCTAAACCGGGCTTTTCATGAAAATGTCGCGTAAGCGAACTTAACAATATTTTGTTGCTTAAAAACAGTTCTGGTAATAAGATAAGGTTATATAAATATGGAAGATACAAATTTCCGATATCGGTCCATATGTACCCGAGATATAGCCCAAATCGGGTTTTTCATGAATATGTCGCGAAAGCGAACTTAAACAATTTTTTCGCCTTAAAGCAGTTCTGGTAATAAAATAAGGGGATATTAATATGGAAAATGAAAGTTTTCGATATCGGTCCATATATACCCGAGATATAGCCTAAACCGGGTTTTTCATGAATACGCGGCGTAAGCGAACTAAAACAACTTTTTTTGCTTAAAAGCAGTTCTAATAGCAAAATAAGGTTATATAGGTATGGAAAATGAAAATTTCCGATATCGGTCCATTTATACCCGAGATATAGCCCAAACCGGGTTTTTCATGAAAATGTCGCGTAAGCGAACTTAAACAACAATTTTTTTTTTGCTTAAAAACAGTTCTGGTAATAAGATGAGGTTATATAAATGTGGAAGATAAAAATTTCCGATATCGGTCCATATATACCCGAGATATAGCCTAGACCAGGGTTTTCATGAAAATGCCGCGTAAGCGAACTTAAACAGCTTTTTTGTGCTCAAAAGCAGTTCTGGTAATGAAATTAGGTTACCTAAATATGGAAAATGAAAATTTCCGATATCGGTCCATTTGTACCCGAGATATAGCCCAAATCGGGTTTTTCATGAAAATGTCGCGTAAGCGAACTTAAACAATTTGTTGTGCTCAAAAGCAGTTCTGGTAATGAAATAAGGTTATATAAATATGGAAAATTAAAATTTTCGATATCGGTTCATATATACCCGAGATATAGCCTAAACCGGGCTTTTCATGAAAATGTCGCGTAAGCGAACTTAACAATATTTTGTTGCTTAAAAACAGTTCTGGTAATAAGATAAGGTTATATAAATATGGAAGATACAAATTTCCGATATCGGTCCATATGTACCCGAGATATAGCCCAAATCGGGTTTTTCATGAATATGTCGCGAAAGCGAACTTAAACAATTTTTTCGCCTTAAAGCAGTTCTGGTAATAAAATAAGGGGATATTAATATGGAAAATGAAAGTTTTCGATATCGGTCCATATATACCCGAGATATAGCCTAAACCGGGTTTTTCATGAATACGCGGCGTAAGCGAACTAAAACAACTTTTTTTGCTTAAAAGCAGTTCTAATAGCAAAATAAGGTTATATAAGTATGGAAAATGAAAATTTCCGATATCGGTCCATTTATACCCGAGATATAGCCCAAACCGGGTTTTTCATGAAAATGTCGCGTAAGCGAACTTAAACAACAATTTTTTTTTTGCTTAAAAACAGTTCTGGTAATAAGATGAGGTTATATAAATGTGGAAGATAAAAATTTCCGATATCGGTCCATATATACCCGAGATATAGCCTAGACCAGGGTTTTCATGAAAATGCCGCGTAAGCGAACTTAAACAGCTTTTTTGTGCTCAAAAGCAGTTCTGGTAATGAAATTAGGTTACCTAAATATGGAAAATGAAAATTTCCGATATCGGTCCATTTGTACCCGAGATATAGCCCAAATCGGGTTTTTCATGAAAATGTCGCGTAAGCGAACTTAAACAATTTGTTGTGCTCAAAAGCAGTTCTGGTAATGAAATAAGGTTATATAAATATGGAAAATTAAAATTTTCGATATCGGTTCATATATACCCGAGATATAGACTGAACCGATTTATTCATTAAAAATTTTTTATTTTTTTTTCCTGAAAAGCAATTCTTGTTATAAAAGAAGGTTACTAAAATACAGAAAATAGAAAATTCCGATATCGGTTCATATATAACCGAGCATATTCAGGCCACATTTTTAATATACTATACATATTCGTGACTATCGTGAAGGGTATTTTAGATTCGGCCCAGCCGAATATACTACACTCTTACTTGTTATATATTTGAATCTTTATTTTTGTTCAAGCTTCTTATTTTTTCTTGCTCGACGAATAAAAATTTCTATTCGCGCAGCATTCGCCTGTTTGGCATGTAAAAACGCGATACACAGACAGAAGGCAGATGTCAATTGTTACGTTTTTCGTCCAAAAAGTTTTTTTTCGCGTTGCATGAACGCAAATAAGAAAAACGTCAAGATTTCGTCGTGTTTTTTGAGCACATTGTGTTCCATGAACAGGCTGTTAATGTATAAAACAATTCACCGTTATGATTTACTCGTCGTGCCAAGAGCAATGGAGGTTGAAGTTATTCGTGATGCCCATGACGTTGGCCACTTTGCGTTGCAAAAAACTGTACATGTTATACAGCAAACGTTTTATATATCTCATGTCGTACATAAAGTGCAACAGTTTATTAGCAATTGCGTCCGCTGCATTATTTATAACAAAAAGCTAGGCAAAAAAGAAGGCTATCTGAATTGTATTGGAAAAGGAGACAGTCCATTGGATACACTGCATGTAGACCACCTTGGTCCAATGGATGCAACATCTAAACAATACAAATATATTTTTGCTATGATAGACGCGTTTTCCAAATTTATTTGGCTTTTCCCGACAAAAACAACAAACAGCGAGGAATGTATTAAAAGATTGCAAACGTGGTCAGAAGTGTTAGGCCAACCAGGACGTATCATTAGCGACAAGGGAACAGCATTTACAGCCACAGCATTTAAGCAGTATTGCGAGGACAATAGCATTCAGCACGTATTAACAACCACAGGCGTACCCCGTGGCAATGGCCAAATAGAACGAATAAACAGAGTGGTTTTATCAGTAATTTCAAAACTGTCAGCAGACGAACCGGCGAAGTGGTATAAATACGTAGGCAGAGTGCAAAGTGTAATTAATTCACATATGCACTGTTCAACAAATCATACTCCATTCGAAGTTTTGTTTGGAATTAAAATGAAAAACAGTAGAAACGACGATTTACTCAAACTATTGCAAGATGAATTACTTGACGGTTTTGACCAGCAGCGTAAGGAAATTCGAAAAGATGCTAAGCAGCAAATTGAGAAAGCTCAACTTTCTTACAAAAAGCACTTTGATAAAAAACGCAAAGACGATATTGCGTACACGGTTGGCGACTTGGTAGCGATAAAGCGCATGCAGTTCGTAGCTGGGAGGAAGTTGGCGAATGATTTTATCGGCCCATACAGAGTTACAAAAGTAAAGGGAAATGGACGCTATGACGTTTCCAAAGTTGGCAATTTTGAAGGTGCGAACCAGACGAGCATGAGTTCCGATCACATGAAGTTGTAGAAATATTCTAATGCAAGTGAAGAAGATATGCTATCATCTGGGACAGATGAAGAACAGGATGACCGATTGTGAAGGGTTAAACCTGCGCAGAAAGAAATATGAAAGCCGTTATACTAAAATAGAGCATTATTACAGTTATAATAAAAGAGGGCATCATTTATTCTAGTTTCTTTTCATAAAATAATTTATCAAGTTAGTTAATAATAAAAAAAAGTAGCCGTTGAATATACAAGTTGACTTATAGCAAGTTGTTTAAAGCTGATTATATAATATACGCTGATACTGAATTATATGTTTTGTTTAATACCTACTATCTCACATTTCTTTTCAAACATTATTTGGAACATTAACCTAAAATTTTATTTTAATTTTGTAATACTTTTATGAACTTTTATGGAATATTTGAAATCAATAAACTTAATTCAACAATAAAAGTATCAACTTTCTTTTCTACATACATATGAAAAATAAAATTTTCCGATGTCGGTCCATATATACCAGAGATATAGCCTGGACCGATTTTTCCATTACCATTTTTTTTTTGGCTGAAAAGCAATTTTGGTTATAAAAGAAGGTTACTAAAATATAGAAAATAGAAAATTTCGATATCGGTTCATATATAACCGAGCATATTTTGTTCACATTTTTAAATATACTATACATATACGTGACTATCGTGAAGGGTATTTTAGATTCGGCACAGCCGAATATACCTTACTCTTACTTGTTTCAATATTGAAATATATTCCTATAAATTTCGTGAAGCTAATTGGTGGTTTTCATGAACGCTCAAAAGCGCAGTGTCGCCTGCAAAAATTGAAGTGTAGAGACCAGATGTCGATGGCATGTCAAAGGCAAACATAAAGTAGGCCCCGTTATGCTACCTTGGAGGGCTGCTCCCTCGATAGGTTGAGTTGGGCTTGTAAAATTGCCTTCTCTGATAACAAATTTCAGCCCATATAAGTTGCTTTCCAGAAGCTTGGGAGTATTTACAGGCAAGTTCAACTTTATTTTGTGCATCAAGCCGTCGTGCCATACTTTATCAAAAGTTAATGAATAGAGCTGAGCAATTCTTCTTGTCCTCAAATGTCTGTCTTATAGCATTGACTAGTGTGTTCGTTAAACAGGTGCTGTGTTTAGCCCGAAAACCAAATTGATGATCAGGGATAACAAAATCAGGATAACAACTTCACCAGTAACAATTTTTCGAATAGTTTTGAAATTGTTGTTTCTTGTTTGGTTTCTTTATTAGTATTAAAAAATACTTTTTACAAAAAAAAAAAAAAAATAATTTTTGAATTAATAATAACAAAAAAATAAATCTAGTGTATATTTAATTTAACAAAATTTGATACAAAATTTCTAAATTGGAATATATTTTGCTCGTTTTTTACATAGCCCGGTAGAGTGTTATAAAGCTGTAATCCCTTGTAGAATAAACTTCTTTGCATGGCTGATGAATTAACTCTTTCGATCCTGAAATTGTTCATATTCCTCAGGTTATAAGGTTGGACTTCTCCCACATATGAAATTTGTTCTATTAAATATTGTGGTGCTTCTCCTCGGTTCAGTTTTTGGATGAAATTTAATGTGTTAAAAGCAATCCTCTGTTTTATATTTAGCCATTTGAGAGATTGTAGCATAAAATTAATTGACGTATATCTGTTACATTGAAGAATTGATCGCATTGCTTTGTTTTGAAGCTTTTGCAGGCGCTCGATTTGTTGTGACGTGCAGCATGAATATAAAATTGTGGAACAGAATTCAAAATGAGGTTTAATAATTGTATTATAAATGTTTAATGCCGTGGTGCTGGATATTTGTTTCCTTATTCTTCTGAAAAAACTAATTTTTTTACCAATCTTTTTACACGTAAAGTCCAAGTGCGATTTAAATTTTAGTTCTTTATCAATTATTAGTCCTAAATATTTGATTTCATTTACTTTTTCTATTGTTTGATTGTTTATTTTAAGAATTACGTCACTGTTTGTATTTAGTTCTAATAGTTTTGTTTTATTCTCATTCAATTTAAGCTTATTCATATTTAACCACGAATTTATATTTTTCATATCAGCTGTTAAGTTCTCATAACATTGTTGATCGGTTTCCCCTTCTGCAAACTCTAGGGTGTCATCTGCATACATAATTATTTTACATTTTTTTAATACGTTTGGTAGATCATTAATATAAATTATAAATAGTAAAGCTCCCAGAATTGATCCTTGAGGTACTCCGTATTCATTAATTATAGATTTCGATTGCACGTTGTTTACTTTTGTTATCTGTTTTCTTCCGGTGAGATATGATTCAAACCACTTTAATTCTTTATCTCGAATGCCGTAACTATAAAGTTTTTGAAGAAGAATATTCCTGTCTATGGTTTCAAAAGCTCGTTTGAAGTCAAGGAACAATGCAACTATTTTTCGACGTTTTTCTATTTTTTTCCACTTGCTAACTACATAATTGACCGTCGTTTCACATGAGAAATTTTTTTCTAAATCCAGCCCTGTATTTTGATAGTAAGTTTTCATTTTCCAAATATTGTTCCATTTGTTCTTTAACTACTTTCTCCATAAGCTTTTCACATGTTTTTAGCGCATTAATTGGTCGAAATTCCTCACACTTTTTTTTTTGTTCTTGCAATTTTTCCAATTGGAGTAATCATTGATGTTTTCCAATTTTCCGGAAACACGCCCGTTTGGAGCGATGTATTTATAATGTCAAGTATTACACTTCCTATTATATTCCAATTGTCCAGTATCATTTTGCTATTGATTTTATCAAAATCTGGCTTATTCTTTAGGTTTTCGCATATTATTCTTAATTCTGCTGGAGATACTACCCTGAATTTGAATTGGGAGTCTACCACATGAACGTTGTGAGCATATACATACATAGTTCCTTATTTATCACACTTCTTATTGATCTTACACTGTCAACGAAATATTTGTTGAATTTTTCGGCTATATCACAGTTATTCTTATATTCTACATCATTAAATATCACAGTTTCGATTGCACTTTTTGGTTTTCTTAAAATTAAGTTTTTTATAAGTCTCCACATTTCTTTCTGGTCTTTGGCACAAGTTATTTTGTTATTGACATATTTATTCTTTTCATTTTGTATTTTCACTTTGTAGATATTTCGAATTTCTTTATATTTTATCCATGCTTCATTCGTATTTTCGAGCTTTGCTCGTTGATAACTGTTAATTTTTCTTTGTTTCAATCTACTTATTTCGTCATTAAACCATTTGCACTCCATAGTTTCTGTAACAGTTTTCTTTTTACTTAATTTTTTTACCGCATTCACCAAACATTCGTCTAAACTGTTGACTTTATCGTCTATATCACCGTTATTGCCTTCTTGCAGACACCTTTGAATTTCTGTTTTAAATTTTTGTTTGTCATATTTAAAAATTTCAATTTCTTTGGTTGTGTTTTTGTTTCTGTGCTTAACATTTTCTATTATAATATCTATAGCTTCATGGTCCGATATTTTATTTGAAATGTTTATATTAGCCGATATTTTTCTATTATTAGCCGGCGAACGTTTGATTTACAACTAAAAAATAAAATATATACGTGACGCAAAAGATGAACGAAAATTATTTTTGGGAATTCCATGTACCAAGATCAAAAACTTTTTTAGTTAGAATTCATTGATTACAAAGTGTTGCACACATCATTGAAGAGAAGTAATGTGTTAGGTAGTGTGCACCGCTGGGTAATGTAATTTAGCTCAAATTCTGGCTGGGTACATATTTATGTAGGTACGAATACATGTAAGTATGTATGTAAGCATATTAAGTAAAGGTACTCGTATGTATGTATGTAGATTAGTACGTCAGTAAATTTTGAATGATTTAAGTACATGTAAACATACACACACACAAATTCCCAAGTCACCCGCGTACTAAACTAAAATGTGAATTACTTTAATACAGCATTACTTTCACAACTGGACAAACGGATTCTCTTAAATGCTATTTATTTATTTATTTATTATAAAGCGTGTGACAACGGCGACAACTGTAAAATTTAATTCAAATAGATGTTTTCATATAAATATTTTAATCGCTATAAGTATACGTGTTTCCTTTCAGATTTAAATTCATTGAATTTTTTAGCCCAGCTGTGGGTCCGAGTATATAAAGACTACGGTGCAAGCAAAGCGTTTGTTCATTAATTTACTAGCAATAGATGCGTAAACATACATAATTCATATTTATAAAAGTTATAAAATTTAATTTAATTAAAAGTTTTGTCTAGAGCTTAGACTTAAAATTCTATTGTCGCTCTTTAAAATTCGAATACAAATATTCACTAAACTACAAATTGAAACCCAAATATTAGTGCAACAAAAAATTTATCGCTGGTTTTATGAATAAAATCGAATTCGTTTAATAAAATGGTGTGCAAGCATATACAAAATTTAACAAGAAAAAAAATATATATGTATGTATGTAAAGTCAGTATCCAAACAAAAAAAAAAACAAAAATATCTCATTACTGCCACAAAACATTACTAACAAATATTTATTTAAATTTTCGCGGATGTTATATTTTATATGGTAAAAAAAAAAACTAAATCATAAAAACATGTATTATTTATTCAAAACTTTTAAGCAAAAAGAGAATTAAATCAAAGCCAATAAACTTATCAAAAGACATCGTAAGACAACGTTACATATCAGGGTTCGTAGAATGCAATGCGCAATTAAACAATTGACATATTTTGTATTGCATACAGTGATAAAAAAAAAACAAACTAATGAATTTATTCAGCTCAATGTTGTTTAGTAAAAAAATTTTTTTTCTGTCTACAGCTTTTGTGATTTAATACGATCCAACCGTAAGTTGTCATATACAGTGTTATGTAAAACAAAAGCAACAAAACCCCTTTTTTTAACTTTCAGTTCCAATACATTTGCAAATATTGAGATCACTTAAAAAGAGGTATGGATAATTTCGAAATCATATAACATAAGAATTTGTAAAACAACAAATTCAAAAATAGCAAAAATGAAAAAAATTATGGAAATGATGGTACTTTTCCAAAGCTTAAGGTTCCTAATTGCGTTAAATACTCTCTGCATTAGTGATAATTCCAAGATTTTATTATATGGCCAATTGTCACACAGGATACAATATTACTTTATAACAAGTAAGAAAGTGGTATATTCGGCTGGGCCGAATCTAAGATATCCTTTACGAAAGTCAGGTGTTTTTTTAAGCCCGATAGAACTTGAAATTGTAAAAAATAACACAAAAAATTAAATTGTAATCAAAATTTTTTTTTATTTCGGGCATATGGGCACCGCGGCTGTTATTGACGAAGCGCATTCTGGACGTCCAATTTTGGGCCACTTTTTCGAGCACTGCTGGCCGTATGTCACGAACAACACGAACAATGCTGGCCTCCAAGGCGTCAATTGTTGCTGGTTTATCAGCATAAACCAGTGACTTCACGTAGCCCCACAGGAAATAATCGAGAGGTATCAAATCGCACGACCTTGGAGGCCAATTGACAGGTCCATTTCTCGAAATCAACTTATCGCCAAATTTTGATTTCAGTAAGTCGATGGTTGCGTTCGCCGTATGGCACGTAGCGCCATCGTGTTGAAACCACATCTCCTCCGGATCAATGTCATCCATATTTTCAAACAAAAAATCATTGATCATGGTGCGGTAACGATCTCCATTGACCGTAACGCGAGCTCCGGCCTCATTTTTGAAGAAATAAGGTCCGATGATGCCACCAGCATGAAAACCGCACCAAACAGTGCATTTTTCTGGATGTAATGGAGTCTGTAGGGTCTCTCGTGGATTGGTCTCACTCCATGTGCGGCAATTTTGCTTATTAACAAACCCGTTAAGCCAAAAATACGCCTCATCGCTGAACACAATTTTGCGATAAAACAACGGGTCAGTTGCCAACTGCTCTAGAGCCCAATCGGCGAAAGAACGACGCATATAATGGTCTCGTGGCTTCAATTCAATGATTTGTCAGAGTATACTGAAACAAATAAAAAAAATGTTTCATCAAAATTTAATTTTTTGTGTTACTTTTTACAATTTAAAGCTTAAAAAAACACCCTATATATGGACCGATATCGGGGAAAAATATTTTTGCCTTGTAATCACCATTCCAGAAAAGAAATTTCATGAACATTTTCATGGAAAAGTTTGTTTAAACTATATCTCGGTTATATATAAACCGATATCGGAATTTTCTATTGTCTGTATTTTACTAACCTTCTTTTATAACGAAAATTGCTTTTCAGAAAAAAATGGAAAAATCGGTTCAGGCTATATATCGGGTATATATCAACCGATATCGGAAATTTTCATTTTCCATATTTATACTGCTCAGACTAACAAAATTTAATCCAACACTTTCCACACTACAAGGTAATGCAATGCATTGAAAGGAACATATTGAACGTAGGAAGAAAACACGGACAACGGTGAAAAAAAAGACATCTGTACACAGCCTGCTGCCTATTCCGGTGCAATTTGGTTTCTTATCAGTAAAGAGCTTAATATAAAACTTGTGGTATGGCATTTAAATACATAATAATTTTTTGCTTAATTATATTAACATTAAGTCAAAGCCAACAAAAGAATACAGATTATTGAAATTATTACATAAACGCTTTAACGGGTCAGCAAGATCAGAATTTTTTCTACATTATTTTAACACGTAGGGGTTTACAACATCGTATATTATGACATGGAACATTAAATCGACTACTATATAAAAGAAAGTTACAATAAACATTACCATTAATAATATTTAATATACGCAAATAAAACAACAAAAATTGGCTTTGGACACATTCAGTACGTTGAAATTTATAATAATAATAAGGCACAGTGTGGCGGCACAGGATTGTGGTGCCTCATTTATATTTAACACAGCTGTTGAACACAGCTAAAAATTAGGCGTTCAAAAGAATGCCAAAAGAGTGAAACTAAAGAAAGAAAACAAATGCAGCTTATCTATTTTACATTTCCTTTTCATTCGATGCCATGAAGTTGGTATTCACCAACCAATCACAAAACAATGCATTTCAATGAGCTCAACTTCATATGATATTGACTCATAATCAATTGCATTGAAATGCCCTAAATTTGGTGCAGTCGCACATGCTGACTGCACATACTAATGTTAAAAATATTTTCGTACAGTGTGTGACCAACGTATTTGTTATGGTTTTGAGTGATTGTTGCTGTGGTAAACTAAACCAGATTATATTTATTATTTTATATTAATAATATTTATTATTTTATATTATACTATGTATTTTATATTAGATAAAGCCGTTTAGTATGGTACGGGTCGGTAAACTCTTTTTCCCAGCGCTTTATAAAAGAAAGAACACCTCTTGTTTTATTTAATCATTGTAATGTGAGATATAAAGCTAGGTTTCCGATCCAGCAAGATTACCAGGTCCAAGAATGAGTTGACTAGTTCTAATTGAATTTCTGGCAAAACTGATAAATTTGCATTTCTTCCGATTCAGCACCATCACATTGTGTTTACACCATAAAAAGAAATTATCGAGGTCACATTGTAGATGTTATAAAGGGTTGTTATAAAAGGTATTGACCCTTGTGTAGACACGGATGAGGTTAAGACTGGACTGATAGATAAAGGCTGTAAAATAAAAAAAAAATGTGGTAAATATGCGGAACCGTGAACCCATGCTTGGGGTTGAACTGGAACCAGGGGATGTTATTCTCAAAAAGAATGAAACTCACCCAATTTATAACCTCAAATTTCTTCTTCATCGTAGGGTTACAGTTGAGGAGCCCCATAAGCGTTTAGGGCCCGTTTAATGCCTAAACTGCCAGGAATTCGGTCATACTAAGGCATATTGTAAACTGCCCGCAGTTTGTGTTGTGTGTAGCGATTTAAGATTTCAGAAGGTTTGATAATATCCAATTTACATTTAAGACAATGTAATGTACCCAATAAAATATCGACTTGAAGTTCAATTGGTACATTTTTAGAGTCAAAACAGTCTGCGCTTTCAACAAAAAAATCTTTTTTTTTATATATCTGCAATATCTATAATAGATGTGAAACCGCTTGCTGATATGACAGTAGTAGTAGTGTAAATTTCTTCCAATATATGTTTAACATCCAAGGGCAGAAATATTGCATCATAAATGAATGATTATACTATATAACGAAAACATCTTCTTCATCAAATGAATATACATATTTCCGAAAAGTGTGAAAAATAAAACTAATATACCTCAATATAATGCCAGAGGTTTCTCACAAATAGAAAACTGTAGAAAACTTAATGCTTGAAAAAATATATTTACCTACAAATATAAAATTTTAATCCATTTGCATTATTTAATTAAAACTTAGATGTACATACAAAATGTTCTTTAATTAAGGCATCTAAAATTCGATCAGAATTGATGCAGTTTAATTCGTACAATAACAAATGTATGCATGCTTTCGCCAATGCGACACAGTAGATCTATTCGTTTTGAATGTGAATGTTGAATGTGCTCAGATCACTATATTAACGCGCAAAACCCAGCAAACACGATGCAAAATCATTGAAGTATGTTCACGGCTTAATAACAACTTCACATTAGACAAATATCTGCTGGGAAACAAATGCTGTTATATAAAAATCAGCCCCTTTTTGCTGCGAAGGTAGTTCCAGTAAAACTATACTCAAACGTAAGTCTTCTACGAAAGAATATTATTGCATATTATCATTAATACTAATTTTAATTCAAATTTGCGTGTTTGCTGGGCAGTATGTTGGATGTTACTAACACACATGCACACATAAACATTACACGTACCTACGTAATTATTTGCAGAAAATTTGTTCTCTCTATTGATTTAAAATTGTTATTTGCGAAAACAACAAAGGGATTTTCAGAAAATCCCTACAAGAATTTAGCACCGAAACAACAACATAAGGCAGTACAATATCTATATATTTATTGCCTTTGCTTTTAAATTGATACCTATGATCAAAAAAGTAAATAAATTTCGATATACACGAATCTACAGACCTACACGCATATTAAAACACTGGAAATTGCATTGAATATTATTAAGTATATTAATTTGAACAATTTATTTACTAAGCGATTCCTATTTTCATTATTAATGAGTGTGACTTAAGTCATACTCCGAAAAGAAAAATGAAAAAAATTCTACAATGATTTCATTAGACATTAGCAAGATTAGGAATCTAGACTCGATATTAAAAAGACGCTTTAGTTTTTGATTGGAAAGAATAAAATAAAACCGGAATATTTTATCTCAATATTATTTGATCCGGAATAAGTGGTATTTTATAAAAGAAAAACTTTGTGACACTTTTTAGCACCTTTTTAAGTTGTAAATAAAATATAAAAATAAAACAAGTAAGAGTGTAGTATATTCGGCTGGGCCGAATCTAAAATACCCTTCACGATAGTCACGAATATGTATAGTATATTAAAAATGTGACCTAAATATGCTCGGTTATATATGAACCGATATCGGAGTTTTCTATTTTCTGTATTTTAGTAACCTTCTTTTATAACAAGAATTGCTTTTCAGCAAAAAAAAAAAATTTTTTTACTGGAAAAATCGGTTTAGGCTATATCTCGGCTATATATGGACCGATATCGAAAATTTTAATTTTCCATATTTATATAACCTTATATCATTACCAGAACTGCTTTTGAGCACAACAAATTGTTTAAGTTCGCTTACGCGATATTTTCATGAAAAACCCGATTTAGGCTATATCTCGGGTATATATGGACCGATATCAGAAATTTTAATTTTCTCTATTTTCGTAACCTTCTTTCATAACAAGAACTGCTTTTCAGCAAAAAAAAATTGTTATTGGAAAAATCGGTTCAGGCTATATCTCGAGTATATATGGACCGATATCGGATATTTTCTTTTTCCATATTTATATGACCCTATTTCATTACCAGAACTGTTTTTAAGCAAAAAACGATGTTTAAGTTCACTTACGCAACATTTTCATTAAAACCGCAGTTTAGGCTATATCTCGGGTATATATGGACCGATATCGGAAATTTTAATTTTCCATACCTATATAACCTTATTTTGCTATTAGAACTGCTTTTAAGCAAAAAAAGTTGTTTTAGTTCGCTTACGCCGCGTATTCATGAAAAACCCGGTTTAGGCTATATCTCGGGTATATATGGACCGATATCGGAAATTTTTATCTTCCATATTTATATAACCTTATCTTATTACCAGAACTGTTTTTAAGCAAAAAAAAATTGTTAAGTTCGCTTACGCGACATTTTCATGAAAAACCCGGTTTGCGCTATATCTCGGGTATATATGGACTGATATCGGAAATTTTCATTTTCCATACTTATATAACCTTATTTGATTACCAGAACTGCTTTTAAGCAAAAAAAGTTGTTTACGTTCGCTTACGCGGCATTTTCATGAAAAACCCGTTCTAGGCAATATCTCGGGTATATATGGACCGATATTGGAAGTTTTCATTTTTCATATTTATATAACTTCATTTCATTACTAGAACTGTTTTTGAGCACAAAAATGTTGTTTTAGTTTGCTTACGCGACAGTTTTATGTAAAACCCGGTCTAGGCTATATCTCGGGTATATATATGGACCGACATCGAAAATTTTCATTTTTTATATTTATAGGACCCTATTTCATTACCAGAACTGTTTTTAAGCAAAAAAATATGTTTAAGTTCACTTACGCGACATTTTCATTAAAACCGCAGTTTAGGCTATATCTCGGGTATATATGGACCGATATCGGAAATTTTCATTTTTCATATTTATGTAATCTTATTTCATTATCAGAACTGCTTTTGAGCAAAAAAAAAAGTTGTTTAAGATCGCTTACGCGACATTTTCATGAAAAACCCGATTTGGGCTATATCTCGAGTACATATGGACCGATATCGGAAATTTTCATTTTTCATACTTATAGGACCCTATTTCATTACCACTGCTTTTGAGCACAAAAAAGTTGTTTAAGTTCGCTTACCCGACATTTTCATGAAAAACCCGATTTGGGCAATATCTCGGGTATATATGGACCGATATCGGAAATTTTAATTTTTCATATATATGTAACCTAATTTCATTACCAGAACTGCTTTTGAGCACAAAAAAATTGTTTAAGTTCGCTTACGCGGCATTTTCATGAAAACCCCGGTCTAGGCTATATCTCGGGTATACATATATGGACCGATATCGAAAATTTTCAGTTTTCATATTTATATGACCCTACTTCATTACCAGAACTGCTTTTGAGCACAAAAAAGTTGTTTAAGTTCGCTTACGCGACATTTTCATGAAAAACCCGGTTTGGGCTATATCTCGGGTATATATGGACCGATATCGGAAATTTTCATTTTTCATATTTATATAACCTTATTTTATTACCAGAACTACTTTTGAGCAAAAAAAGTTATTTAGCTTCGCCTATGCGACATTTTCATTAAAATCCGATTTGGGCTATATCTCGGGTATATATGGACCGATATCTGAAAAAAAAATTTTTTGTTTTTTAGTCACCATGCTTAATAAGTGTGTGAAGTTTGAAGCAAAACAAACAACTTTTGTTTTCAAAAATTTTCATACAAAACTGCAAAAAAATGGCTTTTTTCGGAATTTTGAATATATCTCAGCTATACGTGGACCGATATTACTGAATTTCAATAGCAAACCCATGAATCGATGGGGTAAAAGAATGGTGAAAGAAAAAAGTTTCTAAGTCTAATGGTTTTCTCAGAAACGGTATTTCAACAGCGGACAGACGGACAGACGGACATCGCTTAATCGACTTTTCCATTAATTCTGATTCAGAATATATATACTTTATAGGGTCGCAAAAAAAACTGTAGAAATTACAAACGGAATCACAAACTTATATATACCCTTTACATTTTTGTGAAGGGTATAAAAATGCGTGAGTGTACCTAGCAGATGTAATTCGGAGAAAGAGCTTAGCTGCAGTAGAAAAAACCTTTGGATTTCTGAGGAGGAATCTTTGAAAAAATCATTGGATAATATCCTGTCTCTAGAGACCCTGATACACTATCCTACACTATCGTATGATTTATTCACAGGAAAATGTTTTAAAAGTCTGGCCGACTTTAAAAAATCGCTTCAAAATGGCGTTGTAATTCACACAAGTATAATTGCATTAATTTATAAATGTAGTAAAATAGTTAAAAACTATTATTACAATAATATTGCCAAAAATAAGACGTTTGATTTAGGTAATATTAGACCAATTAGTATATTGCCTAATTGTCTAAGATTGCTGAAAACATCATGAAGTCTCAAATTCTCACACATTTCTCGCGTTTTTCACTTCTTAATAATAACCAGTATGCTTTTCGTCATAATCATAATACTTTCTCCTTACTTATTTCGCTAACAGACTCAGTAAGACATCAGCTCAATAAGCATGAGAGTTCTATAGTCATATACGTGTCTTGATCTATCGAAGCCATTTGATCGTATAAATCACAATAAGCTAATAAGTAAGCTTCACAATAACTTTAATTTGTCAAAACAATCTTGTAAATTGGTTTATTCTTATTTAAAGGATAGATCCCAGTTGGTTTCCATTGGTGGTTTAGTGTCTAGTATTGGTCCCGTTATTTCAGGAGTCCCTTAAGGCTCAGTCTTGGGTCCATTACTATTTCTAGCTTACTTGAATGATTGCATTCCTCTTATAGGAAATGATTTTTGCAAGCCGTATGTGTTTGCGGATGACATTTTCCTACTTATTAATATAGGGTGTTTTTTTAAGCCCGATAGAACTTGAAATTGTAAAAAATAACACAAAAAATTAAATTGTAATCAAAATTTTTTTTTATTCGAAAGATCAATACGTGACATTAACATTTGAAAATGATTTCGGGCATATGGGCACCGCGGCTGTTCTTGACGAAGCGCATTCTGGACGTCCAATTTTGGGCCACTTTTTCGAGCACTGCTGGCCGTATGTCACGAACAACACGAACAATGCTGGCCTCCAAGGCGTCAATTGTTGCTGGTTTATCAGCATAAACCAGTGACTTCACGTAGCCCCACAGGAAATAATCGAGAGGTGTCAAATCGCACGACCTTGGAGGCCAATTGACAGGTCCATTTCTCGAAATCAACTTATCGCCAAATTTTGATTTCAGTAAGTCGATGGTTGCGTTCGCCGTATGGCACGTAGCGCCATCCTGTTGAAACCACATCTCCTCCGGATCAATGTCATCCATATTTTCAAACAAAAAATCATTGATCATGGTGCGGTAACGATCTCCATTGACCGTAACGCGAGCTCCGGCCTCATTTTTGAAGAAATAAGGTCCGATGATGCCACCAGTATGAAAACCGCACCAAACAGTGCATTTTTCTGGATGTAATGGAGTCTGTAGGGTCTCTTGTGGATTGGTCTCACTCCATATGCGGCAATTTTGCTTATTAACAAACCCGTTAAGCCAAAAATGCGCCTCATCGCTGAACACAATTTTGCGATAAAACAACGGGTCAGTTGCCAACTGCTCTAGAGCCCAATCGTCGAAAGAACGACGCATACAATGGTCTCGTGGCTTCAGTTCCTGCACCAGCTGAATTAACCTGACCTATAAAGACTGATACATTTATAATAGTTTAAGGATTTAATGTCTCGCTTATTCGATGTTATTCTTGCCACGATCGATGTTATTCTCTATTAACTATAACGTAGGCATTTTCTTGTCCTTCTTCAGCTTCCAGCAGAAGTTTTGTAGGTTGCCTGCTAAGGATGGTAAATTATCATTTATGTACACACGCATATCACAGTGCAAGAAGTCAAAAACTAACCCGAGCGTTAAAAAATGCTGTAACTGTGAAGGTAAACATACTGCAAACAGGACAGGTCTGTCCTGTCTATACTCACTTTAAGCAGTCAATGACAAATAAGTCATCAATTACCTTTAAGCAACCCCAGCAGCCAAACATAATTCCTACAAACAATTTTCCGCAGATAGGCCAGCCACCCAGCCACATAATCAAGCAAAACCCCAAACAAGTTTCTTATGCTAATGTTTTCAAATCCGATAAACAAAACTTGAATCAGAAACCCAAGCCCCAAAATACCGATCAAAATTTTATAAATCTTGAGGCAACTCTGCAGACTCCTGTTCAATCATTAAACATATTCTATGACATACATGATGTAGAATATTCTAAAAATACAATCCACTATTTTACAGGCACTTTTAAAAAAATGAATTGGTAAAAAATATTTTTCTGGAACGCAACCGGCATTCGCCAACACAAAAATGAACTTGAGTACTTCCTTATGGAAAAGCATATCGATATAATGCTCATTGCTGAAATTCACTTGACACTCACAAGTTATTTCAAAATTTATGGCCACACACTATATGACACTAAAGATCCCCGTGGCAGATCTTGTGGAGGCTCAGCAATTCTGATAAAAAGCAAAATAAAGCACTATTTGCTAAACAAGTCACGTGAGGAGCATCTCCAAGCAATAAATATATGCATTGAATATTTTCATGAAAAAATAGTTATTTCATCGATTTATTCACCGCCCCGATGTTCAGTAACCGAAAGCTAATATTCAAATCTCTTGGGCCTCGATTTTTAGCGGCTGGTGACCATAACGCTAAACACACTTTTTGGAACTTTTCCACACAGTCTCCAAAATGGGCTTCGATGTGATTTCAAGCAGATAGCCCACTTATTGGCGGTCAGACCGACGAAAGATTCCAGATGTTCTAGATTTTGGAGTTGCAAAAAATTTTCCATTAGAGTGGATGTAAGTAGAGCCTTCATTAGATTTGTCATCAGATCACTCACCCACTATAATCTCTGTTTCGTTTCCCCAAGAGATTGGCTCCCCGTTGACCGTCAATAGAGTTAATTGGCTAAAATACAAAAAATTTTTGAGTACATATTGTACTGAAAATATCGCCTTGAAAACGCCTGAGGATATTGATGTGTCAATTAATGATTTTTCTGAAAACCTTAAACTGGCCGTACAGCATGCTACCACTAGTCATATAAGATCCAGAAATGAGAACAATAGAACCTATTCGGCTGAAATTGAGCAACTTCTGCCAGAAAAAAAGAAGAGTTAGATGAAAGTGGCAAACTCGTAGGTCTCCTCAGCTCAAAACTAGGCTACGGGAATGCGTGACTCGACTAAGAAATCTGCTTGAAATCCAGAGAATGTCTTCCCTTAAAACATATTTGGAAAGCCTGGATGGTACTCCGCAATCTGACTATTCTTTGTGGAAAGCGGCAAAAGACCCGTAATACGTAAGCTACTTTTGCGGACTTCAACTGGCGACTGGGCACGAAGCGATTCTAAAAAGGGGATGGTGTATGTTAATCATTTATGTTATGTATGCTGTTAGACAGCATGTGTCTTTGAGATTTAATTTTCAAGATGTCGAAAACGTCATCGGTAATACAAACCCCAGGAATTGATCAAATTGCTGGTAAAATGCTTGAACAGTTACCTCGTGTAGCTAGAAGAGTTCTGCTTTTTATTTTTAACGCTATTTTATGCCTTGAGTATTATCCTGCAGAGTGGAAGATCTCTATGATTACTATGATACTCAAGCCAGGGAAGGATCCCACTAAAGTAGAATCATATAGACCAATAAGTCTATTAAAAACAATTTCAAAACTATTCGAAAAATTTCTAATTCCGAAGTTGTCTCCAATACTGAATGATCTGGGATGTATCCCTAATTTGGCTTTCGGGCTAAACATAACATCATAGAATACACGCACAGACTAGTCAACGTCATAAGACCGACTTCTGAAGACAAAAAGTATTGTTCAGCTTAATTATTGACATTTCCCAAGCTTTTCATAAAATGGTGGTAACAGCTTGATGCACAAAATAAAGTTAAACTTGCCTGCAAACACTCACAAGTTATCAGAGAAGGCGATTTTATAAGCCCCTTACAGCCAATCGAGGCAGGAGTTCCCCAAGGTAGCATTCTAGGACCTACTTTATATTTGATTTACGTCTCAGACATGCCAACGAGATCCGGAATCCACACTTCAACTATTGCAGATGACACAGCGTTTTTGAGTGTTCATGAAAACCACCAATTAGCTTCACGAAATTTACAGGAATATATTTCAATATTAGAGAAATGGTTAAAACTTTGGAAAATCAAAGTTATTGAACAAAAGTATACTCACGTTACATTCACGTTGCGTAAAGAAACATGTTCAGTTATCCAAATTAACTGTTCACCTATTCCGCAGCAAAATGAAGTCAAGTACCTTGGTATTCATCTCGACCGTAGGTTAACGTGGAAGTCTCACATAGATGTGAAAGTTACTCAGTTAAAGTTAAAAGCAGCGCAACTAAATTGACTTATGGGCAGAAATTTGACATTGAAGCTGGATTGCAAACTTTTGTTATACAAGGCAATTCTAAAGCCTATATGGTGCTATGGAATTCAATTATGGGGCACCGCCTCAACTTCTAATATTGAAAAAATTCGAAGGAGACAAAATCAAATTCTTCGAACCATTACTGCAGCTCCATGCAGCAAATTGCTACTTCACTCAAACCCGCTTGCAGGAAATATACTTAATTTTAGCGGTCACACTCGGTTGAGCAGAAAGGATACCCTTACCACCATCAAAGCGATAAATAGGTGACTTTACCGATATAATATGCGCAAAATAAAACTTTTTTTCTAGCATTGGCTGGACTTAGTTAATTTTTTATACCCTTCACAAAAGTGTAAGGGGTATATATAAGTTTGTGATTCCGTTTGTAATTTCTACAGTTTTTATTTGCGACCGCATAAAGTATATACATTCTAAATCAGAATTAATGGAAAAGTCGATTAAGCGATGTCCGTCTGTCTGTCTGTCCGCTGTTGAAATACCGTTTCTGGGAAAACCATTTGATTTAGAAACTTTTTTCTTTCACCATTCGTTTACCCCATCAATTCATGGGTTCAATAATATCGGTTCACGTTTAGCTGAGATATATTAAAATTCAGAAGTATGCCATTTTTTCGCAATTTTGTATGAAAGTTTTTGAAAAAAAATTTTGTTTTGCTTCAAACTCTTTAAGCATGGTGACTTAAAGATATTGGCCCATATATACCCGAGATATAGCCCATATCGGGGTTTTCATGAAAATGTCGCGTAAGCACACTTAAACAATTTTTTTTTGTTTTTTTGGTAATGAAATAAGGTTATATAAATATGGAAAATGAAAATTTCCGATACGGTCCATATATATCCGAGACATAGCCTAGACCGGGTTTTTCATTAAAACGCCGCGTAAGCGAACGTAAACAACTTTGTTTTTGCTCAAAAGTAGTTTAGGTAATAAAACAGTGTTATATAAATATGGAAAATTAAAATTTCCGATATCGGTCTATATATATCCGAAACATAGCCTAGACCGGGGTTTTCATGAAAATATCGCGTAAGCGAACTTAAACAACTTTTTTTTGCTCAAAAGTAGTTTAGGTAATGAAATAAGGGTTCATAAATATGGAAAATGAAAACTCCCAATATCGGTCCATATACATATACCCGAGATATAGCATAGACCGGGTTTTTCATGAAAATGCCGCGTCAGCGAACTTAAACAACTTTTTTGGTAGTTCTGGTAATAAAATGCGGTAATATAAATATGGAAAATTAAAATTTCCGATATCGGTCCATATATACCCGAGATATAGCGTAAACCGGTTCTTTCAGGAAAATTTGTTTTTGCTTAAAAGCAGTTATGGTAATAAAATAAGGTTACATAAATATGGAAAATGAAAATTTCTGATATTGGTCTATATACCCGAGATATAATCTAAACCGATTTTTCCACTAACATTTTTTTTTTTGCTGAAAAGAAATTTTCGTTATAAAAGAAGGTTACTAAAATACAGAAAATAGAAAATTCCGATATCGGTTCATATATAACCGAGATATAGGTTAAACAAACTTTTCCATGAAAATGTTCATGAAAGATTTCTTTCTTGGAATGGTGATTACAAGGCAAAAATATTTTTCGCCACTATCGGTCCATATCCGAGCATATTTAGTTCAAATTTGTAATATACACTATTCATATACGTGACTATCGTGAAGGGTATTTCAGATTCGGCCCAGCCGAATATACCACACTTTTACTTGTTGTATTTAGTATTAAGATTTGAATACTTACTTATTGTTAGTTGACATTGTGAAGATTCAATATATCAATAAAAACTAAAAAAAACATGATGTTTAAAGCTAATGAAAAATTTTACATCATCGTCGTACATTAAAATGTTCGAAAACTGAATAGCCTTAGGAAGATCATTGATGAAGAGTGAAAAAAGTACGTCTAAGATGACTCCCATGAAAAACTGCAATACTTCTTGATGACGAGTTATTGAATATTACCTTCTGCTTACGACGTGTTAAGTAGAATCTCAGACAGTTCATGCAGACATCGGTAAAACCCATCAATTCTAATTTGAGCAGAAGCAAGTTATGGTTAACCTTGTCGAAAGATTTGCGGAAGTCAGTATAAACAGCATCTTTGTGTTTCTTTTTAATAAATTCAGCATTAACTAAAGACGTAAGATGCAAAACGTTAGCTGTTGTTGAGCAACCTTTTCTGGCAGCAAAGAAGAAGATTGGTGACAAAGATATTCAGTGATGACTTTTTCATACAATTTGGGAATACCACTTAGCTATACCCCTGTAGTTTGTAATAAACGATTTATTTCCAGTTTCAAAAAGAGGTATAATATAAGAATCTGTCCAAAACACAAGGAAATATCCATATTTGATTGAAATATTGAATAAAAGTGTTAGAGGTGTGGCTAAAAACTCAGCACAGCGATTTAAAATACAGCTTAGAGCTCCATCATTACCACTTTAATATGATATCTTCAGCTCATTTAAATTATGAAGAACATTACTGTAATCAATAGAAAAATGGTGAAGTAAGGTGGTGGCTCTGGATATTTCCAAAGCGTTCGACAGAGTTTGGCATGGTGCATTGCTGGCAAAACTTATTGCTTTTGATGTCGGTGATGAATTTTCTCGGTTTATATCAAGCTTTCTCAGAGACCGCACTATACGAGTTGATATAGACCAAACGAGTTCCAGATTAATTCAGCGGTACTGCAAGGCTGCGTTCTTTCCCTTACCTTACTTCTTATATTCCTCAACGACCTTCTCTATCAAACGTCCAACCCTATCCACTCTTTCGCGGATGACAGCAGCATTTGCCACTCGCACTCTCTTAGTTATAGGCCCAGATATCGCTGCCAAGAGGTTAAGTATTATTGATTCACTCACCTTCTATTAATCACCGAATGGGGTGGTAAAAACAGGGCCACTTTCAACGCTCGTAAGACCCAATGTTGCTTATTAACACACAAACGACGGCGGGTACTACGTCATCTGTACTCATGGATGGTATAAATATTGAGGAATCGGATGCTCTTGATGTTCTTGGAATGAAAATACATTGTGATATTCGCTGGAGTGAACACATTTTTCATATCTCTAAAGAAGCGTTCAAATGCCTCGGATTTTTTAAACGGTTTAATAGTCTTGTGTCGTTCATGAAGGAATTACTTCAACTGAATGATTCTCTTCAGTGAATGAATGAAATACTTCAGTATTCTTTCTGTATTTTTTTCATCATTCACTTTTCTTTCATATTTCTTCATTTGTTCATGCTTTCGACAGCGTTGTCAACTACGTGCTTTTCGTACCATTTGAAGCGCTTTTTCAAATTTCCGATGCCAAAAACTCTATTCAGTATAGTGTTTATCATTATTTATAGGGGTGTATGCTTGTTTGCACAAAATTTTGATTTTCGTGCAAAACTGGTATATTCGGTTGGGCCGAATCTAAAATACCCTTCACGATAGTCACGGATATGTGACGGATAGTATATTTAAAAATGTGAACAAAATATGCTCGGTTATATATGAACCAATATCGGAATTTTATATTTTCTGTATTTTAGTAACCTTATTTTATAACGAGAATTGCTTTTCAGCAAAAAAAAAAAAAAAAAAAAACAAATTATGGAAAAATCGGTTCAGGCTATATCTTGGGTATATATGGACCGACATCGGAAATTTTTATTTTCCATATCTACATAGACTTACTTCATTACCAGAACTGCTTTTGAGCAAAAAAAAGTTGTTTCCGTTCGCTTACGCGACATTTTAATGAAAACGCCGGTCTAGGCTATATCTCGGGTATATATGGATCGATATCGGAAAAATTCATTTTCCATATTTATATAACCTGGTTTTATTACCAAATTTGTTTTTTTTTTTTTAACTTCATTATTTTATTTATTGAATCTACATAAAAAATATAATGACAATAAGTATTCAAATCTTAATACTAAAAAAATTGTGATTAAAGTCCTGCCAGTGCTGGACGAAAATTTATTTTTATGCGAATATTATTTCAGAATTCAGTCATCTGTTTAGAGCTCTAATGGTAGCCAAAGTATCCCTCCTTCTCAGACGGGTATGACCACTAAAGTTAAGAATATTAACTGCAAGAGGATTTGGATGGAATTCAAGTTTGTAAATATACCTTGTCGCGTACTTCACAAATTAAGATTTCACAAAAGGTACGTTCAGATCTGCGTGGATTCGTGAGTTTTTAACGTACCATGGAGCGTCTGTACTTTTACGGAGAATTCTATTTTGATTTCTTTGAATTTTTTCAATGTTGGATGCCGAGGCTGTGCCCCATAATTGAATCCCATAGCACCATATTGGCTTTAGAATCGAGTTGTACAGCAAAAGTTTACAATCAAGCTTCAAGGTCGCATTTCTGCCTAGTAGCCAGTTAATTTGCACTGCTTTTAATTTCATCTGCGTTACTTTTAACTCGATATGCGACTTCCATGTTAGTCTACGGTCAAGATGAAGTCCGAGGTATTTGACTTCACTGTGTTGAGGTATTACTTTATTGTTAATAGTAATGGGTGAGCATGTTCCTAGACGCAGTGCGAATGTAACATGGGCACACTTTTGTTCATTAACCTTGATTTTCCAAAGCTTGAGCCATTTCTCTAGTTTGTCGATATGTTCCTGTAAATTTATTGATGCTTGCTGGTGGTTACTATGTATGCTAAGGCATGCTGTATCATCTGCAAATGTTGAAATGTGAATGTTGGTGCTTGTCGGCATGTCAGATGCGTAGATCAAATATAAGATAGGCGCTAATATGCTGCCTTGGGGAACTCCAGCTTCAATAGGCTGGGCGGGGCTTATGAAATCGCCTTCTTTTATTATAAATTGGCGACAATATAAATAACTTTCCAAAAGGTTATGTAAGTTAAACTTTATTTTATGCATTAAGCCATCGTGCCATGCTTTATCAAAAGCTTGTGAGACGTCGATGAATAAGGCAGAGGAATATTTTTTATCTTCGAATGCCTTTCTTATGACGTTAACTAACCTGTGTGTTTGCTCAATGGTGCCATGTTTCGCTCTAAAACCAAATTGGTGATCAGGAATACATTCAACCTTATTAAGCATTGGATCCAACTTCGCCTTTAGCAATTTTTCGAAAAGTTTTGAAATTGTTGTCAGTAGACTTATTGGACGGTATGATTCTACTTTCGTGTGATCCTTCCCTGGCTTAGGAATCATTGTTATCATTGACACCTTCCACTCTGCAGGGTAATACTCAATTCGTAAAATAGCATTAAAAATAAAAAGAACAATTCTTTTAGCTACACAAGGCAGCTCTACGAGCATTTTGTTGCTGATTTTATCCATACCTGGAGCTTTTTTAAGGTTTAGATTTCCAATAGCATTTTCAACTTCTTGAAAATTGAATCTTAAAGGCACAGGAGGTCTACTAACAATAGGTGGCAACTCATTTGCATTATCAGAACTATTTGTGGTAAAAACGTTTTTCCTATGGTTAACAAATAAATTACCCTTTTCCAAGTCATCTCTAGCCTAGTCACCAGGCGGTTCTCGCAAGGGCGGCTTACCTCTAACACTTAGTCGCCCGCCATAAAGAATAGTCGGACTGAGGAGTACCATCCAGACTTTCTAAATACGTTCGTAGAGAAGCCGTTTTTTGGTTTGCAAACAAATTTCTTAGTTGATTTTTGCACTCACGTAGCCTTGTTTTTAGTTGCGGAGACCTGCGAAGTTGCCACTCTCGTCGAACTCTTCTTTTTATACCCTTCACAAAAATGTTAAGGGTATATATAAGTTTGTGATTCCGTTTGTAATTTCTACAGTTTTTTTTTGCGACCCTATAAAGTATATATATTCTGAATCAGAATTAATGGAAAAGTCGATTAAGCGATGTCCGTCTGTCCGTCTGTCCGCTGTTGAAATACCGTTTCTGAGAAAACCATTAGACTTAGAAACTTTTTTCTTTCACCATTCTTTTACCCCATCGATTCATGGGTTTGCTATTGAAATTCAGTAATATCGGTCCACGTATACCTGAGATATATTCAAAATTCCGAAAAAAGCCATTTTTTTTTGCAGTTTTGTATGAAAATTTTTGAAAACAAAAGTTGTTCGTTTTGCTTCAAACTTCACACACTTATTAAGCATGGTGACTAAAAGACAAAAAATTTTTTTTTCAGATATCGGTCCATATATACCCGAGATATAGCCCAAATCGGATTTTAATGAAAATGTCGCATAGGCGAAGCTAAATAACTTTTTTTTTGCTCAAAAGCAGTTCTGATAATAAAATTAGGTTATATAAATATGGAAAATGAAAATTTCCGATATCGGTCCATATATACCCGAGATATAGCACAAACCGGGTTTTTCATGAAAATGTCGCGTAAGCGAACTTAAACAACTTTTTTGTGCTCAAAAGCAGTTCTGGTAATGAAATTAGGTTACCTAAATATGGAAAATGAAAATTTCCGATATCGGTCCATATGTACTCGAGATATAGCCCAAATCGGGTTTTTCATGAAAATGTCGCGTAAGCGATCTTAAACAACTTTTTTTTGCTCAAAAGCAGTTCTGATAATGAAATAAGATTACGTAAATATGAAAAATGAAAATTTCCGATATCGGTCCATATATACCCGAGATATAGCCTAGACCAGGGTTTTCATGAAAATGTCGCGTAAGCGAACTTAAACAGCTTTTTTGTGCTCAAAAGCAGTTCTGGTAATGAAATTAGGTTACCTAAATATGGAAAATGAAAATTTCCGATATCGGTTCATATGTACCCGAGATATAGCCCAAATCGGGTTTTTCATGAAAATGTCGCGTAAGCGAACTTAAGCAATTTGTTGTGCTCAAAAGCAGTTCTGGTAATGAAATAACGTTATATAAATATGGAAAATTAAAATTTTCGATATCGGTCCATATGTACTCGAGATATAGCCTGAACCGATTTTTTCATTAAAATTTTTTTTTTTTTTTTTTTTTTTTGCTGAAAAGCAATTCTTGTTATAAAAGAAGGTTACTAAAATACAGAAAATAGAAAATTCCGATATCGGTTCATATATAACCGAGCATATTCAGGCCACATTTTTAATATACTATACATATTCGTGACTATCGTGAAGGGTATTTTAGATTCGGCCCAGCCGAATATACTACACTCTTACTTGTTTCTAACACAAGTTGTTCGATTTCTGAAGAAGATGTTCTATTTTGAAGGTTTCTGCGTGTTAAATAAACGCTAGAACCAAGTTCAGCGGCTTGTTTAAGGTTTTCGCTAAAGTTACTCAGTGACGCATTAATATCTTCAGGTGTTCTTAAAACAATATTCTCAGTGCAATGGGTGCTCAAAAATTTTTTATATTTTAGCCAATTGGGTGACAGTTGGTTTTAAGCAAAAAAAATTTTGTTTAATTTCGTCTTCGCGATATTTTCATGAAAACCCCGGTTTAGGCTATATCTCGGGTATATATGGACCGATATAGGAAATTTTGATTTTCCATATTTATACAACCTAATTTTATTACCAGAAATGCTTTTAAGCAAAAAAGTTGTTTCAGTTCGCTTATGCGACATTTTCATGAAAACCCCGGTTGAGGCTATATCTCGGGTATATATGGACCGATATCGGAAATTTTCATTTTGCATATTTATATAACATGATTTTATTACCAGAATTGGTTTTAGGCAAAAAAAAGTTGCTTAAGTTCGTTTACGTGATATTTTCATGAAAACCCCGGGTATATATGGACTGATATCAGAAATTATTATTTTCCTTATCTATATAACCTTACTTCATTACCAGAACTGCTTTTGAGCAAAAAAAGTTGCTTAAGTTCATCTACGTGACATTTTCAAGAAAAACCCGGTTTAGGCTATATCTCGGGTATGTATTGACCGATATCTGAAAAATTTTTTTGCCTTTTAGTCACCATGCTTAATAAGTGTGTGAAATTTGAAGCAAAACAAACAATTTTTTTCAAACATTTCCGTACAAAATTGCAAAAATATGGCTTTTTTCGGAATTTTGTATATATCTCAGCTATATGTAAACCGATATTACTGAATTTCAATAGCAATCCCACGAATCGATGGGGTAAAAGAATGGTGAAAGAAAAAAGTTTCTAAGTCTAATGGTATCTCAGAAACGGTATTTCAACTGCGAACAGACGGACTTCGCTTAGTCGACTTTTCCATTAATTCTGAATCAGAATATATATACTTTATAGGGTCGCAAAAAAAACTGTAGAAATTACAAACGGAATCACAAACTTATATATACGCTTTACATGTTTGTGAAGCGTATAAAAAAGTGATTAATTTTTCTTATGTCTGTTTCATTTGCACGCAAACGAAAACCTGTATTGGGCAGGCAGAAAGCCTGTATTGGGACAGTTTTCTTGTGACTCTCCAACCAATCGGTCGTAAAAAGTGAACAAAAAAATAAAATAAAATCATTGCTTAAACGCCTTTAAAATTAAATTGTAAAAACAATAACAAATTATTTAAAAAAAACAACGGGAAAATAAATTCCTTACATTTCAATAACTAAACAATAAAATCAATTTCAATAAAACAAGTGCGGTGGCAGTGCATTGTTATTGTTGTTATTGTGCGTGAAGATTAACTACCCAGTGGGAAAAAAACTATACATTAAAACTTTTTGTTTTCTTACAAAACCGCAATAAAAGGAAGAGCGAATTTATACAAAAGAAAAACTTTATGACAATTATTTTTATATACTTTTAAATTAAAAAAAATATAAATAAAAAAAAAAAAATTGCATGAGTGCACCTAGTAGATGCAATTCTGAGAGGGAGCTTAGCTCCACTAGAAAAAACCTCTGGATTTCTGAAGAGGAATCATTGAAAAAATCATTGGACAATCTTCTGTCTCTAAGAGATAAAAAACGCACGCGTTCGTGCTCGCCAAATATTGTTGTTGCAACAGACGACAAACCATCTGCAAGTGTAGCTATTGTTGATAAACCGAAAACTCAAGTGGGTATGGATAGGTATATAACCGTGGTTAAACGTCAGCGAAGCCCTAAATCCGCGCAAATATCATCGCAACCAAAAATGTCTAAGGGCGATATTACCTCTGCGACAACGGATAGTAATAGGTTTGCTATCCTTCAGACTGACGAGCCAACTTCATCAAAAAAAACATTTAAACCGCCACCATATACTTGAGGGAACCTACATCAAATGAGCTGGTAAAAGCACTTATTACGGCAATTGGTAAAGACACCTTCAACGTAACATCAGTGAAGCACGGACAAATAAGTGAAACAAAAATCCAAGTCTACTGCGAAAATAATTACCGAAAACTTTCTGCCGATCTGGAAAAAGAGAAAAAATCTTTTTATACTTATCAACTTAAAAGTGCTAAAGGCCTTCAGGTTGTTATAAAAGGTATTGACCCTTATGTAGACACGGATGAGGTTAAAACTGCACTGCTAGATAAAGGCTTTAAAATAAAAAATGTGGTTAATATTAGAAACCGTGAAAAAATTCCTCAACCCATGTTTAGGGTTGAACTGGTACCGGGGGATGTTATTCTCAAAAAGAATGAAACTCACCCAATTTATAACCTTAAATTTCTTCTTCATCGCAGAGTTACCGTTGAGGAGCCGCACAAGCGTTTAGGGCCCGTTCAATGCCTAAACTGCCAGGAATTTGGCCATACTAAGGCCTATTGTAAACTGCCCACAGTTTGTGTGGTGTGCGGAGAACTGCACGGCACATCACAGTGCCAAAAGTCAAAAACTGACTCAAGTGTTAAAAAATGCAGTAACTGTGGAGGCAACCACACTGCAAATTACAGGGGCTGCCCTGTCTATACCCACTTTAAGCAGTCAATGACAAATAAGTCATCAATCACCTATAAACAACCCCAGCAGCCAAACATAATTCATACAAACAATTTTCCGCAGATAGGCCAGTCAACCAGCCAAATAATTATGCAAAACCCCAAACAAGTTTCATATGCTAGTGTGGTCAAAACCGATACACAAAACTTGAATCAGGAGCCCAAGCCCCAAAATTCCGATCAAAATTTTACCAATCTTGAGGCAACTCTTCAGACTTTTGTTCAGTCCATAAACACATTTACGGTTTCTATGACGAACATGATGCAGGAAATGCTGAAAATGCAATCCACTATTTTGCAGGCAATTTTAACAAAATGAATTGGTTAAAAATATGTTTCTGGAACGCAAACGGCATCCGCCAACACAAAAATGAACTTGAGCACTTCCTTATGGAAAAACAAATTGACATAATGCTGATTGCTGAAACCCACTTGACAAGCAACAGTTATTTCAAAATTAATGGCTACATACTGTACGACACAAAAGATCCCCGTGGAAGATCTTGCGGAGGATCGGCAATTCTAATAAAATCCAGAATTAAACACTTTTTAATGAACGAGACATGTGAGGAGTATCTCCAAGCAACTAATATATGCATTGAATATTTGCATGAAAAAATCGTTATTTCCTCAATCTACTCACCGCCACGCTTTTCAATAACAGAAAGCCAATACTCAAATTTTTTCAAATCACTTGGTCCTAGATTTTTAGCGGCTGGCGACTATAACGCAAAACACACTTTTTGGGGATCACGTTTAATTACCTCGAAAGGCCGTGTGCTTTTTGACACCGTTTCCAAAATGGGTTTAGATGTGGTTTCAAGCGGACATCCCACTTATTGGCCGTCAGACCGACGAAAGATCCCAGATGTTATAGATTTTGGAGTTGCGAAAAATTTTCCCTTAGAGTGGATGCAAGTGGAGCCTTCATTAGATTTGTCATCAGATCACTCTCCCACTATAATCTCTGTTTCGTTCCCCCACGAGATTGACTCACCGTTAACTGTCAATAGAGTTAATTGGTTAAAATACAAAAAATTTTTGAGTACACATTGTACTGAAAATATCGCCTTGAGAACGCCTGAGGATATTGATGTGTCAATTAACGATTTTTCTGAAAACCTCAAACTGGCCGTACAGCATGCTACCACTAGTCATATAAGATCCAGAAATGAAACCAATAGAACTTATTCGTCTGAAATTGAGCAACTTCTGTCAGAAAAAAGAAGAGTCAGAAGAGAATGGCAACTTCGCAGATCTCCCCAGCTTAAAACTAGGCTACGGGAATGCATAACTCAGTTAAGAAATCTGCTTGAAGTCCATAGAATTGCTTCCCTTAAAACATATTTGGAAAGCCTTGATGGTACTCCTCAATCTGATTATTCCTTGTGGAAAGCGACAAAAGGTTTAAAAAGACCCGTAATAGGTAAGCCACCTTTGCGAACTTCAACTGGCGACTGGGCAAGAAGCGACTCTGAAAAGGGGATGTTGTATGTCGATCATTTGAGAAACGTTTTTATTACAAATGATTCAGCGAATATTACAGCGGAATTACCACCATATGTTGTTAGACCCCCTGTGTCTTTGAGACTTAATTTTCAAGATGTCGAAAACGTTATCGCAAATACAAACCCAAGAAAAGCTCCAGGCATTTCAAATTACTGGTAAAATGCTTGAACAGTTACCTCGTGTAGCTAGAAGGGTTCTACTTTTTATTTTTAACGCCATTTTACGCCTTGAGTATTATCCTGTAGAGTGGAAGGTCTCAATGATTACTATGATACCCAAGCCAGGGAAGGATCTGACAAAGGTAGAATCATATAGACCAATAAGTCTACTACCAACAATTTCAAAACTGTTCGAAAAATTGTTAATGGCGAAGTTGAGTCCAATATTGAACAATGTGGGGTGTATCCCTGATCATCAGTTTGGTTTTCGGGCTAAACATAGCACCATAGAACAAACGCACAGACTAGTCAATGTCATAAGACAGACCTTTGAGGAGAAGAAGTATTGCTCAGTTCTATTCATCGACATTTCTCAAGCTTTCGATAAAGTGTGGCACGACGGGTTGATGCACAAAATAAAGTTAAACTTGCCTGTAAATACTCACAAGCTTCTGGAAAGCTACTTATATGGGCGGAAGTTTATTATCAGAGAAGGCGATTTTATAAGCCCAACTCAGCCAATCGAAGCAGGTGTTCCCCAAGGCAGCATACTGGGGCCTACTTTATACTTGATTTACGCCTCTGACATGCCAACGACATCCGGAATCCATACTTCAACCTTTGCAGATGACACAGCGTTTTTGAGTGTTCATGAAAACCACCAATTAGCTTCACGAAATTTACAGGAATACATTTCAATATTAGAGAAATGGCTAAAACTTTGGAAAATCAAAGTTAATGAACAACAAGTAAGAGTGTAGTATATTCGGCTGGGCCGAATCTAAAATACCCTTCACGATAGTCACGAATATGTATAGTATATTAAAAATGTGGCCTGAATATGCTCGGTTATATATGAACCGATATCGGAATTTTCTATTTTCTGTATTTTAGTAACCTTCTTTTATAACAAAAATTGCTTTTCAGCAAAAAAAAAAAAAAAAAATTTTTTAATGAAAAAATCGGTTCAGGCTGTATCTCGGGTATATATGGACCGATATCGAAAACTTTAATTTTCCATATTTATATAACGTTATTTCATTACCAGAACTGCTTTTGAGCACAACAAATTGCTTAAGTTCGCTTACGCGACATTTTCATGAAAACCCTGGTCTAGGCTATATCTCGGGTATATATGGACCGATATCGGAAATTTTTATCTTCCACATTTATATAACCTCATCTTACTACCAGAACTGTTTTTAAGCAAAAAAAAAATTGTTGTTTAAGTTCGCTTACGCGACATTTTCATGGAAAACCCGGTTTGGGCTATATCTCGGGTACATATGGACCGATATCGGAAATTTTCATTTTCCATATTTAGGTACCCTAATTTCATTACCAGAACTGCTTTTGAGCACAAAAAAGTTGTTTAAGTTCGCTTACGCGACATATTCATGAAAAACCCGATTTGGGCTATATCTCGGGTACATATGGACCGATATCGGAAATTTTTATCTTCCATATTTATATAACCTCATCTTATTACAAGAACTGATTTTTATCAAAAAAAGTTGTTAAAGTTCACTTACGCGACATTTTCATGAAAAACCCGGTTTGCGCTATATCTCGGGTATATATGGACCGATATCGAAAATTTTAATTTCCCTACTTATATAACCTTATTTGATTACCAGAACTGCTTTTAAGCAAAAAAAGTTGTTTAAGTTCGCTTACGCGGCATTTTCATGAAAACCACGTTCCAGGCTATATCTGCGGTATATATGGACCGATATCGGAAATTTTCATTTTTCATATTTATATAACCTTATTTTATTACCAGAACTGCTTTTAAGCAAACAAAAGTTGTTTAATTTCGCTGACGCAGCATTTTCATGAAAAACCCGTTCTAGGCTATATCTCGGGTATATATGGACCGATATTGGAAATTTTCATTTTCCATATTTAGGTAACCTAATTTCATTACCAGAACTGCTTTTGAGCACAAAAAAGCTGTTAAGTTCGCTTACGCGGCATTTTCATGAAAACCCGGTCTAGGCTATATCTCGGGTATATATGGACCGATATCGAAAATTTTTATTTTTCATATTTATATGACCCTACTTCATTACCAGAACTGCTTTTGAGCACAAAAAAGTTGTTTAAGTTCGCTTACGCGGCATTTTCATGAAAACCGCGGTCTAGGCTATATCTCGGGTATATATGGACCGATATCGAAAATTTTCATTTTTCATATTTATATGACCCTACTTCATTACCAGAACTGCTTTTGAGCACAAAAAAGTTGTTTCAGTTCGCTTACGCGACATTTTCATGAAAAACCCGATTTGGGCTATATTTCGGGTATATATGGACCGATATCGAAAATTTTTATTTTTCATATTTATATGACCCTACTTCATTACCAGAACTGCTTTTGAGCACAAAAAAGTTGTTTAAGTTCGCTTACGTGGCATTTTCATGAAAACCCCGGTCTAGGCTATATCTCGGGTGTATATGGACCGATATCGGAAATTTTCATTTTCCATATTTATGTAACCTAATTTCATTACCAGAACTGCTTTTGAGCACAAAAAAGTTGTTTAAGTTCGCTTACGTGGCTTTTTCATGAAAACCCCGGTCTAGGCTATATCTCGGGTGTATATGGACCGATATCGGAAATTTTCATTTTCCATATTTATGTAACCTAATTTCATTACCAGAACTGCTTTTGAGCACAAAAAAGTTGTTTAAGTTCGCTTACGCGGCATTTTCATGAAAACCCCGGTCTAGGCTATATCTCGGGTATATATGGACCGATATCGAAAATTTTTATTTTTCATATTTATATGACCCTACTTCATTACCAGAACTGCTTTTGAGCACAAAAAAGTTGTTTAAGTTCGCTTACGCGACATTTTCATGAAAAACCCGGTTTGGGCTATATCTCGGGTATATATGGACCGATATCGGAAATTTTCATTTGCCATATTTATGTAACTTAATTGTATTACCAGAACTGCTTTTGAGCAAAAAAAAGTTATTTAGCTTCGCCTGTGCGACATTTTCATTAAAATCCGATTTGGGCTATATCTCGGGTATATATGGACCGATATCTGAAAAAAAAATTTTTTGTCTTTTAGTCACCATGCTTAATAAGTGTGTGAAGTTTGAAGCAAAACGAACAACTTTTGTTTTCAAAAATTTTCATACAAAACTGCAAAAAAAAATGGCTTTTTTCGGAATTTTGAATATATCTCAGCTATACGTGGACCGATATTACTGAATTTCAATAGCAAACCCATGAATCGATGGGGTAAAAGAATGGTGAAAGAAAAAAGTTTCTAAGTCTAATGGTTTTCTCAGAAACGGTATTTCAACAGCGGACAGACGGACAGACGGACAGACGGACATCGCTTAATCGACTTTTCCATTAATTCTGATTCAGAATATATATACTTTATAGGGTCGCAAAAAAAAACTGTAGAAATTACAAACGGAATCACAAACTTATATATACCCTTTACATTTTTGTGAAGGGTATAAAAATGTACTCATGTCACATTCACTCTGTGTAAGCAAACATGTGGGCCTATCCAAATAAACAACTCACCTATTCCGCAACACAGTGAAGTCAAGTACCTTGGTATACACCTCGACCGTAGGCTAACGTGGAAGTCTCACATTGAAGCAAAAGTCACTCAGATGAAACTAAAAGCAGCGCAACTAAATTGGCTTATGGGCAGAAACTCGACATTGAAGTTGGATTGCAAACTTCTGTTATACAATGCAATTCTAAAACCTATATGGTGCTACGGAATTCAATTATGGGGCACCGCCTCAGCGTCAAATATTGAAAAAATTCAAAGGCGACAAAACCAAATTCTTCGAACGATTACTGCAGCTCCATGGTACGTAAAAAATTCACGAATTCATAACGATCTGAGTGTTCCGCTGGTAAAAGAGGAATTTTCCAAGTACACGACAAGGTATGTCAGTAAACTGGAACTTCATCCAAACCCTCTTGCGCGCAATATACTTAATTTTGGCGGCCACACTCGGCTTAAAAGAAGGGATACCGCAGCCACCATCAGATTGCTCAATAGGTGATTTTACCGAAATAGCTCCCTCATAATAATACTATTTGTCTAGCATTGGCCGGACTTAAGAATCCCATTTTTTAAATTTAGTGTTAAGATTTGAATACTTATTGTTAGTTCATTTGGAAGATTCAATAAATAAAAAATGCTACAAAAAAACAAGTAAGAGTGTAGTATATTCGGCTGGGCCGAATCTAAAATACCCTTCACGATAGTCACGAATATGTATAGTATATTAAAAATTTGGCCTGAATATGCTCGGTTATATATGAACCGATATCGGAATTTTTTATTTTCTGTATTTTAGTAACCTTCTTTTATAACAAGAATTGTTTTTCAGCAAAAAAAAAAAAAAAAAATTTTTTAATGAAAAAATCGGTTCAGGCTAAATCTCGGGTATATATGGACCGATATCGAAAATTTTAATTTTCCATATTTATATAACCTTATTTCATTACCAGAACTGCTTTTGAGCACAACAAATTGTTTAAGTTCGCTTACGCGACATTTTCATGAAAAACCCGATTTGGGCTATATCTCGGGTACATATGGACCGATATCGGAAATTTTCATTTTCCATATTTAGGTAACCTAATTTCATTACCAGAACTGCTTTTGAGCACAAAAAAGCTGTTTAAGTTCGCTTACGCGGCATTTTCATGAAAACCCTGGTCTAGGCTATATCTCAGGTATATATGGACCGATATCGGAAATTTTTATCTTCCACATTTATATAACCTCATCTTATTACCAGAACTGTTTTTAAGCAAAAAAAATTTTTGTTTAAGTTCGCTTACGCGACATTTTCATGACAAACCCGGTTTGGGCTATATCTCGGGTATAAATGGACCGATATCGGAAATTTTCATTTTCCATACTTATATAACCTTATTTTGCTATTAGAACTGCTTTTAAGCAAAAAAAGTTGTTTTAGTTCGCTTACGCCGCGTATTCATGAAAAACCCGGTTTAGGCTATATCTCGGGTATATATGGACCGATATCGGAAATTTTTATCTTCCACATTTATATAACCTCATCTTATTTCCAGAACTGTTTTTAAGCAAAAAAAAATTGTTGTTTAAGTTCGCTTACGCGACATTTTCATGAAAAACCCGGTTTGGGCTATATCTCGGGTATAAATGGACCGATATCGGAAATTTTCATTTTCCATACTTATATAACCTTATTTTGCTATTAGAACTGCTTTTAAGCAAAAAAAGCTGTTTTAGTTCGCTTACGCCGCGTATTCATGAAAAACCCGGTTTAGGCTATATCTCGGGTATATATGGACCGATATCGAAAACTTTCATTTTCCATATTTATATCACCTTATTTTATTACCAGAACTGCTTTAAGGCGAAAAACTTGTTTAAGTTCGCTTACGCGGCATTTTCATGAAAAACACGGTTTGGGCTATATCTCGGGTATATATGGACCGATATCGGAAATTTTCATTTTCCATACTTATATAACCTTATTTGATTACCAGAACTGCTTTTAAGCAAAAAAAGGTGTTTAAGTTCGCTTACGCGGCATTTTCATGAAAACCACGTTCCAGGCTATATCTGCGGTATATATGGACCGATATCGGAAATTTTCATTTTTCATATTTATATAACCTTATTTTATTACCAGAACCGCTTTTAAGCAAAAAAAAGTTGTTTAATTTCGGTGACGCGGCATTTTCATGAAAAACCCGTTCTAGGCTATATCTCGGGTATATATGGACCGATATTGGAAATTTTCATTTTTCATATTTATATAACTTCATTTCATTACTAGAACTGCTTTTGAGCACAAAAATGTTGTTTTAGTTTGCTTACGCGACACTTTTATGTAAAACCCGGTCTAGGCTATATCTCGGGTATATATGGACCGACATCGAAAATTTTCATTTGTCATATTTATATGACCCTATTTCATTACCAGAACTGTTTTTAAGCACAAAAAAATTGTTTAAGTTCACTTACGCGACATTTTCATTAAAACCGCAGTTTAGGCTATACCTCGGGTATATATGGACCGATATCGGAAATTTTCATTTTTCATATTTATGTAATCTTATTTCATTATCAGAACTGCTTTTGAGCAAAAAAAAGTTGTTTAAGATCGCTTACACGACATTTTCATGAAAAACCTGATTTGGGCTATATCTCGAGTACATATGGACCGATATCGGAAATTTTCATTTTCCATATTTAGGTAACCTAATTTCATTACCAGAACTGCTTTTGAGCACAAAAAAGCTGTTTAAGTTCGCTTACGCGGCATTTTCATGAAAACCCCGGTCTAGGCTATATCTCGGGTATATATGGACCGATATCGAAAATTTTCATTTTTCATATTTATATGACCCTACTTCATTACCAGAACTGCTTTTGAGCACAAAAACGTTGTTTAAGTTCGCTTACGCGACATTTTCATGAAAAACACGATTTGGGCTATATCTCGGGTATATATGGACCGACATCGAAAATTTTCATTTTTCATATTTATGTAACCTAATTTCATTACCAGAACTGCTTTTGAGCACAAAAAAGTTGTTTAAGTTCGCTTACGCGACATTTTCATGAAAAACCCGATTTGGGCCATATCTCGGGTATATATGGACCGATATCGGAAATTTTCATTTTTCATATTTATGTAACCTAATTTCATTACCAGAACTACTTTTGAGCACAAAAAAGTTGTTTAAGTTCGCTTACGCGGCATTTTCATGAAAACCCCGGTCTAGGCTATATCTCGGGTATATATGGACCGATATCGGAAATTTTCATTTTCCATATTTATGTAACCTAATTTTATTACCAGAACTGCTTTTGAGCAAAAACAAAGTTATTTAGCTTCGCCTATGCGACATTTTCATTAAAATCCGATTTGGGCCATATCTCGGGTATATATGGACCGACATCGAAAATTTTCATTTTTCATATTTATTTAACCTAATTTCATTACCAGAACTGCTTTTGAGCACAAAAAAGTTGTTTAAGTTCGCTTACGCGACATTTTCATGAAAAACCCGGTTTGGGCTATATCTCGGGTATATATGGACCGATATCGGAAATTTTCATTTTCCATATTTATGTAACCTAATTTTATTACCAGAACTGCTTTTGAGCAAAAAAAAGTTATTTAGCTTCGCCTATGCGACATTTTCATTAAAATCCGATTTGGGCTATATCTCGGGTATATACGGACCGATATCTGAAAAAAAAATTTTTTGTCTTTTAGTCACCATGCTTAATAAGTGTGTGAAGTTTGAAGCAAAACGAACAACTTTTGTTTTCAAAAATTTTCATACAAAACTGCAAAAAAAAATGGCTTTTTTCGGAATTTTGAATAGATCTCAGCTATACGTGGACCGATATTACTGAATTTCAATAGCAAACCCATGAATCGATGGGGTAAAAGAATGGTGAAAGAAAAAAGTTTCTAAGTCTAATGGTTTTCTCAGAAACGGTATTTCAACAGCGGACAGACGGACAGACGGACAGACGGACATCGCTTAATCGACTTTTCCATTAATTCTGATTCAGAATATATATACTTTATAGGGTCGCAAAAAAAAACTGTAGAAATTACAAACGGAATCACAAACTTATATATACCCTTTACATTTTTGTGAAGGGTATAAAAAAAAAAAAAAAACAAGTAAGAGTGTAGTATATTCGGCTGGGCCGAATCTAAAATACCCTTCACGATAGTCACGAATATGTATAGTATATTGAAAATGTGGCCTGAATATGCTCGGTTATATATGAACCGATATCGGAATTTTCTATTTTCTGTATTTTAGTAACCTTCTTTTATAACAAGAATTGCTTTTCAGCAAAAAAAAAAAAAAAAAATTTTAATGAAAAAATCGGTTCAGGCTATATCTCGAGTATATATGGACCGATATCGAAATTTTTAATTTTCCATATTTATATAACGTTATTTCATTACCAGAACTGCTTTTGAGCACAACAAATTGCTTAAGTTCGCTTACGCGACATTTTCATGAAAAACCCGATTTGGGCTATATCTCGGGTACATATGAACCGATATCGGAAATTTTCATTTTCCATATTTAGGTAACCTAATTTCATTACCAGAACTGCTTTTGAGCACAAAAAAGCTGTTTAAGTTCGCTTACGCGACATTTTCATGAAAACCCTGGTCTAGGCTATATCTCGGGTATATATGGACCGATATCGGAAATTTTCATTTTTCATATTTACGTAATCTTATTTCATTATCAGAACTGCTTTTGAGCAAAAAAAAGTTGTTTAAGATCGCTTACGCGACATTTTCATGAAAAACCCGATTTGGGCTATATCTCGAGTACATATGGACCGATATCGGAAATTTTCATTTTCCATATTTAGGTAACCTAATTTCATTACCAGAACTGCTTTTGAGCACAAAAAAGTTGTTTAAGTTCGCTTACGCGACATTTTCATGAAAAACCCGGTTTGTGCTATATCTCGGGTATATATGGACCGATATCGGAAATTTTCATTTTCCATATTTATATAACCTAATTTTATTATCAGAACTGCTTTTGAGCAAAAAAAAAGTTATTTAGCTTCGCCTATGCGACATTTTCATTAAAATCCGATTTGGGCTATATCTCGGGTATATATGGACCGATATCTGAAAAAAAAATTTTTTGTCTTTTAGTCACCATGCTTAATAAGTGTGTGAAGTTTGAAGCAAAACGAACAACTTTTGTTTTCAAAAATTTTCATACAAAACTGCAAAAAAAAATGGCTTTTTTCGGAATTTTGAATATATCTCAGGTATACGTGGACCGATATTACTGAATTTCAATAGCAAACCCATGAATCGATGGGGTAAAAGAATGGTGAAAGAAAAAAGTTTCTAAGTCTAATGGTTTTCTCAGAAACGGTATTTCAACAGCGGACAGACGGACAGACGGACATCGCTTAATCGACTTTTCCATTAATTCTGATTCAGAATATATATACTTTATAGGGTCGCAAAAAAAAACTGTAGAAATTACAAACGGAATCACAAACTTATATATACCCTTAACATTTTTGTGAAAGGTATAAAAATATGCATATACAATTTTCTACCACATTTTTCAACCTATATGGTCAATATTGGCATCATTTGAAAGTTTATGAATATATCTTTAAATATACTAATGTGCATATTCATAAAAAATTATATGTATTTGAAATTAATTTTAGTCACATTTTAGTTGTGTTCGACGTCGTTACCGCGGGAGCCCGCGGGCTCCCAATTTGCACGAAAAGTATTTCTTGCGTTGAAAATTGGGCAAATTGGGTAAATGAGAAAGCTGAGAGAGTAATTTGTGTTTCTCATTTTACCAGACTTTACCCGTACTTTTTTCCGTGCAAAATGGTAAAATTGTTAAACCATTTTATCAGCTGTTTGTTATTTAAGAAAATTGTTTAAACATTAATAATACAGTTCATTGTAGATCTTGAATTTGGTTGTCATTAACGGAAATAGTGTGCCCCAATCTTTTATACATAAGTACTTATTGTGAATGCATTTATTATTTTTTGAACGAAAACGTAACTGAACGAAACTGCTGGTTCGATGATGACTTTTGAATTTATGACGGGGATTGTGTTTCGTACTCTCAACCAGGACTGATCGATACCAGCAGCTTCCTCAGAGGTTTTCCAGCTAATTTGAAGTTTAGAGCCCGTTAATAAATATATTGAATTTAATGTAAGTGATAAACTATCTTTTTATTATCAGGAATCCTCTCCTGCAAGTAAGTTTAAATAAATTGGATTATTCCCAATCCATTTTCCTTCGCTACGAGTAGCGTTATTCCAGTTTGGTGACCATTTAGATCAGATATTTGATTCTAACCACAAAATTGTACATGGTCCTTTTCGGCCAAAAAAAACACTAGATTGGCACTATCATTTATACAGTCCACTACTCGCACCCTGGTTAACGATGGAAAAATACTGCCGCATTTATAAAATAAGGCAACTTTGAAGTCTTGAGAAAAGACTGCACATAAAACCATATGACAGCAAGCAAATAAAAGGAATTTTTAAATATTAGAAAGTTTGATTAATTAAATAAATAAAAAATAAGTGTTGTTACGTATCTGCATACTTATATACCATATCATATTGGAAATAATTGGTGCAGTTGTATGGGCATAATAATCTATGTATGAGTGTGCTTGTATGTATGTGCGAATTTCAGAGGAGTCGCAAAAGTTGTATAAAAAAATTACATTTTCACGTGCGGATGACGTACAAACATACTTGTGTGTGTTTTAACAACGGTTTTGGGACGTCTACAAGAGTAGAGTGCGAAAAAGCAAGATTGGAAGCAATACCAGTGGAATATCTGTCAAGCTCTGCAGATTTTGGGAACTTGAAGGTCGGAAAGCTCAAGATCAGCTCTCAAAAAATTCCAGAAGAAACGTGAGTACTAAAAAAGATTAATTACGTACATACATAACTACGTAAGTACTCCAATGTATGCATGTACATACTAGCTATTCAGACATACATACAAACATACATAAGTACATATAAAATTAGATCCAAGTTCTGCAAATCCAGAGGTAAATTAGCATATACATATTCTCATGTATGTATGTATGTATGTACATATGTATACATACATATATAAATATACACAGTTATAGAAAAGCATAAAAAGAACAGTTTCAACAACAACAAATTTTTTACAAAAATTGCTTAAAACTGTAGAAATTTACCAAAAGACGTAAACAAAGTACATATTATATTAACATACATACAAAATACATATAGTGAAACTATTTACCGCAATCTTGTATGCAATTGTTGTTGGCGAGAAACCAACCACCAATATTACATTAAATGAAAGAGAAAACTTGATCTCTTAAGATTATATTCTCTGTTAATTTGATATTATGCTGTAAGTGATGCCATATAGCTGCACTCTGAAAATCGCGTAAATATTAATAAGTATTAAATAGAAATTAAAAATTCGAAAAAACGTCTAATATTTACATATGTGTGCGGATGGAGTAGAAGAAAATTTATTGAAAAACATACAGCAAAAAATTTATAATTTGCAATTCTGCAAGTAATTCATAGTGGAAACTGATACATACATCCGTTTGTATAAACGTGCGCATAATAATCGTTTAGAAATCAATATATTAAATCCATACACATATGCTGCTCTGGTTACGAAAACAATTTTATATAAAAGTGGAATATCTGAAATACGTGTTGTGTACACAAAAAACATGCAAAACATGGTTTTAATAAAATCCTATATTTTTGAAAGTTTGTGAGCAACCCCGCAAACAAACATTTATGAAAACAACCTTAGTAAAATTTAAATTTATTGGATATTTACTTGCAGCCCCGCAAACAAACTGTATTTGTCTGAGAATTTGGTTTGCAATCCCGCAAACAAGCTCGAGTTAAAATACTAACTATTCTCATATCAGTTTGCAATCCCGCAAACCAGCTACATTTATATACGCAAGTTTTCCATATTCTTACAAAAGTTTGTTGGCAATCCCGCAAACAAGCTGGAGTAAAAACACACTTTTGCATAAAAGTGTACTGAAATTAGTTTGCAATCCCGCAAACGATTTACATTTATATACTCAATATTTTCATACTTTTCCTGAAGTTTGTTTGCAACCCCGCAAACAAGCTGGAGTTAAAAACATTTTCGCATAAAACTATTTTCATATCAGTTTGCAATCCCGCAAACCAGCTACATTTATACACTCAATTTTTTCATATTCTTCCAGAAGTTTGTTTGCAACCCCGCAACCAAGCTGGAGTAAAAAGACATTGTCACATAAAACTATTCTCAAATTAGTTTGCAATCCCGCAAACATACTCAATTTTTTAATATTATACCTGAAGTTTGTTTGCAGCTACGCGAACAAGCTGGAGTTAAAAGACACTTTCGTATAAAAGTATTCTCAAATTAGTTGCAATCCCGCAAACGATTTACAATTATATAGTAAATTTTTTCATATTCTTTCTCAAGTTCGTTTGCAACCCCGCAAACAAGCCGAAGCTATAAAACTTTTTCACATAAAACAAGTTTGGAAAAATCTCAATCGTATAAAAACATTTAAAATGTCGGAAGAATTTATATTTGATTCAGATGACTTAGTTACGTTTTGTGCGGAGTTTGATAATATTCCACCGGAAGAGCGTACAGAATCCGTACTAGAGGTATATCTGCAAGATCTAAACGTTGTCTGTGCCTAGACAAAGAGAATAAACTTGAAAAACAGGTTTTAGAGTCAGCCCGTGGAAAATATCTCAACTGCACAAGGACCTATCAGAAATGCAAGGCTAAAATCATAGACGGCCAGAAAGCTTTCGTAATGAATACCCCTATTCAAATAATAGAACACGCTCCTAATGAAGATTTATTTCCTCAAGTCAAAGTCCCCCCTTGCGACACAGATATATTTTATGGTGGGTATGAAGAGTGGCAGTCGTTCCGCGACATGTTCACCGCGGTATACATTGATAATACCAGAACCCCACCGGTGCAGAAGTTATACTATCTCCGATTAAAAGTCCAAGGACAGGCAAGTGGGATTATAAGGAAATATAAGTTGTGCTCCGATAACTTTCAACTCGCATGGAATGCTCTAAGAGATAGATATGAGAATCAGAGGATTCTCGTAGAAAACCAAATAAAGATTCTCCTAAACTTAAAACCCATAAATTATGAAACTAGCGATGCTCTTCAAACTATTCAGAGCACTATTAATGATTGTCTCTCAGCAATTAACGCTCAAAATGTTCCAACGGAACAATGGGACCCGTTTGTTGTAATATTGTGCGCAAGCAAGCTCCCAGTGGAAACACTTTCTTTATGGGAGCAGTCCTTAGAATCTCATCGGACATTGGTTAAATGGGATCAAATGGACGCATTTTTATCTCACAGGTGTGAGGTGGTCGAGCGGTTAGAGTTTCGTAATAAAGATCGGAAGCCACACACATCACAGTCAGAAAAGTTCTCAAAACCCCAACTTTTGAATGCCAATACGATACAGTATTCTTGCGTAGTTTGCGCCTCTAGTCACCCCCTTAAAAATTGTGCTGAGTTCTTGCGTTTCGATTCACAATCCAGAAATAAAATTGTCATTAACAATAAAATCTGTGTCAATTGCTTAGCATATACCCATTTAAGAAAAGATTGTCCCAGCAAATTTTCATGTTCTCATTGTAAAAGGGACCATCATACATTGTTGCATTTTTTCAAGCCTGCCAATCAAAATAGCTCAAGCCCTTCCACAAATGAAAGGCCCGAAACCTCCGCTCAAGCAAGAGAGAGAGGAGCTTTGCCAGCAGCGGTTCACACTTCCTATTCAAATAGCCAATCTCAATCGGAAAAAATTTTGTTACCCACTGCGATCGTGCAGATAAGACATCAAGGTGAAGATTTTAATGCTCGCGCCTTTTTAGATCAAGGGTCAGAAAAAACTTTTATCTCTAAAATACTTCAGCAACAGTTGATGCTTCCGACGGAAAGCAAGGCTTTCCAGATTCATGGCATAGGTGGCCAACTCGTTGCTCATTCAAACTCTCAATGTAAATTGACCTTGTATTCTAGGGAATATAATCGATACGTTGATGTTCAGGCAATAGTTGTCCCTAAGATAACATGTGTGCTTCCTAACTTCGTTATGTCTAAGACTGATGTTACCACGACATCGCTTGATGACTTAAAATTGGCTGACCCAGACTTCCATAGAAGCAGGCATGTAGACTTACTTATTGACAGCAATATTCTCCCGCAGATTTTTCTTGAAGGTGTTAAAAGCATATCTAAAACCCTCATGGCACAAGACACTATATTTGGCTGGACTATTAGTGGCCCCGTCAAAATTGAAACGATCTCTGCATTTTCAATCGGTGTCACAGAAGTGATATCTGATCCCCTCAGTGACCAACTGAAAAAGTTTTGGGAGCAGGAAGGGATACAAACGCGTCGTCCTACTTCAGAAGAAGATGAATATTGTGAAGCCTTATATAAAAAAACTACTTTTCGCAATAGGGAGGGCCGTTATGTCGTAAAACTACCATTTAAGTCAGAATTTCCTCATGACATATATATAGGAACATCTCGAACGATAGCAAAAGCCCAATTCTTTCACATGGAGCGCACTCTCAGCAAAAACCCGCCATTGGCCGACACATATAAGAATGTTTTAGGAGAATATTTATCCTTAGGCCATATGAAGCCCACCACTTCTTCAGAAAATGTGTCACGATTTGGCTGTAATTCATTCTATTTACCACATCACGCAGTGGTTAAGTCCGAAAGTCGCAGTACAAAAGTCAGAGTAGTCTTTAATGCCTCCAAAAAGACAAGTTCGGGAGCATCCCTCAACGATGTTATCCATGTAGGTCCCACTCTACAGACTGATTTAATGAGTTTGATTCTCAGGTGGCGGTTTTACCAATTTGTTTTCAATGGCGATATAGAGAAAATGTATAGGCAAATTCTTGTTTATAAAGAAGACACCCAATTCCAACGAATTCTCTTTCGGAAAAATCCAGCTGATCCTATTCAGGATTATGCACTGGAAACAGTCACGTTTGGCGTGAACTGTGCTCCTTACTTGGCGATTCGAACCCTCATTCAGTTGGCAAATGATTCTCATCAGATTTTTCCAAAGGCAGCCCATATTCTAACCCATGAAACCTATGTGGATGACGTATTTCAGGTTCACATGACATACCATCCTCCATAGGCTCCTTATCACAACTTGTCACTGTTTTCAGCTCTGCTGGATTTCCCCTGAAAAAAATAACCTCCAATTGCCCAGAAATTTTAGCTTCAGTAGCAAAAGAAAATCTCTTAGATTCTAATTTTCTAAAATTCTATGAAACCAGTTCTACTAAAACCCTTGGAATTCAGTGGAATACTTTGGCTGATTGCTTTTCCTATACGATTGAGCCCTTTTCCGTAACAAGTCAGGTAACAAAATGACAAATCCTGTCAATGGTAGCCAAACTCTATGATCCAGCTGGCTGGATTTCACCAATCATTGTGCAGGCAAAGCTAATCCTTCAACAACTTTGGTTGGACGGTACGAATTGGGATGAGAACGTGAAACCCAGTATGCATACGTCATGGAATGAGTTTATTGAAAATTTGCCTCTAGTGTCCCAAATAAAGATACCCCGGTGGATACAGTATTCCCCAGCTCGATGTGCCCAAATTCATGGATTTTGCGATGCATCCGAAAAAGCTTACTGTGCAGCTGTGTATTTCCGTATTCAGACTCCATGCTCCGTCGTCACTAACTTGCTAGTAGCAAAAACTAAAGTAGCCCCGATTGACCCAATTAGCCTTCCGAGGTTAGAACTTAATGGAGCTTTACTGCTCTCAAAACTAATCAGAAACATAGTTAATGCACTATCCTTGCAAAACTACAGCATATTTCTCTGGACTGATTCCACGATAGTATTAGGATGGTTGGAAAAGCCCCCTAATAATTGGAAAACTTATGTTGCTAATAGAACATCTCAAATCATCCGCAATGTCGGAAATATCTCATGGCACCATGTACGGTCGGCTGACAACCCTGCTGACTTAGGATCACGTGGCTGCAAGCCTGTTCAGCTCATGAACAATACTTTGTGGTGGCATGGCCCAAATTGGCTTGAAAAAGGCCCCGAGGATTGGCCAAAGCCCATAATAGTAGATAGTCCCCCCGAGAAGAAAAATAATATTGACACATTTCATTTAATGACAAACATTAATGGGAACGAGAGCTCTTACGATTTATTAGATCGATTTTCAAGATGGGATAAGGCAGTAAGAGTAATGTCTTATGTGCTTAGATTTTTGGAGAATATTAAATGGAATTGGTGTAAAAAGCTCAAAGAACAAAGAAAGATAGACTTTCAAACTCAAAATGGGTCTGCTCAACCAAAAGACTCTCCAAGTATAGGTAGATCCCAGGTCACTTCTTACGCGGTGCACCTCTTATTGCCATGTCTGAAACACCCATAGAATCTATTTCTTTAAGAAGTCGTTGGGAAAAACTAAAGTTTTTGCACCACCAGTTCGCTCAGCGGTGGAAGGATGAGTATATCAAAGAACTTCAAAAGCGTTACAAGTGGCAGAGCTTGTCATAATTAAGGACGATCTGCTTCCCCCCAGCGAGTGGCGGCTAGGTAGGATAACTAAAATTTATTTAGGGAATGATGGTTTAACTCGAGTAGCCGATATTCAGACTCAATTAGGACCTATAACTCGGTCAATTAGTAAGATCTGTGTTCTCCTTGGTAGCACAGAACAAACCGTACAGAGCAACGACTAACCCCTCGACTAACTCCTTGATGTACTTATAAGTCAATTAGTCCGCACACTCCACTACAGAAAATCCTTTTTCATTTCTTATTTTGGTTTCTCCACTAATACTCTACTAATACACTCTAAATTCACAGATCTCCAAGAAATTCCAATATCCGTCAATGTCTGATATGCTTTAGGTTTCACCCACTGCGCTATTGTAAGCAGTTCTTAGCGCTGAATGTTGAAGAAAGGAAGCGAGTGGTACGGATTCACAAGTATTTCATGAATTGCTTGGCTCGCTCGCACACAACCGATAACTGTAGTTCCGATGTGGTATGTCAGAAGTGCGGCTGGGCCCACCATACGCTACTACATATGCCTAACCGGGTGTCTACGTCTTCACAATCGATCCAGCGTTCCAGAAGTGACAGCCAGTCAACTGCTCGTAGCATGCGATCACCATCACGATCACCGAATGTTTCCACAAGATCGAAGGTTCGCCCCAATCAACCCCGACGCAGCTACCCTGTTGATAATTCCAGAAATATGGCAGGAGCAATAGTTCAAACACCCAAAAGCATTTTACGTAGTATACAACGCGCTCTTCAACGTCTAGCACAAACTATATAATTCAATTGGCCATATTGGCCAAGGGGGCCAGTATGTTTAAACATAAATAATACAGTTCATTGTAGATCTTGAATTTGGTTGTCATTAACGGAAATAGTGTGCCCCAATCTTTTATACTTAAGTACTTATTGTGAATGCATTTATTATTTTTTGAACGAAAACGTAACTGAACGAAACTGCTGGTTCGATGATGACTTTTGAATTTATGACGGGGATTGTGTTTCGTACTCTCAACCAGGACTGATCGATACCAGCAGCTTCCTCAGAGGTTTTCCAGCTAATTTGAAGTTTAGAGCCCGTTAATAAATATATTGAATTTAATGTAAGTGATAAACTATCTTTTTATTATCAGGAATCCCCTCCTGCAAGTAAGTTTAAAAAATTGGATTATTCCCAATCCATTTTCCTTCGCTACGAGTAGCGTTATTCCAGTTTGGTGACCATTTAGATCAGATATTTGAATCTAACCACAAAATTGTACAAAAATGAAATAGCAAAGTGCAAATTACAAAAAAAATATTTGAAAATGTAACAATACGTTATATTTAAATAAGTTATATTAAAATAAGATTATCTTCCGTTTTTATCTAGCTCAAAATGTTTAAATAAATTGGCAAAAATGTTTCGTTTGAATTGCAACAGCGCTGTTAACTCAGCGCTTTTCACACCGATTTTAGTGATTTTTAAAAATCGCACAAAGAGTTTTGCAAATCAATGCACGATGCTTTTACTTAAAAAATTGCTGCTGGCACTGATCTCGATTTCTTGCACCAAAATTTTATTTGATATCAATGTACGAGTATTGCATCTGGAAAAAAATTTATGTTATATGAAATTTGTTAAAACCACAAACTAAATATGCAACAATTTATTGAGAAAAAAAAACTTTGTGGCTGTTTACGGGGTTGTTTGCTGGTTTTTACAAATATTTGAAGCATGTTTGCACAAAAATAAACAATTTTTGATTTTCGTGCAAACATTATGAATGTAAGTTTAAATTTTGTCAATGAAATTTTTTGTTCAATGAAATTTCAATGAAATGTGACAAAGATTTAATTAAATAATTTCATACAAGCAATTGAGTAAAAAAGTTACTTTTAGATGTATCTAGTAATACAGTTTCCATTACGATTTTTCCTTCTCCTGTAAAATTGCAATACATATAAATTAAAATCCATCATAAATTTAATTTAGTAATAAACACCGGCTTCGCTACCAGAGGTTCTCTCCTCTGTGGTATAACCAACACCGGCTTCGCTGACAAACGTGTTTTTACATAGCCGGCATGCGGCCGGAAGCAGGAACTCTCTCCTGTATCTATTAACAAGCGCTTAAATGATACCAATAAAAGCTCTCGGTCCATAATTTGGAAACTAAGAGTTTCTGCCAATATTGTCATTTCACATTTTCTTATTATTTTTAAATTTTCTGTCTCTCTATGTACTTTTTATCCCATTTGGAGTTGCCATCAGGAAAAAAAACTTTGGAAGGGAGGCCGCTGTTTATTATAAATTTCAATATTTGCAATAAATTTCTTCAGCTCAAGGTCCTTTTCGTTTTTATGTTATAAATTCAATGAAATATTTGAATTGAATACACACAAAGAAACCTTCCTGAAGAAGTTTTCCGAAGACGAAATATTTCCCCATATTCCAATAGGCGTCATCGTTGTCACATCAAGACGACATCAAAAAACACTCGGTTACACATTCGTCTTCGAAAACAATTATGTATTCTTTGATAGACCTGCGATATTTCCTAGACCTAAACGATAGATAGAGGATGTCGACAACACTCAATTGTTTTTGGGAACGAGCAAATAAATGAAACAATGTTTGCGTCGCCTTCATGTGACGACAATGACGCCTAATAGAATATGGGGTATTGAAAAATATATTAAACATTTTTTAAAAACACAAAAAGGACCTTGAGATGAGGAAATTTATTGCAAATATTGAATTAAATAAAGGTCAATGCAAATAGGATCAAGAATTTATTATTAAATTAAACGTTTGTTGTTTTAATTAATATATATGTATGTATGTACATACATACATATAGGGTGTTTTTTTAAGCTAGATAGAACTTTAAATTGTAAAAAGTAACACAAAAAATTAAATTTTGATGAAACATTTTTTTTATTTGTTTCAGTATACTCTGACAAATCATCATGAATAGACTCACGCTTGAACAACGCTACGAAATTATCCAAATTTACTTTGAAAATCAGACCCGTTGTTTTATCGCAAAATTGTGTTCAGCGATGAGGCGCATTTTTGGCTTAACGGGTTTGTTAATAAGCAAAATTGCCGCATATGGAGTGAGACCAATCCACAAGAGACCCTACAGACTCCATTACATCCAGAAAAATGCACTGTTTGGTGCGGTTTTCATGCTGGTGGCATCATCGGACCTTATTTCTTCAAAAATGAGGCCGGAGCTCGCGTTACGGTCAATGGAGATCGTTACCGCACCATGATCAATGATTTTTTGTTTGAAAATATGGATGACATTGATCCGGAGGAGATGTGGTTTCAACAGGATGGCGCTACGTGCCATACGGCGAACGCAACCATCGACTTACTGAAATCAAAATTTGGCGATAAGTTGATTTCGAGAAATGGTCCTGTCAATTGGCCTCCAAGGTCGTGCGATTTGACACCTCTCGATTATTTCCTGTGGGGCTACGTGAAGTCACTGGTTTATGCTGATAAGCCAGCAACAATTGACGCCTTGGAGGCCAGCATTGTTCGTGTTGTTCGTGACATACGGCCAGCAGTGCTCGAAAAAGTGGCCCAAAATTGGACGTCCAGAATGCGCTTCGTCAAGAACAGCCGCGGTGCCCATATGCCCGAAATCATTTTCAAATGTTAATGTCACGTATTGATCTTTCGAATAAAAAAAAATTTTGATTACAATTTAATTTTTTGTGTTATTTTTTACAATTTCAAGTTCTATCGGGCTTAAAAAAACACCCTCTACATATGTAACACTTTGATACAACTTTTTAAAACTAATGATACTTTTTATTATTTCTTAAAATCCTTCCATTTCTCACAGCTCTTGATATCACATAAATGAAAAAGTAAATCAATTTTTTGTTTACAATAAACTCGATTAACTTTTTTATATTTTATGCCAATTCCTTTGTGCTGTGGAACAATGAAATAAATAATGCTTGCGTTGGTGTATAATTCGCTTTGCTGCCACCTGAAATGCATAATTGAAACATTTTCTTTCATTCTGAAATATGTCTGACATACTGAGAGATGAAAGAAAAGAATGAATTAATTCAGTTAACCGTTCTAAAAGAGAATGAAAGATTCACTCAAATGAAAGATTTTACCCAACACTTTTTAAGATGTACTTCACTCCATCCGATCTCCTATTTACACCTCCTATATCCGACCGAAGAAAGGAATACAACTGTTATGTTTGCGCTGGTCCCGCAAAGTCTATTTTGGGGTTACTGGATCGTGTACGAAGAGGGCGAAGAAGCGTATCCATTTCTATTGACTCTTTGCAGTATAGGTAGCAGTGGATTTTGGTATGACGCGATTAGGGATATTGTTCCAAACACGCACATTTCTACGAAGCACGCGGTTTTCGTCCAGAGCTCATCCATTTGTGGTCGATTGCCTGAGGAATCATACAACGCATTACAGAGAGAATTCGTTTTTCAGCTTCGCCTGTGGAATAACTTCCCAGCAGTCCACAACTTATTACAATTTGCAAAGCATCCGATTGTAAGCGATTGTGTCAACAGAAAATATCAAAATAAACATGTTAAGGACAACAAAAAACTAGCATTCGATTCAGATTATTCTCTTTCTACTCATTATGTTAAATTAAATGTACAGAAGAAACAAAGTAGAAAAGAAATGCTAATAATATAGTTTTGAACTCATCCAATCTTCGCTTACAATGTATACAGTGTTGGATGCATCTCACGGCCTAGGCCATCGCTGTGTAAATGTAAGTAGGAATTGTATACAGACTTCGGATGGGTCACGCTTACATTGTCAATGATCTTAGATCGAAGATGTATGTGACAAAAAGTTCACTGGGTTGTTCTATCTAGTTTGCTCTCAATAAAGTTGAATGCTGTTGGTGTTTAACGAGTTATATCTAACCAAATTGATAACATATTTCTTCAATGTAGGGATACGATTATTTTTTTCATTTCGGATACAGTGTAAATACAGTGAACCCTCTGTTAACCGGCACTTACCGTCGCGGTATGCTTGTCAGATTTTGAGAGGTGTCCGCTTATAAGAGGCACACATTTGTTGTGTAAAATATTTTATTATATACATTTTATAAAAATAATACTACACTAGTATATGGTGGTCCAAAAAAATGTATGCATAAATTTAGTTCGGTTCAAGTTGAACTGTTGAGTTTTAAAATTAATGTCAATGTTTTTAATTTGTTGGAATGCGACAACGTCATCTCTGGCGAATTGCTTCAGGAAAATAAGTTTTAGTGCTTAAACACAAGAGCTTATGCAATCAGGTATTTATATATGTACCTTATCTTCAGAGTCTTCAGACAGACTAATATCCACAACTGCGATTTATTTTAATTTTCCACTTCAGTCAGCTGCTGTGTATACGCTTTCATATAGTTTTGAAAATTCGTCAAAATATTTCATCGATCGGTTAGGTAATCCTTGTTGATATGTTTCAAAAAATACAATTCTTGGTGCTCAATTAATTAATTTTTAAAAATTAATTAATTTAAAAGTTAATTAATTTTTAATTTAATTAATTAATTAAAAATTAATTAATTTTTAAATTCATTGCTTTGTAGGGTATATTGATTATGCCACTTCTGGCTCACCATCTCCCCATACAAAATTTTGGGGCAAGGGTGGCGGGACTTTTTGTTGTTTCCCCTTTATAATCACTATAGCCCCCTCTCTCTTTCTATACCTCTGTTTTTCTCAGCCATTTTCTCTATATCCGGCTCCCTCTCTCTTTCTATATTTCTCTTTTTATACCCTTCACAAAAATGTAAAGGGTATTTATAAGTTTGTGATTCCGTTTGTAATTTCTACAGTTTTTTTTGCGACCCTATAAAGTATATACATATATTCTGAATCAGAATTAATGGAAAAGTCGATTAAGCGATGTCCGTCTGTCCGTCTGTCCGTCTGTCCGCTGTTGAAATACCGTTTCTGAGAAAACCATTAGACTTAGAAACTTTTTTCTTTCACCATTCTTTTACCCCATCGATTCATGGGTTTGCTATTGAAATTCAGTAATACCGGTCCACGTATAGCTGAGATATATTCAAAATTCCGAAAAAAGCCATTTTTTTGCAGTTTTGTATGAAAATTTTTGAAAACAAAAGTTGTTCGTTTTGCTTCAAACTTCACACACTTATTAGGCATGGTGACTAAAAGACAAAAAAATTTTTTTTCTGATATCGGTCCATATATACCCGAGATATAGCCCAAATCGAATTTTTAATGAAAATGTCGCATAGGCGAAGCTAAATAACTTTTTTTTTCCTCAAAAGCAGTTCTGGTAATAAAATTAGGTTACATAAATATGGAAAATGAAAATTTCCGATATCGGTCCATATATACCCGAGATATAGCCTAGACCGGGGTTTTCATGAAAATGCCGCGTAAGCGAACTTAAACAATTTTTTGTGCTCAAAAGCAGTTCTGGTAATGAAATTAGGTTACATAAATATGGAAAATGAAAATTTCCGATATCGGTCCATATATACCCGAGATATAGCCCAAACCGTGTTTTTCATGAAAATGTCGCGTAAGCGAACTTAAACAACTTTTTTGTGCTCAAAAGCAGTTCTGGTAATGAAATTAGGTTACATAAATATGGAAAATGAAAATTTCCGATATCGGTCCATATATATACCCGAGATATAGCCCAAATCGGGTTTTCCATGAAAATGTCGCATAAGCGATCTTAAACAACTTTTTTTGCTCAAAAGCAGTTCTGATAATGAAATAAGATTACATAAATACGGAAAATGAAAATTTCCGATATCGGTCCATATATACCCGAGATATAGCCCAAATCGGGTTTTTCATGAAAATGTGGCGTAAGCGAACTTAAACAACTTTTTTGTGCTCAAAAGCAGTTCTGGTAATGAAATTAGGTTACATAAATATGAAAAATGAAAGTTTTCGATGTCGGTCCATATATTCCCGAGATATAGCCCAAATCGGGTTTTTTATGAAAATGTCGCGTAAGCGAACTTAAACAACTTTTTTGTGCTCAAAAGCAGTTCTGGTAATGGAATAGGGTCATATAAATATGAAAAATGAAAATTTTCGATATCGGTCCATATATACCCGAGATATAGCCTAGACCGGGGTTTTCATGAAAATGCCGCGTAAGCGAACTTAAACAATTTTTTGTGCTCAAAAGCAGTTCTGGTAATGAAATTAGGTTACATAAATATGAAAAATGAAAGTTTTCGATATCGGTCCATATATACCCGAGATATAGCCTAAACCGGGTTTTTCATTAATACGCGGCGTAAGCGAACTAAAACAACTTTTTTTTGCTTAAAAGCAGTTCTAATAGCAAAATAAGGTTATATAGGTATGGAAAATGAAAATTTCCGATATCGGTCCATATATACCCGAGATATAGCCTAAACTGCGGTTTTAATGAAAATGTCGCGTAAGTGAACTTAGACATCTTTTTTTGCTTAAAAACAGTTCTGGTAATGAAATAGGGTCATATAAATATGGAAAAAGAAAATATCCGATATCGGTCCATATATACTCGAGATATAGCCTGAACCGATTTTTCCAATAACATTTTTTTTTTTTTTTTTGCTGAAAAGCAGTTCTTGTTATGAAAGAAGGTTTAGAAAATAGAGAAAATTTAAATTTCTGATATCGGTCCATATATACCCGAGATATAGCCTAAATCGGGGTTCTCATGAAAATATCGCGTAAGCGAACTTAAACAATTTGTTGTGCTCAAAAGCAGTTCTGGTAATGATATAAGGTTATATAAATATGGAAAATTAAAATTTTCGATATCGGTCCATATATAGCCGAGATATAGCCTAAACCGATTTTTCCATTAAAAAAAATTTTTTTTTTTTGCTGAAAAGCAATTCTCGTTATAAAAGAAGGTTACTAAAATACAGAAAATAGAAAATTCCGCTATCGGTTCATATATAACCGAGCATATTTAGGTCACATTTTTAATATACTATACATATTCGTGACTATCGTGAAGGGTATTTTAGATTCGGCCCAGCCGAATATACTACACTCTTACTTGTTATCTCTCTTTCTATTACATAAAAGCTTTTTTTTTATTTTTAATGTGGAGTTGTTGCTTCGACTAAATTTGTTATGGTGAATATAACTTTAGTATGATGCATATAATTTTAGCGTAAGGGGTTGTTGTCTTGAATAATTTCAGTGTGGTGAATATAATTTTACTGTTGGTATTGTGTGGTGGGTTGGTGTATATGCAAAATTTAACTGTGGACGTCTATTATCTTGAATAATTTTTGTGTGGTGAATATATTTTCAGTAAGGTGAATATAATTTTAGTATGATGAATACAGTTTTAGTGCTTTAAATATGTAGGGAGAAGACGTCTATGCTAAATTTAACTGTGGACGGTTATTACTTTTAAAAAATTTACTGTAGTAAATATAAATTTAGTGTGGTGAATATAATTTTAGTGTGATGAATATAATTTTGAAGTAATAAATATGTGGTTGGCAGTTGTTTATGCAAAATCTAACTGTGTGGAGATGTTGTCCACGATAAAAAAACAGAGTTGCCAAATGTTTTCGCGATTACCTTCTAAGTTGGGAGTTTCAAGATGTTTACGGGGTTTCCAGATGTTAACACCATTACCCTCTAGCTCAAAACGACAGAGTTGCCAGATAGTTTTGATTTTTAACCATAATAGGGTTACCATATCGTCGTGCGGCAGTTTAAGTGCTCTATGCACCAAAAACACATTTTGAGAAAATCTTGAAGTTTTAACTTAATTTTTCTAAAAACTATATGACAGAATTTCGAGATTTTTACACCATATATTTGTTTTAAAGAGGTGATTCTGACGAAATGTTTTTTATTTCTCTACAGTACCTATAACGGGATATTTTCTAAAGGTATTTAAAATCCTGTTTGCTCTAAACGACACCTTAATCAAATTTCGCTGTAAATACGTACACGTTGAGCAAAATGACATTAACAATGAAATAAAACACAACTAAAATTTTGTAAAAAATATAATATATTAATTTGTTACAAATCAAAACTATTCACAAAGTCGATACAAATTATATTAAAATTATTACAACAAAATTAACAAAAGTATTAAATTGACATTAATTTATCTGGCTCAGATAATAATTTCTTTCTATTTCAGATATAAAATTGAATAACAACTTTAGATCGGAAATTTTTCAGTTCGAACTTTTTATTTCTTTTTAACAAAACTTAACTCTATTTTGAATATTGTTACGATTTATATATTTTTTTTATTAAACAAAAAGTTGAAATCAGTAAATGACTAACCGCAATCTGATATCGACTATAAGGGTAACTTCCCGGCTTATCACAACAATTTACTCAGTTTGCAAGTTTAGGCATAAATGTTTACGAATGTTTCTTTTGTTTTTGTTTTCCCCTTAAAACGCACTCACTCATTAACTTTTATTACCATTTATGGTAATAGGTATCAATTATCACTTGCAAAATCTATCATCCTTATCACACTGACGGTAAATAACGCATTAAATTAGAATGATCTCTTTCACTCGCATTTTATTTAATTTCATTATTGCAATTACGCAGTTAACTTGCACTGAATGGTACCATTCATTTAGATAGATCATTAGGCAAAGTGACGTGGGATTAAGAGGAAAAGTTTTCCAGAGTGCACAAAGGCAAAAAAGTAAAAATGTCTTTTTCCAATAACACATTTTAATCAAATAAAAAAAAGAAAATATTGAGAAAATTATTATTAAAACTTTAACTGAGAATAACTAAATACCCAAAAAAAAAAAACAAAACCAAGCTGTGAAAACCAATATTAAGTGGGTGGGAAATTGCTCCTTGTCCCGAATTGATCTGGACCACGTCATCTTTTCCATCAGACGCAAAGGAAATAGAAAAGGAGCCAACATGATGTATCAAATTATTATTATTATTTAAATTGATTTACCTTTAACTACACAAAAATTTCTAACATAATTATATCATTTATATATTTTACATACATATGTATATTACAAAATATATCAACCATCAAAATTTTAATACTTGAAAAGAAGCAAACGTTAATAAAACTAATGGAAAATTGCATAAAGTATTAAATTTTCCAAAATTTCGTCAAAGTTTTATGTGTTATATAAAGTTATAAATTAACCTAAAATTATAATCTCAGTAAATGTACTTATGTATGTTTAGTGAAATTCCAAGACTTGTTGTTGTCTATTAAAATTTTTCTACTTACACTAAATGATGCAATTAAAATTCTTAATAAGTACATACATACATAAACTTATGTATAATCATAAAACACAACTTTAATGACATTTCAAATTTTCTTATACTACGTATAAGTATATAGTTCGAAGATTTTGAAAGTAGACATATTTAAAAATCATTTAATAAACAATAGATAATTAATGATAAGAACTTTGCATTAATAATAAATCGAATTTAAATACTATATTTTTACTTTCAAAAGTTCTTAAATTTTACATATAATTAATTAACTTAATTTTTTTGGCGTAAGCTAAAAATCTCTGATACATTAACTTACTTAACCTCATAAGAGAACTTTTCTTTATTCTTTATTAAAGTAGCCACAACAACACCATCGAAATGCATATGTATATTGCTGGGCCCTACAATCTACGCATGATAAATGGAACACCTGAGATTAGCAAAGTTGTGAGTAAATAAAGGGTGTTTTTTTAAGCTAGATAGAACTTTAAATTGTAAAAAGTAACACAAAAAATTAAATTTTGATGAAACATTTTTTTTATTTGTTTCAGTATACTCTGACAAATCATCATGAATAGACTCACGCTTGAACAACGCTACGAAATTATCCAAATTTACTTTGAAAATCAGACCCGTTGTTTTATCGCAAAATTGTGTTCAGCGATGAGGCGCATTTTTGGCTTAACGGGTTTGTTAATAAGCAAAATTGCCGCATATGGAGTGAGACCAATCCACAAGAGACCCTACAGACTCCATTACATCCAGAAAAATGCACTGTTTGGTGCGGTTTTCATGCTGGTGGCATCATCGGACCTTATTTCTTCAAAAATGAGGCCGGAGCTCGCGTTACGGTCAATGGAGATCGTTACCGCACCATGATCAATGATTTTTTGTTTGAAAATATGGATGACATTGATCCGGAGGAGATGTGGTTTCAACAGGATGGCGCTACGTGCCATACGGCGAACGCAACCATCGACTTACTGAAATCAAAATTTGGCGATAAGTTGATTTCGAGAAATGGACCTGTCAATTGGCCTCCAAGGTCGTGCGATTTGACACCTCTCGATTATTTCCTGTGGGGCTACGTGAAGTCACTGGTTTATGCTGATAAACCAGCAACAATTGACGCCTTGGAGGCCAGCATTGTTCGTTCCCAAAATTGGACGTCCAGAATGCGCTTCGTCAAGAACAGCCGCGGTGCCCATATGCCCGAAATCATTTTCAAATGTTAATGTCACGTATTGATCATTCGAATAAAAAAAAATTTTGATTACAATTTAATTTTTTGTGTTATTTTTTACAATTTCAAGTTCTATCGGGCTTAAAAAAACACCCTCTATTATAATATAATATAATTTTTTTATTTGTTTCACTAAATTGCATCAATATAAGTTAATTATCATTACGACATAGATTATGATCTTTCGTTGTCCAATAGTTAGTCCGTTTCCATATTGTTTTTCCTCTTTTTTTCTCATTAAAACAAAAACAAACAAGAAAACAAAGATCATAACGCTAATTATATGTCATTGAATTTAATTTATCAGAGATTTTAATTTCTCTTAAAAGTAATTTTTTTTTTTATAAATAATGAAATTTGTTTGTAAACTTGAAAAGGAAAAAATGCATTTCTAAATTTAACCCTCTGAGGAAAGAACAACCCGTAGGAAGAATGTATCTTCTGGGCCAGTAAGTATTGCCAATTTTAGGGACAGATTTCTATAACTGATACGCTTTCTGCCAAGTCGTCTGACATATATTTTGCCAACAGGGAGGGGAAATAAGTACCACATTGGCTCGACACCTAGCCAATGACAGGTTCGTAATGAGTCATTTAAGATTCTTTTCATTTTTTTGCTTTTTTCTTTTTTTTTATTTTTTTTTTGAAATATGCTCTATGGTATTTTGAGGCAAAGAGTATGTTATATGTTTATGCGTCAGAAAACCCTGAATTGAGAATTAAATATACCACTGGCCGAGCTAGCCAAATATTTTTTCTTCCAATCTTAGCTTGTGAGTTTTTGCATAAAACCAGATAGCGATCAAGATTTTTTTTCATATTTTTTCTTGAGGTATACGACGCGTAACAATATACAGTGTTGGAAAATATAATAGAAACGACGTCCAGTATTCTTTATCTTTAGAATATTTCTCATAAAAAAATTTTATTTTGGGAGTCTATATATTTTTTTTATAACAGAACACATTTATGTAAAAAAATAGAAAAACTCAGCTGAGCTGTATTTGTGTAACAAAATATATGACGGGACTCATTTCATTGCCCTTGGAAAAAATAATAGAAACAACAAACTTAAAACTCATTAACATAAAACTTTTTCTTTAAAACAATAAATAAAAAGTTTAAATGAAATCTAAATTAATATTTGGTTGTTCCACCCTTGTTTTTGATAACTTCGGTACAACGTCGGCCCATTGAGTCTACCAACCTAGCACAAACTAATGGGTCTATATTGTACCATTCGTCCTGGACTTTCTCCCACAAATCGGTTTTATTTCTAGGCTTATATCTAGCAATTTTCTTTTTCAGAATGCCCCAAAGGTGCTCGATGGGGTTTAAGTCCGGGGACTGCGATGGCCATTCCAACAGGTGGACACTGTTGTCTTTGAACCATTTCTTCACCATTTTAGATGAATGTTTGGGGTCGTTGTCCTGCTGAAACTGCCACTTCAAAGGCATTTCTTCCCGGGCGTATGGATGCATGACTTTCTCTAAGATGTTTGTGTAGTCGACAGCACACATCTTATCCTTTACCCAGAACAACGGCCGAACACCTGACGATGAAAAGCATCCCCAAAGCATTATATTCCCTCCCCCATGTTTAACTGTTTTTAACGTGTGCTTTGGATCGTATGCAGTGTTTTTTGGGCGTCGCACATGCACCTTGCCATCAGAGCCAAACAAATTAATCTTCGTCTCATCAGACCATAACACGTTTGTCCAATTTCTGCGCAGAAGAAATTGGACAAACGATAACCTGCAGTTTAAGTTCTTTTGGCTAAGGTATGGTACTTTCCTTGCACTATATGCCTTCAAACCCGCAGATATCAATCTATTTCGGATTGTACGACTGCTTACTGTTGCGTTTAACGCATTTTTTAGGTCTTCTGAGGACAAAAATGGATTTTTTTTGACTCTCGTATGAGCAGTTGATCAAATTTCTTTGATGTTGCGCGTTTTCGTCCTCGGTTTTCCTCCGTAGCTTTAAAATGAACCGCAGAAAATACCTTTTTTTCGAGCATTTCATTAAATCAGCAATCTGAGACATGGAAAGGCCATCATTTTTTAATTTTTTTATAACTTCCCTTTCTTGAACTGTACAATGTGTACTACGACCCATCTTGAATGAGAAATTAATAATTTATGAAAAATTTACTGCTGTAATGTATCACTGTTTTACATACCTTCCCCACAACGTATAAAACACTTTTTAAAAAACAAAATTTTATTAATTTAAAGCGGAATTATTTAAAGTTTCCGAAACGTTTCTATTTTTTTTCCAACGAAACCACGTGGACACTGCACTAAATGAATACTAAACTTAAAATTTTTGCGATCATGCATACAAAAATGAACTCAAAATTAGGTACCGTTATCAAAGAGTAGAATACAGTACGTGTCTGGTGAAATGATTACCTTACAAGCTAAAAATTTGATATAAAATGGGCAAGTAGTTGTCGTTTCTATTAATTTTTCCAGCACTGTATATAAATGTTGTTGGTAATTGGCAACATTTTTTCAATATTTTTGCTAATTTTTTATGGTGTTGCAAGATTGAGTTTTTATATGCTATTTCAAATAAATTATATTGAGTGTATTGAAGAAGTTTTGTTTTAGTAAATGGAACAATAGATAAATTTAATTAGTTGGATATTCTGGACAAATTCTTAATATCTGAGAATTGCGTTTCAATAACTTTAAGTTTTATTTTATTTGTTTGAAAAATCTTCAAGTAGTTAACGAGGGACAAAATAATGTGGATTTCCAAAGCTTTCAGATATTTTTCTAAGGCACTGTGAATGCAAACGGCCTCTTGGATTTGTGAATGTCCAGGTTCAGAAAATTTTTGGATTATACTTTTGATATGTAAGTGATCCAACAAAAATTTTTAAATTTCCCTTTACATAATTTGATTTTTATTTCGGGAAACGCACGAATTACTCCACATAACTATACTTTAGTTGGATGTTCTATCACTAGAGTATTTAGTGTTTTATATACACAACTATTTATTTCGTTACCTCCACGATCGTTATTAAATTCGCCGCAAATGCAAAAATAAGTAAATTTTTCCTTATTGGAAAAAATAATTTTAACGGTCATGTTATAAACCTTGATTTATCCCTTCTAATAAAATTAAGATGCAAAACCTTTAGGAAAGTTAAAAGTACTTTGCAAATCAAAACATACAACAATTGTAAAAGGGTCTTGATTCTGGCGAACTATGTCACGTTCCCCTTTAAAGCCATTGATCTCATTTTTATGAATATAAGGAAGCATTTAATATATAATTTTTTAAATTCTGTTTACGTTACTCTTTCCTTCTCTTAATGAGAAAGAGAAAGTAGACTTTACAACAGTATTCCATTTGGAAAGAAAAAGCTATTTCAAATTCTTTATAAGAGAGAAACATTTTGAAAAATATTTATATTCAGCAATATTAACTACACGTAGAGCAAAATGGCAATCAAAAATCAATTTCAACGTTTTACATTGAACTTTTGCTTTATACGCCTCTAACTGGCGCTTAGAGCAAAATTTTTTATTTTTTTTATAATTCAATTATTTATTGCATCTTCTAAAAGAACTAACAATAAGTATGCAAATCTTAAAAATAAAAATTCATTAATTAATATAGAAAAAAAATTAATTAATATTGAAAAATTTTATTTACTTAGGTCCAGCCAATGCTAGACGAAAAGTTGTTTCGTGCGTGTATTTTGTTGGTAAATCACCTTTCCAACGCTCTGATGGTTGCAAGGGTGTCCATCCTTCTCAGTCGAGTGTGGCCACCAAAGTTAAGGATGCTACGTGCGAGAGGATTCGGGTGAGACTCCAGTCTGTTAATCGCGTGTTCTGAAAATTCATCTTTCACTAAGGGTACACCTAGATCTTTGTGAATTCGAGCGTTTTTAACATACCATGGAGCTGCAGTAATTATACGGAGAATTTTATTCTGGCGCTTTTGAATTTTCTCAATGTTAGATGCAGAGGCGGTACCCCACAATTGAATTCCATAGCTCCATATTGGCTTTAGGATTGCGTTATACAACAAAAGTTTGCAATCTAACTTCAAGATAGAATTTCTGCCGATGAGCCAATTTAGTTGCACCGCTTTTAATTTCATCTGGGTGACTTTAGCGTCAATGAGAGACTTCCACGTGAGCCTACGGTCGAGGTGACTACCAAGGTATTTGACTTCACTGTGCTGCGGAAAAATGTAGTTGTTGATTTTAATAGCCGAACAAGTTTTTCTACGTAGTGTGAATGTAACTGTAAATGTAAAATTGGTACATTTTTGTTCATTTACTTTGATTTTCCAAAGTTTCAGCCATTTCTCCAATATAAGAATATGTTCTTGCAAATTTTGTGATGCTAATTTATAGTCTTCATGGACACTGATGAATGCTGTATCATCTGCGAAAGTTGAAGTGTGAATTTTGCAGCTCGTTGGCATGTCTGAAGCATAAATCAAATATAAAGTTTGACCTAATATGCTACCCTGGGGAACTCCAGCTTCGATTGGCTGAGCCGAGCTTTTGAAATCACCTTCCTTAACGACGAATTTCTGGTCATATAAGTAGCTCCCTAATAGCTTGTGCGTGTTTGCAGTCAGGTTTAATTTTATTTTACGAGTTAAGCCTTTGTGCCACACCTTGTCAAAAGCTTTGGAAACGTCAATAAATAGAGCTGAGCAATATTTTTTTTATCTTCGAACGCGTTTCTGATAACATTCACCAGCCTGTGTGTCTGTTCTATGGTGCTATGCTTAGCCCTAAAACCGAATTGATTGTTAGGAATACATCCTACTTCATTCAAGATTGGGGTCAACCTCGTCATCGAAAAGTTTTGAAATTGTTGGCAATAGACTTATCGGCCTATATGACTCAACTTTTGTAGGATCCTTTCCTGGTTTGGGTATCATAGTAATGACAGACACCTTCCACTCAGTAGGAAAGTACTCGAGACGTAAAATAGCATTAAAAATAAAAAGGACGAGTCTTCTAGCTACTCAGGGTAACTGCATAAGCATTATGTTGGTAATTTTATCAATACCTGGAGCTTTTCTCGGGTTTAAGTTACTAATAGCATTATCGACATCTTGAAAACGAAGTCTAAAAGGTACGGGAGGTCTAACTGCATATGGCGGCATATCAGCTTCATCATTCAGTCCGTCAATGGCAAACACGTTTCTCAAGTGGTTAGCGTACAGCATTCCCTTTTCGGAATCACTTCTGGACCAGTCCCCAGTGGGAGTATGCAAGGGTGGCTTAGATCTAACGGGTCTCTTTAACCCTCTTGCTGCTTTCCACAAAGAATAATCGGATTGAGGACTACCATCGAGGCTTTCCAAATAGGTTGCGAGGGAAGCCACTCTTTGGACTTCAAGCAAATTTCTTAGTTGACTTACGCATTCTCGAAGCCTAGCTTTAAGCTGAGGAGACCTGCGAAGTTGCCATTCTCTTCTGATTATTCTTTTTTCTGAGACAAGGTGTTCGATTTCAGAAGAACAAGTTCTGTTATTCATATTTCTAAAGTTTGTAATGGTAGCATGTTGCACGGATTTTATAACATTTTGGGAAAAATCATTAATTGACTCATTAATATCCTCTGGAGTTCTCAAAGATATATTTTCCGTACAATGAGTACTTAAATATTTTTTATATTTTAGCCAATTCACTCTAGACTGGAAAACACCTATGTCGTTAAATAGGGATCCAATGTTCTGGGGGATACATATAGAGACTATAGTAGGCTCCACATGCATCCATTCTAAGGGGACGTTTTTTACGATTCCAAAGTCAATAACATCTGGGATCTTTCGCTGATCAGATGGCCAATAGGTGGGACACCCGCTGGAGATTACATCTAAACCCAATTTTGATATAGCATCAAAAAGCACACGACCCTTCGGGGAGATTAATCTTGAGCCCCAAAATGTGTGTTTAGCCTTATAGTCACCAGCAGCTATAAATCGGGATCCAAGAGAAGTAAAAAATTTGAGTAATGGTTTTCTGTAACTGAAAGCCGAGGCGGGGAATAAATTGATGAAATTACCAATTTACTGTGAATGTGTTCAATACAAATATTTGTTGATTGAATATATTCTTCACATGTCTTATGTAACAAGTAATGTTTAATTCTATTTTTAATTAGAATAGCCGAACCTCCACAAGATCTTCCACGTGGATCTTTAGTGTCATATAGTATATAGCCATTTATCCTGAAATAACTTCTTGATGTCAGGTGAGTTTCAGCAACCAACATAACATCGATTTACCTTTCCCTCAGGAAGTATTCAAGTTCATTTTTATGTTGGCGTATGCAGTTTGCGTTCCAGAAACATATTTTTAAATAAATCATTTTTTTAAAATAGCCTGTGAAATAGTTGATTGCATTTTTAGCATTTCCTGCATCAAGGTGGTCATAGAAGCCGTAAAAGTGTTTATTGATTAAAGCAAAGTCTGCAATGTGTCTTCAAGGTTGCTAAAATATGGGTCGGGCTGTTGAGACTTGGACTTCTGATTCGCGTTTGGTATATTAGTCTTAACCACATTGGCATAAGAAACTTGGTTAGAGCTTGGAACATTTATTTGGGTTGTTGACTGACCTGCTTGAGGAAAATTGTTGCTTGAAATGAATTGCGATTGCTGGGACGGCTTGGGAGGAGTTACTGATTTATTTGGCATTGAGCGTTTGAAGTTGGTATAAACGGGGCAACCCCTGTAATTAGCAGTATGATTGCCTCCACAATTACTACATTTTTTATACCCTTCACAAAAATGTAAAGGGTATATATAAGTTTGTGATTCCGTTTGTAATTTCTACAGTTTTTTTTTTGCGACCCTATAAAGTATATATATTCTGAATCAGAATTAATGGAAAAGTCGATTAAGCGATGTCCGTCTGTTCGCTGTTGAAATACCGTTTCTGAGAAAACCATTAGACTTAGAAACTTTTTTCTTTCACCATTCTTTTACCCCATCGATTCATGTGTCTGCTATTGAAATTTAGTAATATCGGTCCACGTATAGCTGAGATATATTCAAAATTCCGAAAAAAGCCATTTTTTTTTGCAGTTTTGTATGAAAATTTTTGAAAACAAAAGTTGTTCGTTTTGCTTCAAACTTCACACACTTATTAAGCATGGTGACTAAAAGACAAAAAATTTTTTTTTCAGATATCGGTCCATATATACCCGAGATACAGCCCAAATCGGATTTTTAATGAAAATGTCGCATAGGTGAAGCTAAATAACTTTTTTTTGCTCAAAAGCAGTTCTGGTAATTATATAAGGTTACATAAATATGGAAAATGACAATTTCCGATATCGGTCCATATATACCCGAGATATAGCCCAAATCGGGTTTTTCATGAAAATGTCGCGTAAGCGAACCTAAACAACTTTTTGGTGCTCAAAAGCAGTTCTGGTAAGGAAATAGGGTCATATGAATATGAAAAATGAAAATTTTCAATATCGGTCCATATATACCCGAGATATAGCCTAGACCGGGGTTTTCATGAAAATGCCGCGTAAGCGAACTTAAACAACTTTTTTGTGGTCAAAAGCAGTTCTGGTATTGAAATTAGGTTACATAAATATGGAAAATGAAAATTTCCGATATCGGTCCATATATACCCGAGATATAGCCTAGACCGGGGTTTTCATGAAAATGCAGCGTAAGCGAACTTAAACAACTTTTTTGTGGTCAAAAGCAGTTCTGGTATTGAAATTAGGTTATATAAATATGGAAAATGAAAATTTCCGATGTCGGTCCATATATACCCGAGATATAGCCCAAATCGGATTTTTAATGAAAATGTCGCATAGGTGAAGCTAAATAACTTTTTTTTGCTCAAAAGCAGTTCTGGTAATTATATAAGGTTACATAAATATGGAAAATGAAAATTTCCGATGTCGGTCCATATATACCCGAGATATAGCCCAAATCGGGTTTTTCATAAAAATGTCGCGCAAGCGAACTTAAACAACTTTTTTGTGCTCAAAGCAGTTCTGATAATGAAATAGGGTCATATAAATATGAAAAATAAAAGTTTTCGATATGGGTCCATATATACCCGAGATATAGCATAGACCGGGGTTTTCATGAAAATGCAGCGTAAGCGAACTTAAACAACTTTTTTGTGCTCAAAAGCAATTCTGGTAATGAAATTAGGTTACATGAATATGGAAAATGAAAATTTCCGATATCGGTTCATATATACCCGGTGTATAGCCTAACAGGTTTTTTGATGAAAATGCCGACTAAACAACTTTTTTGTGCTCAAAAGCAGTTCTGGTAATGCAATAAGGTTATATAAATATGGAAAAAGAAAATATCCGATATCGGTCCATATATACTCGAGATATAGCCTGAACCGATTTTTCCAATAACATTTGTTTTTTGCTGAAAAGCAGTTCTTGTCATAAAAGAAGGTTACGAAAATAGAGAAAATTAAAATTTCTGATATCGGTCCAGATATACCCGAGATATAGCCTAAATCAGGTTTTTCATGAAAATATCGCGTAAGCGAACTTAAACAATTTGTTGTACTCAAAAGCAGTTCTGGTAATGATATAAGGTTATATAAATATGGAAAATTAAAATTTTTGATATCGGGCCATATATACCCGAGATATAGCCTGAACCGATTTTTCCATTAAAAAAATTTTTTTTTTTTTTTTGCTGAAAAGCAATTCTCGTTATAAAAGAAGGTTACTAAAATACAGAAAATAGAAAATTCCCATATCGGTTCATATATAACCGAGCATATTAAGGTCACATTTTTAATATACTATACATATTCGTGACTATCGTGAAGGGTATTTTAGACTCGGCCCAGCCGAATATACTACACTCTTACTTGTTTACATTTGTGTCAGTTTTTGATTTGGTGCACTGTGATGTGCCATGGAGATTACCACATACAACACAGAGAGTGGGCAATTTACAATATGTCTTAGTGTGGCCATACTCCTGGCAGTTCATGCACTGAACGGGTACAGTAACTTTTCGGTGTAGAAGGTATTTAACATTATATATTGTGATATTTTGCTTAGAGCAAAATGGCACAAAAAATTCTGGTTTGAAGGATATAGCACAAAAAAGACACTATTTATCTCAGAGACAGATTGCAGATTTGAAAAATTTGTGGTCGAAAAGCTAGTGACATTATTAACTCGAAATGTATAAAATGGGGGATAGAGTACTTAAACTCCCGCACAACGATATGTTTACACTATTGTCCTTTATACATATGTATGTATTTCACCATATTGTGAAATTAAAAAAAAATTACATCATCATCCAAAAGGGCGGAAGTTCGTCCGTCCCTGGCTTTATATTTATTTTACTTAGTTTGCTTGAATGATTCGTTTCTTATGTTGTTGGTCTTTTAGAAGAAAAAGTGCGGAATAGACATAATTATATTCAAGCGGCATATGTTTATATTATTGGGCTGGGTGTGCTTACTGAATCCTATCAAATTATAATTGGTGTGACTCATCGTATATTTGCTTTATTGCTTTTTTTTCGATTTTTCTGTAAAACAGAATTTAAGTGCAGTCAAGCACTGTCGTGAAGTCGTTTCAAAACTATGAAGTATTTGTTCTGTTTCTGTACGTTCTATAGCTTGTTTGTTTTGTTTTAATAATCGTTTTGATACATAGTGCATATATTACAGGGCTGCACAGAATGATCTAAAGAACACTGCTCACTACTGTGCAGTAGTTCCAAGCACTATATGTCAAAACAATTCTTAAAACAAAACAAACAAGCTCTAGAACGTATAGAAACAGAACAAACACTTGTTGTGGGCAACAGAAACTAAATATGTGTCAAAAACAAATCTAATACAAAAAGATGGTTGCAGATAAATTAGGAGGTATGTATGTTTTGCTGACTAGGTGGGTTGCTGCTGGTTACAGTGATAAAGCGAATGTTGGCTATACCTATAAAAGAAAAATATATAGGTAGAAGGAAATAATGAACCAAATTAGCCGTACATGAAAGTTTACTTACTGTCAATAAAAAAAACGTTGGCTGATTGCTTGTCCGTATGGTGTACATACATATGTATACACGTGTGTGTGTTCCGATAGGCTGCAGCAATAATGTCGTCTGATGATAGATTCTGGTAGAATGGTTTTGTGCGATCCTTGGGGGGTTTTATCTAGTTTTTTTACAAGTTTTATGGTTTCTTTTTCTAAATTTTGTTTTTTGTTTGAGTTGATGTGTGCCGGTGTTTCTAGTCTGCTGATTTTGTTATTTCTACCGATGAGGGTTGGTAGCAATGCCACATTTGGGACAGCAGAAATAACAGGGCGATTCCGGTATAAAATATATTAAGCAAAGGCAGGGAAGAAAAACCGGTATAAAATAAAATTGATTTCAAACAACAAATATATGAATGTGCTTACGGTTGGAGAGAGAAAAGGAAAGTAAGAAGAAAGTTCGGGAAATTTGAAAACGGTAATGGCAAACGTTTGCGTTAGTGGAAGAAATGGAAATTAGTCTGGAGGGTATATATAGAGAAACGGAGTCAACTAGAAGAAAGAAGAAAGACCTTGAAGCTAGTGAATAGAGATTGAATTTTCGTGCTAAAAAGGATATATTAAAAATTTCTGAGAAAAATGGGAGAAGCAAGAACTTAAAGCAGGGAATACAGATTTTCTTACTAAAAATATTAAATTAAAATTTCTGTGGAGAAAGAAAAGTTCTTTTTTGCAAAAAAACTGTTTTTTTTTTGGTTGCGCTGCGGTATTCTGTGGAAGGCCGAATTTTGTTGGGGAGCTGAGTGATTGGAAAAGGCTGAATTTGGCGATAATCCTTAAAAAGATTTCTGGTGGTAGCAGCGGTGGAAGCTGCGAAGCCGACTATTTTGTGAGCTGTCGAGGAAGGCACGCTGAACATCAACGGTAAGCAGCAGAACCGGGTTTGATGAAGATATATTGCAAAAAAAATTTCCAGAGGTTGAGTCAGTGGAGAAATTTGTGGCGACTGAAGAAGAAAAGAATCAGCAGTCGAGAAACTGGATGGAGAAAAAAACAAGCAGTGAGTCTCCATGAAAAGGTATTTAAAAAGTTTTTATAAGAGCCCAAAAAAATTAAAAAAAAGGGCAGAAGAAGCCAAAAATATAAAATAATTAATTTGTGTATGAGCTCAGAGATATAAAAAACAAGTAAGAGTGTAGTATATTCGGCTGGGCCGAATCTAAAATACCCTTCACGATAGTATATTAAAAATGTGACCTGAATATGCTCGGTTATATATGAACCGATATCGGAATTTTCTATTTTCTGTATTTTAGTAACCTTCTTTTATAACGAGAATTGCTTTTCAGAACAAAAAATAAAAATTTAATGAAAAAATCGGTTCAGGCTATATCTCGGGTATATATGGACCGATATCGAAAATTTTAATTTTCCATATTTATATAACCTTATTTCATTACCAGAACTGGTTTTGAGCACAACATATTGTTTAAGTTCGCTCACGCGACATATTCATGAAAAATCCGGTTTAGGCTATATCTCGGGAATAGATGGACCGATATCGGAAATTTGTATCTTTCATATTTATGTAACTTTATTTCATTACCAACACTGCTTTTGAACACAAAAAGTTGTTTAAATTCGCTTACTCGGCATTTTCATCAAAAAACATACAATAACAAGAACTGCTTTTCAGTAAAAAAAAATGTTATTGGAAAAATCGGTTCAGGCTATATCTCGAGTATATATGGACCGATATCGGATTTTTTCTTTTTCCATATTTATGTAACCTTATTTCATTACCAGAATTGCTTTTGAGCACAAAAAAGTTGTTTACTCGGCATTTTCATCAAAAAACCTGTTAAGCTATATATCGGGTATACATGGTCCGATATCGGAAATTTTCATTTTCCCTACCTATATAACATTATTTTAGTATTAGAACTGTTTTTAAGCAAAAAATATTGTTTAAGTTCGCTTACGCCGCGTGTTCATGAAAAACCCGGTTTAGGCTATATCTCGGGTATATATGGACCGATATCGGAAATTTTCATTTTCCATATTTACATCACCTTATTTTATCACCAAAACTGCTTTAAGGCGAAAAAATTATTTAAGTTCGCTTACGCGGCATTTTCATGAAAACCCCGGTCTAGGCTATATCTCGGGTATATATGGGCCGATATCGGAAATTTTTATCTTCTATATTTATATAACCTAATCTTATTACCAGAACTGTTTTTAATCGAAAAAAAATGTTAAAGTTCGCTTACGCGACATTTTCATGAAAAAGCCGGTTTGGGCTATATCTCGGGTATAAATAGACCGATATCGAAAATTTTTATTTTCCATATTTATGTAACTTTATTTCATTACTAAAACTGCTTTTGAGCACAAAAATGTTGTTTTAGTTTGATTACGCGGCATTTTCATGAAAACCCCGTTCCAGGCTATATCTGCGGTATATATGGACCGACATCGAAAATTTTCATTTTTCATATTTATATGACCTTATTTTATTACCAGAACCGCTTTTAAGCAAAAAAATTGTTTAATTTCGCCTACGCGGCATTTTCATGAAAAACCCGTTCGAGGCTATATCTCGGGTATATATGGACCGATATCGGAAATTTTCATTTTCCATATTTATGTAACCTAATTTCATTACCAGAACTGCTTTTGAGCACAAAAAAGTTGTTTAAGTTCGCTTACGCGGCATTTTCATGAAAATCCCGGTTTAGGCTATATCTGGGGTATATATGGACCGATATCGGAAATTTTCATTTTTCATATTTATATGACCCTATTTGATTACCAGAACTGCTTTTGAGCACAAAAAAGTTGTTTAAGATCGCTTACGCGACATTTTCATGAAAAACCTGATTTGGGCTATATCTCGAGTACATATGGACCGATATCGGAAATTTTCATTTTCCATATTTAGGTAACCTAATTTCATTACCAGAACTGCTTTTGAGCACAAAAAAGCTGTTTAAGTTCGCTTACGCGACATTTTCATGAAAACCACGGTCTAGGCTATATATCGGGTATATATGGACCGATATCGGAAATTTTCATTTTCCATATTTATGTTACCTTATTTCATTTCTAGAACTGCTTTTGAGCACAAAAAAGTTGTTTAAGTTCGCTTACGTGACATTTTCATGAAAAACCCGATTTGGGCTATATCTCGGGTATATATGGACCGATATCGGAAATTTTCATTTTCGATATTTATATAACCTTATTTTATTACCAGAACCGCTTTTAAGCAAAATATTTTTGATTATGCTGGCTAGGATTTAAACTCCTTTTTATACCCTCCACAAAAATGTAAAGGGTATATATAAGTTTGTGATTCCGTTTGTAATTTCTACAGTTTTTTTTTTGCGACCCTATAAAGTATATATATTCTGATTCAGAATTAATGGAAAAGTCGACTAAGCGATGTCCGTCTGTTCGCAGTTGAAATACCGTTTCTGAGATGCCATTAGACATAGAAACTTTTTTCTTTCACCATTCTTTTACCCCATAGATTCATGGGTTTGGTATTGAAATTCAGTAATATCAGTCCACGTATAGCTGAGATATATTCAAAATTCCGAAAAAAGCCATGAATTTTTGAAATTTTGTATGGAAATTTTTGACAAAAAAAGTCGTTTGTTTTGCTTTCAACTTCACACACTCATTAAGCAAGGCAATGATTTTTTTTGCAGATATCGGTCCCTATATACCCGAGATATAGCCCAAATCGGGTTTTTCATAAAAATGTTGCGTAAGCGAACTGAAACAACTTTTTTTGCTTAAAAGCGGTTCTGGTAATAAAATAAGGGTATATAAATATCGAAAATGAAAATTTCCGATATCGGTCCATATATACCCCAGATATAGCCTCGACCGAGGTTTTCATGAAAATGCCGCGTAAGTGAACTTAAACAACTTTTTTTGCTTAAAAGCAGTGCTGGTAATAAAATAAGGTTATATAAGTATGGAAAATGAAAATTTTCGATATCAGTCTATATATACCCGAAATATAGCCTAAAACGGGTTTTTCATGAACACGCGGCGTAAGCGAACTCAAACAATATTTTTTGCTTAAAAACAGTTCTAATAATAAAATAAGGTTATATAGGTATGGAAAATGAAAATGTCCGATATCGGTCCATATATACCCGAGATATAGCCCAAACCGGGTTTTTCATGAAAATGTCGCGTAAGCGAACTTAAAAAACTTTTTTCACCTTAAAGCAGTTCTGGTAATAAAATAAGGTTATATAAATATGGAAAATTAAAATTTCCGATATCGGCCCATATATACCTGATACATAGCGTAACCGGTTTTTTGATGAAAATGCCGAGTAAGCGAATTTAAACAACTTTTTTGTGCTCAAAAGCAGTTTTGGTAATGAAATAAAGTTATATAAATATGGAAGATAAAAAATTCCGATATCGGTCCATATATTCCCGAGATATAGAGTAAACCGGGTTTTTCATGCAAATGTCGCGTAAGCGAACTTAAACAATTTGTTGTGCTCAAAAGCAGTTCTGGTAATGAAATAAGGTTATATAAATATGGAAAATGAAAATATCCGATATCGGTCCATATATACCCGAGATATAGCCTGAACCGATTTTTCCAATCATTTTTTTTTTTTGTTTTTTCTGAAAAGCAATTTTCGTTATAAAAGAAGGTTACTAAAATACAGAAAATAGAAAATTCCGATATCGGTTCATATATAACCGAGCATATTCAGGTCACATTTTTATTATACTATACATATTCGTGACTATCGTGAAGGGTATTTTCGATTTGGCCCAGCCGAATATACTACACTCTTACTTGTTTTATATACATAAAAGGACAGTTATTTAAGGAAATTTTCTACTTCAACATCTCTCTCCTCAACGCTGATGCAGGTGATTGATAAATTCAGTTGTATGTAGTGGTACAAGAAAATTTTATTGGTATGGTCCTGGGGATGTGGACGAGGGTTGGGACCCCTACTGAGTAGCCTCATGCCTGAGAAGCTGGCCGTCGTTCAGTCCCGTATTAGCAGGTTACCCATAACACACTTCATAGTTTTGAAACGACTTCACGACAGTGCTTGACTGTACTTGAATCCTATTTGACAGCAAAATCCAAAACAAAACATCACAATAAAGCAAATAAACTATGAGTCACACCAAGCACATTGGCATTTATATATATATATATATATATATATATATATATATATATATATATATATATATATATATATATATATATATATATATATATATATATATATATATATATATATATATATATATATATATATATATATATATATATATATATATATATATATATATATATATATATATATATATATATATATATATATATATATATATATATATATATATATATATATATATATATATATATATATATATATATATATATATATAAGCCAGGGAAGGATCACACGAAAGTAGAATCATACCGTCCAATAACTCTTCTGACAACAATTTCAAAACTTTTCGAAAAATTGCTAAAGGCGAAGTTGGATCCAATGCTTAATAAGGTTGAATGTATTCCTAGTCACCAATTTGGTTTTAGAGCGAAACATGGCACCATTGAGCAAACACACAGGTTAGTTAACGTCATAAGAAAGGCATTCGAAGATAAAAAATATTGCTCTGCCTTATTCATCGACGTCTCACAAGCTTTTGATAAAGTATGGCATGATGGCTTAATGCATAAAATAAAGTTTAGCTTACATGCAAACGTACATAACCTTTTGGAAAGCTATTTATATTGTCGCCAATTTATAATAAAAGAAGGCGATTTCATAAGCCCCGCCCAGCCTATTGAAGCTGGAGTTCCCCAAGGCAGCATATTAGGGCCTATCTTATGTTTGATCTACGCATCTGACATGCCGACAAGCACCAACATTCACATTTCAACATTTGCAGATGATACAGCATGCCTTAGCATACATAGTAACCACCAGCAAGCATCAATAAATTTACAGGAACATATCGACAAACTAGAGAAATGGCTCAAGCTTTGGAAAATCAAGGTTAATGAACAAAAGTGTGCCCATGTTACATTCGCACTGCGTCTAGGAACATGCTCACCCATTACTATTAACAATAAAGTAATACCTCAACACAGTGAAGTCAAATACCTCGGACTTCATCTTGACCGTAGACTAACATGGAAGTCGCACATCGAAGCATAAGTAACGCAGATAAAATTGAAAGCAGTACAAATTAACTGGCTAATAGACAGAAATTCGAACTTGAAGCTTGATTGTAAACTTTTGCTGTACAACTCGATTCTAAAGCCAATATGGGGCTATGGGATTCAATTATGGGGCACAGCCTCGGCATCTAACATTGAAAAAATTCAAAGAAGTCAAAATAAAATTCTCCGTAGAATTACAGATGCTCCATGGTACGTTAAAAACTCACGAATCCACGCAGATCTGAACGTACCTTTTGTGAAATTTGAATTTGTGAAGTACGCGACAAGATATATTAACAAACTTGAATTCCATCCAAATCCTCTTGCAGTTAATATTCTTAACTTTGGTGGCCATACCAGTCTGAGAAGGTGGGATACTTTGGCTACCATTTAAGCTCTAAACAGATGACTGAATTCTGAAATAATATTCGCATAAAAATAAATTTTTGTCCAGCACTAGCAGGACTTTAATCACAATTTTTTTTTAGTATTAAGAATTGAATACTTATTGTCATTACATTTCTTATGTAGATTCACTAAATAAAATAATAAAGTTAAAAAAAAAAAAAAATTATATGGAGTTCTGACTGCCAAAAAGCGTTTGAAACTCTCAAGTCAAAGCTCGTAGAGCCACCAATTCTATAGTATCCTGATTTTGGAAAACCGTTCGTATTGACTACTGATGCTTCCAATTATGCGCTTGGAGCAATCCTTACCCAGGGCGAAATTGGTCAAGATTTACCGATATCGTACTCAAGCAAATCTTTCCCTAAGCACGATTTAAATAAACCTGTCATAGAGAAGGAACTTTTAGCCATCCATTGGGCAATCAACTTTTTCCGTCCGTACCTATACGGTAGAAAATTTATGTTGTTACTGACCACAGACCTCTCGTGTCGTTATTTTCCCATAGAAACCCGTCGTCAAAAATGACACGAATCAGATTAGATTTGTGCGATTATGATTTCGAAATATCGTACAAAAAAGGTAAAATGAATACAAACGCAGACGCATTATCTCGAATTGTTATAAACATCAAAGATTCTTGCTATGAAGCATCAAAGATTCTTGCTATAACGCGAAGTATGAAAACAGATTCAAAACAGACAGATACAAATACTGATGGAAGTCATGTTGCTACAGAAAAGCCTGATCAACTTTTCATGTGGGAATGTACGTCCATAACAGATATAAAAAACATGAAAAAGCTTCGATTTAACGTAGATAAAACATTTAAACCGCTGATTATAGCCAACAACACAGAAGTAATCGTTAGGTGTGGTGATAATCCGATGAACGTCCAGGCGTCCTTGGAGAAGCTTATACCAAAAATGTTGTTGGAGGGTACAAAGGAACTAGCTTTGAAGGATGATGATAGTGTATTTACTATAATTCCCATTGAACAATTTAAAAATATAGTCAATAAATTAAAGAGAAAACGTGAGGAAAATTTAAGAATTCTGCTATATAAAGAACCAGAACGAATAACCGATCAAAATGAACAGAATAATTTGATTTCGGAATATCACAATGCACCCGCAGGAGGTCACTTAGGCATCAGCAAAACAAGTTTGAAACTCAAACAAAGATACATATGGAAGAACATGTCTAAAATGGTCAAAAAAACACATTTTGAATTGTGAAGACTGTAAAATAAATAAAAAATTCAAATATACGAAAGAAAAATTAATTAAAACTGACACTCCAAACACAAGATTTGCAGTCATCTCTATAGACACGGTAGGACCTCTGCGATTTTCTAATCAGTTTAGATACGTTTTAACAATGCAAGATGATTTAACCAAATACGTTATAGCTTGCCCTATTGAATCGAAAGATGCCAGGACAGTTGCAAAAGCTCTAGTTGAACATGTAATTTTAATTTACGGAAATTTCAAGATTCTTAAATCGGATAGAGGCACTGAGTTTGCGAATGAGCTAATATCTGAGGTTTGCAAATTGTTAAAAATAAATCAAGTTTTCAGTACACCTTATCATCACGAAACGTTGGGCTCAATAGAGCGAAACCACAGAGTACATAATGAATTTCTCTTAAACTTTTGTAAAAGTGATGAATGGGATCATTGGATTCCTTATTTTTGCTTTGCGTATGATACAACGCCACATGTAGATACGGGTTTACATCATTTGAGTTGATATTTGGTAGGTTGCCTAACCTCCCAAACGACAAAATTTTCAATTTCAAAGCTAGACTGCAATTCTCTTTGAGAAGAGCAAAAGAATTTATACAAATCGCAAAAGAAAAACGCGTTAATCAGTCTTCTAAAATTAACCCTTTAAATTTTAAAGTAGGTGACCCTGTACTTGTAAAAAACTTTAATCGAAGAAAATATCAACCGCCTTACCACGGTCCATATAAAATAGTTGAAACAAAACTGTATTTTAGACATAGGAAATTCTCGTAAGGAATTTCATAATAATAATTTGAAAACATTCTAATAAATTTAATAAAAAAAAAAAAAAAAAAAAACCAAAAATTTTTTTATTTATATGATACTTTTAAGATCTACATTGTAATCTTAAAGCATTAACACCATTTCATTATTACTTACTTAAGACTGAATTTTCAATTGTAAGAATATATTTTCAATGTTTGTAAAAATTTTAAAAAAATTTTCTATAAAAAAAAAAATTTATAAATTTTTCTTAGGGGTTAGGGTGTAATGTACATATACTATAAAGTATTAATAAGTCTACTTATACCTACTTTATTTGGTATTATTATAAATGCCGTATTATTATATGTAGTTTTAATAAGGACTCAATTGGAAATATTCCTGAACTGTTTGTAGTTGCAGGAATATTGTTTCCAATTTTTTTTGTAGTTCTTATGATAGAAAAAAAGGATATAAAAACACACAAGTTTGTTAATAAAGGATCAATCATTACTCAGCCTTCAAATCGGCATTTTTAATTATTTTTGGCATTCATCTGCCTTAAAAACAAACACTGGCATATAAAGCTGCCTGTGCAACATTAGTTAGAGGCCCATGGCGTTAATTAGCGCCGGCCAACAAAGTTAACCAAAAAATATCATAGCCCCACAACGTCAAACTCTCCCTCACATTATAATATATATATTTATATATATATATATATATATATATATATATATATATATATATATATATATATATATATATATATATATATATATATATATATATATATATATATATATATATATATATATATATATATATATATATATATATATATATATATATATATATATGGGACTTAAATTCCTTCTTTGCGTCTTTGGTATATAATACGTCTTTTGTACCAACTCCGCTGTTTTACGTGTCGCAAAATGACCTCGACGATGGGCAATCTGAGTGATCTCCCTTTCCATTGAGCTTGGCACGACTATAAGCTCATTGTTAGAGTCTTTATGTAGTATGTCGTGTTTCATAAAATAATCTTCGTATGATCTAGATTTCAATATTTCTCTCACTGCTTTCAACCACTGATCCTGTAGTTGTGCTTGTTTAAGTCTATGTACCAGCGAATCTTCCATCAGTAAACATGTTAACCGACTTAAGGCATCGACGTGCTTCATGCGTGTTCCCGGTTTGTGCTCTATTTTGTAATTAAATTCTTGTAAAAATAGCGCCCAACGTGATACTCGTGGTGGGGCGTGCTGTTTACGCATCGTTAGTGCGAAAGCGTTACAGTCTGTTACAATTTTTATTGGTATCCCCAGCAAAAAAATCCGCCATTTTTTTAGACCTTCTATGACCGCTAGCACTTCCAATTCGTATGAATGGTATTTTTGTTCCGCTTCGGTTGTTTTTCTGCTCATATATTCCACGGGGTGGAATTGAGCGTCATCGCCTTTTTGTAAGAGAACTGCCCCATAACCGTATAGGCTAGCGTCAGTATGAACTTCCGTATCTGACTTATGGTCGAAAATCTTTAAAACAGGTGGATTAACCATTGCGTTTTGCAACTGTCTAAATGCCATAATTTCTTCGTCTCCCATTTTAAATTTTACATCTTTTCGCAAGAAATTCGACAGCGGTCTCGCAATTTGTGCATAACTTTCTATAAATCTACGCAGATACGAGGTTAGTCCGACAAATCTTTGCAGAGATTTGGTGTTTGTTGGTACCGGGAAGTTAACTACAGCCTGAATTTTCTCAGTCGATGGTGCAACTGTTGAATTCTGAAAAATGTATCCAAGGACATTTATTTTCCTCAACAAAAATTGACAATTTGACCACTTAATTTTCAGTCCGTTTGCTGCCGCTACGCTAAGAACTTTTACTAGTTTTTCCGTGCCTTCTTTTTCGCTTCTTGATGGAATTATAATGTCGTCCATATAAACGACAAGTGTGCCACATCCGTTACGTAAATCTAATGTAGAGAAAACCTTAGCTCCCTTTAACTTCTGAACGACGTCATCTATTAAAGTCATTGGAAAATTGTCTCTGATTATCTTTTCGTTAAGTCTTCGAAAATCACAACACAGTCGTTTTGACTCATCTTTTTTCTTTACTAGCACGACCGGTGCTGAGTATTCGGAGTAACTCTGTACTATAATGCCTTCCTGTAGCCATTCTTTGACTTGGTTGTCAATAAAACGTTGATCGTCGTACGTCACTGTACGTGGTCTATGCATGACTGGCTTATCGTCGGTAAGAATGATTTTCATTTGTACTGGAAATGAATCTGGCTTACGTGGTCTGTAGTTAAAAATCAAATTTTCTATTGTATGTCGTTTGTGGGGTTCTAAATGGTCGATTTGTAGTTCATAATTTTGGAAGTGACCTAATACCGCTGAATGGACTATTTCTCTAAATTCTCTGTAAACTTCGTCGACAGCATTGTTTTCATTTGTAACCTTGGTCTCGCGTGTCGTATAGTCGGTTGTATCATTTTGCATAACCATCGATGCCCGTGGTGCGTATTTGATTAGAAATTTGGCTCCTTTTCCGTCTACTATGAGGTCCACCTGCGTTAGAATATCGTTTCCTATTATTGCTGAATATAAAATATCGGCTTCTTTTACCACGTGAAAATTGATATCTATCTCGACTGTTCCAAGTTTTGTGCGCGTTCTAAAACTTCCTAGTGTTTTTATCGTCTTGCCTCCTATACCGGTTAGCGTCTTAAGGTTTGAATCCAATTCGACGTCGGTTAAAGCCAATAGGGTGTCGTACCGTAGGACACTTGTGTCACTCCCCGTATCGACCAATGCACAGATTCTCTTCCCACGTGTTTCGATGTCTGTAAAAATTCTATTAGAGGCTGTCGCGACACCGTCAGCTAGTGTATGTATGTTGTTGTTGGCATTATTTCTGCTATTTCCGTTGTCTCTGTTGATGTTCACCGTACAATTAAATGACTTGTGTCCAGAACCTTTGCATTTGAAACATTTTACTTCCGGTTTATTGCAAACGTTAGCTAAATGACCTCTGTCACCACATTTAAAACATCTCTGTTCTCTATCAATATTATAATTCTTTTTCACTTCCAACCCGCCTGCCTTTGAGTTTAATGACTCTCCAGCTGCTTTAATTTTCTCGTAAGTCTTAAGTTTCTCTTTTAATTCAGCTATATTTCTTGCCTGATATAAAATCAATTTATTGTTGGAGGAATCTTTAATGCCTTGGACGAAATAGTCGATAATACTCTCGTCATCAATCCCAATAGGCTTGCCTATTTCTTGCAGACTATATAAGTATTCGCGAAAAGTCTCATTGTGTTTTTACCGACGGTTTGACAAAATCTTGTGGACTTCTAACGATGACAGTTTGGTTCCGAACTCCTTTTTTAATGAATTTTTGAGCGAATGCCAGCTTGATACATCAGATTAGCTTCTGATGTATATTCTTGCGGCCCCTTGTAGTAATTGTTTAGCATACACATATTTTCGTAGGTCATCCCATCCGACTGTACACGCAACATCTTCGAACTCTCGCAGCCATTGATTAACTTCGGGTAAAGCCGAAACAGTATCCTGTACGTCGCGTAAAGTGAAAATGGTTCCACGCTGTATCATTTTGTGATCAAACGTCCGATTCCTGTTCATTCTGTTCGTCGTCTACTGGTCTTTTCAGTCCTAAATGTTCGATTAGCCTATCTTGTAGTTCTTGTTTATTTCTCGCTTTAGAAAGTTCTTGTTTCCCTAATTCAACCTTCAACCCCTCTACAGTCATGGTAAGAATGTCGTTAACGTCCATCGCAATTGTGAAGTGTTCTACAAGTATCTTATTGGAATGAAATGTATACATATAAAGTTAAATATAGTAATATATGTTATTAAATGAAAAAAAGAAGAAGAAAAATGTTTTTAAGTATTTCAATTTTTCTTTTTCCTTTCAGATTCATAAAAAGAAAATTAATATATCTGCTAATAAATATGTAGTTAATTCTGTTGGTTTATAATATTTTTATTTTGAGTTGCATAGTAGAAAATTAAATAAAGTTAAATTAAAAGCTACAATTCAGTTTACTAAAATATCGTGGTGTTAAAATTTATTAATTCCAATTAATATTATATTTTATTCATTAATTTTATTAGCTTCAAGTTCTTCACTAGTGTCTAAAAAATGTTTATCTTTTTTCTATTACACATTCTTTGCATTAAATGCCACGATGCTTCTAGGGTTAATAAGATATTATTTCACCCCACTCTAAATTAAATATCTCTTAAAGCCTCAAAACAAAAAAAATCTTCCAACTTCTCTCTTAAAACTTCGCAAACAATTCTTTGTTTAAAATTTCTCAAGTATTTCTTCAAAAACTTCTAAACATATCTTTTAAAACTTCTATAATATTCTTTTTCCTGTTTCTTTTTCAGCTTCTACAACATCTCTTTTAAAGCTCGTATAACATCTCAAATTGAATCTCTTTATCATCTAAGTTCATAACACCGTTCTTCTCTTTTCTTTTTCAAATCTAATAATACGTTGACAATTCCTTCTCTGTTGTAGCGTACAATTTTTGTTTGTTCCAAGGTGTATTAACGTATACACGGTGGCAGCACTATAGCAAAATTACAACAATACAACAAAAACAGGCATATGGTAAGCTATATTTATCAAAAATATTTGTAACTATTTTCACAATTATAAACTATGAATGTACCTTTTCATAATTGTAAATTATATTTATTTGAATTATTTATATGTTCACAAAATAATTTATATATGTTTAATTCAGAATACAACACTAAATTCACTTTCAACAATGTAAACGTGGTTGTTTAGCTTCGATAGTGAACGGACGTGTTTGTTTTTTTGATCGCAAAGTAAAAAAAAAAAAAAAATATAACGGGATTAAGTAAAAACCGTAATAGGTGAACAGAGTGTTTTTATTTAAAAGAAAAACTTTGTGACATTTTTTTTAAATACCATTTTAAATTGTAAATAAAAAATAGAAACAATTAATTGCATGAGTGCACCTATCAGATGTAATTCTGAAAAAGAGCTTAGCTCCGGTAGAAAAAACCTTTGGATTTTCTGAAGAAGAATCGGTGAAAAAATCTTTGGAAAATTTCCTGTCTCTAAGAGATAGGAAACGCCCGCGATCGTGTTCGCCAAATATTGTTGTTACAACTGAAGACAAAACATCTTCCAGTTTAATTGTTGATGATAAGCCAAAAACCCAAGTAGGCATGGACAGGTACATAACCGTGGTTAAAAGGCAGCGAAGCCCCAAATCAGCTCAAATATCATCTCAGCCGAAATTTTCTAAAGATGATAGTAGGACTTCGGCAACCGATAGTAATAGGTTTGCTATACTGCAAACAGATGAGCCAACAATATCTAAAAAAACCTTTAAGCCGCCACCAATATATTTGCGAGAGCCTACCTCTAGTGAGCTGGTAAAACAACTTATTGCGGCAATCGGCAAAGACACTTTTAACGTAACATCGGTTAAGCACGGCGGCATCAATGAAACGAAAATCCAGGTAAATAGTGAAAATGAATACCGAAAGTTGTCTGACGTTCTAGAGAAGGAGAAGCGATAATTTTACACATATCAGCTTAAAAGTGCCAAAGGTATTCAGGTCGTTATAAAAGGGATTGACCCTTTTGTTGACACGAATGAGGTCAAAACCGGACTAGAAGACAATGGCTTCAAAATTAAAAATGTGGTTAATATTAGAAACCGTGAAAAAATTCCTCAACCCATGTTTAGGGTTGAATTGGAACCTAGAGATGTTCTCCTGAAAAAGAATGAAGTGCATCCAATTTATAACCTCAAATATCTTTTGCATCGTAAGGTTACCGTTGAGGAGCCTCATAAACGTCTAGGGCCTAAACTGCCAAGAATTTGGCCATACTAAGGCCTATTGTAAGCTGCCGACAGTTTGCGTTGTGTGTGGAAAGCTTCACGGTACATCACAGTGCAAAAACCTAAGACTGACTCGAGCGTTAAAAAATGCAGTAATTGTGGAGGTAACCATACTGCAAACTACAGGGGTTGCCCTGCCTATACTCACTTCAAGAGGTCAATGACAAATAGGCCATCAATTTCAAATATGCCACCCCAGCAGTCAAACACCACTTCTACAAACAATTTTCCCCAGGTACGCCAGTCAACCAGCCATATATACGTGCAAAACCCCCAACAAATTTCTTATGCGAATGTGGTAAAATCCGATAAACCAAACTTCAATCAGGAGCCCAAGCCTCAAAACTCCGACCAAAATTTTAGCAATCTTGAGGCAACTCTGCAGACTCCTGTTCAATCTATAAATACATTTACGGTTTCCATGACGAACATGATGCAGGAAATGCTGAAAATGCAATCCACTATTTTGCAGGCAATTTTAAAAAAATGAATTGGTTTAAAATATGGCATCTGCCATCACAAAAATGAGCTTGAGCACTTCCTTATGGAAAAGCAAATCGATATAATGTTGATTGCTGAAACCTATTTGACAACCAACAGTTATTTCAAAATTAATGGGTACGCCTTATATGACACTAAAGATCCCCGTGGAAGATCTTGCGGAGGATCGGCAATTCTAATAAAATCCAGAATTAAGCACTATTTAATGAACGAGACACGTGAGGAGTATCTCCAAGCCACTAATATATGCATTGTATATTTTCATGAAAAAATCGTTATATCCTCAATTTACTCACCATCACGATATTCAATAACAGAAAGCCAATATTCAAATTTTTTCAAATCAGTTGGTCCTCGATTTTTAGCGGCCGGCGACTATAACGCTAAACACAATTTTTGGGGATCACGTTTAATTACCTCGAAAGACCGTGTGCTTTTTGACACCGTTTCCAAAATGGGCTTAGATGTGGTTTCAAGCGGACACCCCACATATTGGCCGTCAGACCGACGAAAGATCCCAGATGTTATAGATTTTGGAGTTGCGAAAAATTTTCCTTTAGAGTGGATGCAAGTGGAGCCTTCATTAGATTTTTCATCAGATCACTCACCCACTATAATCTCTGTGTCGTTTCCCCAAGAGATTGGCTCCCCGTTGACCGTCAATAGAGTTAATTGGCTAAAATACAAAAAATTTTTGAGCACACATTGTACTGAAAATATCGCCTTGAGAACACCTGAGGATATTGATGTGTCAATTAACAATTTTTCTGAAAACCTCAAAATGGCCGTACAGCATGCTACCACTAGTCATTTAAGATCTAGAAATGAGAACAATAGAACTTATTCATCTGAAATTGAGCAACTTCTGTCAGAAAAAAGGAGAGTCAGAAGAGAGTGGCAAACTCGCAGGTCTCCCCAGCTTAAAACTAGGCTACGGGAATGCGAAACTCGACTGAGAAATCTGCTTGAAATCCAGAGAATATCTTCCCTTAAAACATACCTGGAAAGCCTTGATGGTACCACTCAATCTGATTATTCCTTGTGGAAAGCGACAAAATGTTTAAAAAGACCCGTAATAGGTAACCCACCTTTGCGAAATTCAACTGGCGACTGAGCAAGAAGCGATTCTGAAAAGGGAATGTTGTATGTCGATCATTTGCGAAACGTTTTTATCACAAATGATTCAGAGAATAATACAGCGGAATTACCGTCATATGCTACTAGACCGCCTGTGCCTTTGAGACTTAATTTTCAAGATGTCGAAAATGGTATCGGCAATACAAACCCCAGGAAAGCTCCAGGCACTGATCAAATTACTGGTAAAATGCTTGGACATTTACCTCGTGTAGCTAGAAGGGTTCTACTTTTTATTTTTAACGCCATTTTACGCCTTGAATATTATCCTGCACAGCGGAAGGTCTCAATGATTACTATGATACCCAAGCCAGGGAAGGATCCCACTAAGGTAGAATCATACAGACCAATAAGTCTGCTGCCAACAATTTCAAAACTGTTCGAAAAATTGTTAATGGCAAAGTTGAGTCCAATGTTAAACAATGAGGGATGCAGGGATGCATCCCTCATTGTTTGGCTTTCGGGCTAAACATAGCACCATAGAACAAACGCACAGACTAGTCAATGTCATAAGACAGACCTTTGAGGAGAAGAAGTATTGCTCAGTTCTATTCATCGACATTTCTCAAGCTTTTGATAAAGTGTGGCACGACGGTTTGATGCACAAAATAAAGCTAAACTTACCTGCAAATACACACAAGCTTCTGGAAAGCTACTTATACGGTTTGTTATCAGAGAAGGCGACTTTATAAGCCCAACTCAGCCAATCAAGGCAGGAGTTCCCCAAGGCAGCATACTGGGGCCTACTTTATATTTGATTTACGCGTCTGACATGCCAACGACATCAGGAATCCACACTTCAACTATTGCAGATGACACAGCGTTTTTGAGTGTTCATGAAAACCACCAATTAGCATCACGAAATTTACAGGAATATAATTCAATATTAGAGAAATGGCTAAAACTTTGGAAAATCAAAGTTAATGAACAGAAATGTACTCATGTTACATTCACACTGTGTAGGCAAACATGTCCGACTATCCAAATTAACAACTCACCTATTCCGCAGCACAACGAAGTCAAGTACCTTGGTATTTACCTGGACCGTAGGCTAACGTGGAAGTCTCACATTGAAGCAAAGGTCACTCAGTTAAAACTAAAAGCAGCGCAACTAAATTGGCTTATGGGCAGAAACTCGACATTGAAGTTGGACTGCAAACTTTTGTTATACAACGCAATACTAAAGCCTATATGGTGCTACGGAATTCAGTTATGGGGCACCGTCTCAGCGTCAAACATTGAAAAAATCCAAAGGCGACAAAACAAAATTCTTCGAACGATTACTGCAGCTCCATGGTATGTAAAAAATTCACGAATTCATAAAGATCTGAATGTTCCGCTGGTAAAAGAGGAGTTTTCTAAGTACGCGACAAGGTATGTCAGTAAACTGGAACTTCATCCAAACCCTCTTGCGCGCAATATACTTAATCTTGGCGGCCACACTCGGCTTAAAAGAAGGGATACCGCTGCCAACATCAGATTGCTCAATAGGTGATTTTACCGAAATAGCTCCCTCATAATAATACTATTTGTCTAGCATTGGCCGGACTTAAGAATCACATTTTTATACCCTTCACAAAAATGTAAAGGGTATATATAAGTTTGTGATTCCGCTTGTAATTTCTACAGTTTTTTTTTTTGCGACCCTATAAAGTATATATATTCTGAATCAGAATTAATGGAAAAGTCGATTAAGCGATGTCCGTCTGTCCGCTGTTGAAATACCGTTTCTGAGAAAACCATTAGACTTAGAAACTTTTTTCTTTCACCATTCTTTTACCCCATCGATTCATGGGTTTGCTATTGAAATTCAGTAATATCGGTCCACGTATAGCTGAGATATATTCAAAATTCCGAAAAAAGCCATTTTTTTTGCAGTTTTGTATGAAAATTTTTGAAAACAAAAGTTGTTCGTTTTGCTTCAAACTTCACACACCTATTAAGCATGGTGACTTAAAGGCAAAAACTTTTTTTTCAGATATCGGTCCATATATACCCGAGATATAGCCCAATCCGGGTTTTTCATGAAAATGTCGCGTAAGCGAACTTAAACAACTTTTTTGTGCTCAAAAGCAGTTCTGGTAATAAAATAGGGTCATATAAATATGGAAAATGAAAATGTTCGATATCGGTCCATATATACCCGAGATATAGCCTAGACCGGGGTTTTCATGAAAATGCCGCGTAAGCGAACTTAAACAATTTTTTTTGTGCTCAAAAGCAGTTCTGGTAATGAAATTAGGGTACATAAATATGGAAAATGAAAATTTCCGATATCGGTCCATATATACCCGAGATATAGCCTAGACCTGGTTTTTCATGAAAATGTCGCGTAAGCGAACTTAAACAACTTTTTTGTGCTCAAAAGCAGTTCTGGTAATGAAATAGGGTCACATAAATATGAAAAATGAAAATTTTCGATATCGGTCCATATATACCCGAGATATAGCCCAAACCAGGTTTTTCATGAAAATGCCGCGTAAGCGAACTTAAACAATTTTTTCGCCTTAAAGCAGTTCTGGTAATTAAATAAGGTTATATAAATATGGAAAATAAAAATTTCCGATATCGGTCCATATATACCCGAGATATAGCCCAAACCGGGTTTTTCATGAAAATGTCGCGTAAGCGAACTTAAACAACTTTTTTTTGCTTAAAAGCAGTTCTGGTAATAAGATGAGGTTATATAGGTATGAAAAATGAAAATTTCCGATATCGGTCCATATATACCCGAGATATAGCGCAAACCGGGTTTTTCATGAAAATGTCGCGTAAGCGAACTTTAACAACTTTTTTTGATTAAAAACAGTTCTTGCAATAAGATGAGGTTATATAAATATGGAAGATAAAAATTTCCGATATCGGTCCATATATACCCGAGATATAGACTAAAACGGGTTTTTCATGAAAATGTCGCGTAAGCAAACTTAAACAACTTTTTTTGCTTAAAAGCAGTTCTGGTAATAAAATAAGGTTATATACTTAAGTATGGAAAATGAAAATTTCCGATATCGGTCCATATATACCCGAGATATAGCCCAAATCGGATTTTTAATGAAAATGTCGTATAGGCAAAGTTAACAACGTTTTGTTGCTTAAAAGTAGTTCTGGTAATGAAATTAGGTTATATAAATATGGTAAATAAAAATTTTCGATATCGGTCCATATATACGCGAGATATAGCCTAGAACGGGTTTTTCATGAAAGTGCCACATAAGCGAACTTAAAAAACTTTTTTTTGCTCAAAGGCAGTTCCAGTAAAAAGGTAAGGTTATATAAATATGGAAAATGAAAATTTCCGATATCGGTCCATATATACCCCAGATATACCCTAAACCGGGTTTTTCATGAAAATGTTTAAGTTTGCTTACACCGCATGTTCATGAAAAACCCGGTTTTGTTTTCATTTTTCATATTTATATAACTTTATTTTATTACCAGATCTGCTTTTAAGCAACACAAAGTTGTTTAAGTTCGCGACATTTTCATGAAAAACCCGGTTTGGGCTATATCTCGGGTATATATGGACCGATATCGAAAATTTTCATTTTCCATATTTATGTAACTTAATTTTATTACCAGAACTGCTTTTGAGCAAAAAAAAGTTATTTAGCTTCGCCTATGCGACATTTTCATTAAAAATCCGATTTGGGCTATATCTCTGGTATATATGGACCGATATCTGAAAAGTTTTAAGTCACCATGCTTAATAGGTGTGTGAAGTTTGAAGCAAAACAAACAACTTTTGTTTTCAAAAATTTTCTTATAAAACTGCAAAAAAATGGCTTTTTTCGGAATTTTGAATATATCTCAGGTATACGTGAACCGATATTACTGAATTTCAATAGCAAACCCATGAATCGATGGAGTAATAGAATGGGGAAAGAAAAAAGTTTCTATGTCTAATGGTTTTCTCAGAAACGGTATTTCAACAGCGGACAGACGGACATCGCTTAATCGACTTTTCCATTAATTCTGATTCAGAATATATATACTTTATAGGGTCGCAAAAAAAACAGTAGAAATTACAAACGGAATCACAAACTTATATATACCCTTTACATTTTTGTGAAGGGTATAAAAAAGATAGTTATTCCAACAATATAAGATAAAACAGGTATTTTTAAAGCAGAATATCAATGAAATTTATTGCCAAAATTAGTAATATGCGTGTATGTAGCTTTGTACATACATGCATATCGTGTATTGTGCTTAGGAGAAAAATGTATACTATTTTTTTGAAAATAGCTTTTACAATATATTTTTTAAATATTGAATCTCAGAAATCTTAACATCTTATTTTGGTTGGAAAATCTTTCAAATTAAGGTAAAATCTTCATTCTGGCAACGCTGTTCCCGTTTGTAAAAGAGGAATTAATGTTTCCATTCTATTCCATTCGTCTCTATTAGAAGTCGGGCAATTTTGCACAATAACAACATGGCGCCACAGAGTACACAGAGGCGTCAGTAGTGACTTTTGTAAAACCGCCTTGTCAGCTGATGGAGAGTTGCGTCGTGCGAGACAGATATATTGTACTTTTTGTACGAATATCAAAAGTAAACAAACACAAAAATAACACGTTTTACAAAAATTGTGCTAGTGAGAAAAATCTGGTGTTAAATAAAATTAAAATTTTCCACAAAAATTATACTTTGTGGCAAAAATAAAAATAGTAAATTTAAATTATTTAACACGAAGAAAAATTTTATGTACGGCGTCCTGTTACAACATGATAGTTTCCAGGAGAGACAGCAAACAAAATTTGGTGCAATTGGATGTTATGATTGCTTTAAAAGACTATGCTTTAAAAGAAGACTATTGAAATGTTGTGGTTGGAGGCTTTAAAAGCAGAATGGATGGGAAGAAATGCAATGCTTTGATGAGCTGAACACAAATAAAAAGCAACCCAAAGCTTTAGCCAAGAATAAGGCTGCTGCAAATGCTGTTTACTTTTGTGTCTGAAGGCAGGATTTGAGCAAAAGTATACATATGTGTGTAAAACTTGAAAAAATGATTAATTTACAAATTTGGTGGGCCACCTACACAAACAAATGGTCAAATTAAAAAGGCAAGGTAAGGTTTTCGAGTGTATGTATGTACATATGTTTCATACTTTAAAAATTCTAAAATATTTTTTTAAGGAATTATGATGGCTGGAAATTATTCTTAGGACCAGTGCCTTTCATACGCATGTATGGGATAACTATGGATGAACATGACAATAACAGGAAGCTGTGTTAAGTGTTGAATTGATAATCCGCCAAGATAATTCACCGCTGGTTGCCACTCTAATGAATACATGTTTACAAAAACAGAAGAGTTAGCTAAAACTGATTATGCAGCTAAGCAGGCTCATGTAGAGTTAGCAACAAAAATGAAGAAAAGAGAACCCGACACTACTCCAAAATTAGGAGATCGCGTTCCTTATGTTATACGTGCAGCTGCGAAAAATACTAAGGCTGAAGGTTTTATATGATCTAGAATATAGTATACCTATAGATGCAAATTATTATTTGGAACAATAGTTATCGAAACCACTTCTTAAAGTATTTGAACCTATTTTGGGTGACAAGGCTGAATAAATTTTACTAAGTAAATTTATTATTTAAATATCCTTTAAACATTATTTTAGCTGAATTGTTTTTTATAGGGAGAACACACACGTACCCGTACAGTGGTAACATTAAAAGTTGGTGGCCTAGCTGGAAGTCTTCCTGTTTAGGCTGTTGATGCTGAACGTTAGATGGAACAGAAGTTTGCTCGCTTATGGACGTACTGTCAAACATGTCAAGGATCCTTGCATGAGGATGTGTTATCGAGATTGCCTAACTTTCTACATGAGACACAAAATCCGAATGGACTTGGAAATGCAAGAAAAGCGTGTAAGACGGTTTGGTCTGCCTGAATGGTAAAAACTCCATAAATAATAATATTTAATTTTATGCTATGTTTCAAAATAAAATTAAGCCCTTTAATTTCAATAAAATTAACTAAGTGGACATCGAATGTAATTTTCTGAGATTTAACTTCTGTGGACAAAGGCATATCGCTCCTTTATTGCAACATAGTCATAACTAAAAAAAAGCTTTTTTTGAGAAAAACATAGTCATAACTAAAAAATAGGTCTTTTCGAGAAAAACATTTCAAATTTATAGTTTCTGTACAAGTTTTAGATCGTTTTTTTTTTTTTTTTTTTGGAAATTATTTTCTAAAGTAAACAGTTTAAAAGTAATTTGAACAAATTTTTGGTACAATATAAAAGTTATTACTGTTAACAATTCTGCATTGTTAGCTCGAATAGCTCATATGACTATGTTGCAATATAGGAGCGATATACACATTTGTTTGTTTTTTAATGCATATTAATAATCATAACCGAACAGAAGGTAGTAATGGGTGATTTTATAAGAACTATCAGAAATTAAAAAAAAACAAGTAAGAGTGTAGTATATTCGGCGGGACCGAATCTAAAATACCCTTCACGATAGTCACGAATATGTATAGTATATTAAAAATGTGACCTAAATATGCTCGGTTATATATGAACTGATATGGGAATTTTCTATTTTCTGTATTTTAGTAACCTTCTTTTATAACGAGAATTGCTTTTCAGCAAAAAAAAAAATTTTTTTAATGGAAAAATCGGTTCAGGCTATATCTAGGGTATATATGGCCCGATATCGAAAATTTTAATTTTCCATATTTATATAACCTTATATCATTACCAGAACTGCTTTTGAGTACAACAAATTGTTTAAGTTCGCTTACGCGATATTTTCATGAAAAACCCGATTTAGGCTATATCTCGGGTATATCTGGACCGATATCAGAAATTTGAATTTTCTTTATTGTCGTAACCTTCTTTTAGGACAAGAACTGCTTTTCAGCAAAAAAAAAATGTTATTGGAAAAATCGGTTCAGGCTATATATCGAGTATATATGGACCGATATCGGATATTTTCTTTTTCCATATTTATATAACCTTATTTCATTACCAGAACTGCTTTTGAGCACAAAAAAGTTGTTTAGTCGGCATTTTCATCAAAAAACCTGTTAGGCTATACACCGGGTATATATGAACCGATATCGGAAATTTTCATTTTCCATATTTATGTAACCTAATTTCATTAGCAGAACTGCTTTTGAGCACAAAAAGTTGTTTAAGTTCGCTTACGCTGCATTTTCATGAAAACCCCGGTCTATGCTATATCTCGGGTATATATGGCCCGATATCGAAAATTTTTATTTTTCATATTTATATGACCCTATTTCATTACCAGAACTGCTTTTGAGCACAAAAAAGTTGTTTAAGTTCGCTTACGCGGCATTTTCATGAAAACCCCGATTTGGGCTATATCTCGGGTATATATGGACCGATATCGGAAATTTTCAATTTTCATATTTATGTAATCTAATTACATTACCAGAACTTCTTTTGAGCACAAAAAAGTTGTTTAAGTTCGCTTACGCGACATTTTCTTGAAAAACCCGATTTGGGCTATATCTCGGGTATATATGGACTGACATCGAAAATTTTCATTTTTCATATTTATTTGACCCTATTTCATTATTAGAACTGCTTTTGAGCACAAAAAAGTTGTTTAAGTTCGCTTACGCGGCATTTTCATGAAAACCCCGGTCTAGGCTATATCTCGGGTATATAGGGACCGATATCGAAAATTTTCATTTTTTCATATTTATATGACCCTATTTCATTACCAGAACTGCTTTTGAGCACAAAAAAGTTGTTTAAGTTCGCTTACGCGACATTTTCATGAAAAACCCGGTTTGGGCTATATCTCGGGTATATATGGACCGATATCGGAAATTTTCATTTTCCATATTTATGTAACCTAATTTCATTACCAGAACTGCTTTTGAGCACAAAAAAGTTGTTTAAGTTCGCTTACGCGACATTTTCTTGAAAAACCCGATTTGGGCTATATCTCGGGTATATATGGACTGACATCGAAAATTTTCATTTTTCATATTTATATGACCCTATTTCATTATCAGAACTGCTTTTGAGCACAAAAAAGTTGGTTAAGTTCGCTTACGCGACATTTTCATGAAAAACCCGGTTTGGGCTATATCTCGGGTATATATGGACCGATATCGGAAATTTTCATTTTCCATATTTATGTAACCTAATTTCATTACCAGAACTGCTTTTGAGCACAAAAAAGTTGTTTAAGTTCGCTTACGCGACATTTTCATGAAAAACCCGATTTGGGCTATATCTCGGGTATATATGGACCGACATGGAAAATTTTCATTTTTCATATTTATATGACCCTATTTCATTACCAGAACTGCTTTTGAGCACAAAAAAGTTGTTTAAGTTCGCTTACGCGACATTTTCATGAAAACCCCGATTTGGGCTATATCTCGAGTATATATGGACCGATATCGGAAATTTTCATTTTCCATATTTATGTAGCCTTATATAATTACCAGAACTGCTTTTGAGCAAAAAAAAGTTATTTAGCTTCACCTATGCGACATTTTCATTAAAAATCCGATTTGGGCTATATCTCGGGTATATATGGACCGATATCTGAAAAAAAAATTTTTTGTCTTTTAGTCACCATGCTTAATAAGTGTGTGAAGTTTGAAGCAAAACGAACAACTTTTGTTTTCAAAAATTTTCATACAAAACTGCAAAAAAAATGGCTTTTTTCGGAATTTTGAATATATCTCAGCTATACGTGGACCGATATTACTGAATTTCAATAGCAAACCCATGAATCGATGGGGTAAAAGAATGGTGAAAGAAAAAAGTTTCTAAGTCTAATGGTTTTCTCAGAAACGGTATTTCAACAGCGGACAGACGGACAGACGGACATCGCCTAATCGACTTTTCCATTAATTCTGATTCAGAATATATATACTTTATAGGGTCGCAAAAAAAAACTGTAGAAATTACAAACGGAATCACAAACTTATATATACCCTTTACATTTTTGTGAAGGGTATAAAAACACATAAAATTCAGAAAAATGAAATATTTATTTGGATCGATAGTTGGGTCGATATAATTTAATGTTTGAAGATTATTTCATGCAAATGTTGGCCGCGGCTGCGCCTCAAATGGTCCATCCGCTTATTCCAATTTTGGCATACTCTTTCCAACATTTCGGCCGGTATCTCACGAATAATGTTGGCAATGTTGGCTTCCAGTGCGTCAATCGAAGCGGGCTTGTCGCTATAGACATTAGCCTTAACATAGCCCCACAAAAAATTGTCTAGAGGCGTTAAATCGCACAATCTGGGCGGCCAATTGACTGGTCCCAAGCGTGAAATAAACTGTTCACCGAACTCGCCTCTCAATTGGTCCATTGTTTCGCGTGCTGTGTGGCATGTGGCACCGTCTTGTTGAAACCACATGTCATGCAAGTCAAGCTCTTCCATTTTGGGCAATTTCGCACGGTAGCGCTCACCATTCACAGTAACGTTGTGATTCGCATCATCTTTGAAGAAATACGGCCCAATGATGCCGCCAGCCCATAATCCGCACCAAACGGTTGTTTTTTGTGGATGCATTGGTAGCTCTTGCAATGCTTCTGGCTGCTCTTCACTCCAAATACGGCAGTTTTGCTTGTTCACGTATCCATTCAACCAGAAATGAGCCTCGTCGCTGAACACAATTCTTCGATAAAAAAGTGGATCTTCATCTAACTTTTCAAGAGCCCATTCACCAAAAATTTGGCGTTGTGGTAGGTCGTTTGGCTTCAATTCTTGCACCAGCTGTATCTTATAAGGCTTCACACCCAAATCCTTCCGCAAAATTTTCCACGTAGTGGAATCGATAATTCACGGTCATCACCAACACTGGCCGATACGGCTGCGATATTTTCTTCAGTTCGCACTCTACGTAAGCGTGTTGGTGGTTTAATGTCCAACAATGTAAATTTGGTGCGAAATGTTTTTACAATAGCCCGAATAGAAGCCTCAGTAGGTCGATTAAACTGACCATAAAATGGAAGAAGCGCGCGATGAACTTTCTTAACAGAGCACGCATTTTGGTAATAAAATTCAATAATTTGCAAGCGTTGTTCGTTTGTAAGACGATTCATGATTAAATTATAGACCAAACTGAAGATGTTTGACAGTGACACAAGATACAAAACGTGCGTGAGCTGTCAAAACTAGTGTTGCCAAAAAGATAATAGCAAAAAAATCACTCGTTAGTATAGAAAATTAGCAAACGTAGTTTGTTAATTTTTAATGGTGGCCCTGAGAAGGACCTTTTGTGAGCCAATTTCAATCTCTTTTACTAGAACAATTGCTGGCCTTGATAAGGGCCTTTGTGGTGGTTATTAACCAAATTACAATAAAATTGGTGGCCCTGAGAAGGACCTTTTGTGAGCCAATTTCAATCTCTTTTACTAGAAAAATTGCTGTCCCTGATTTGTGATTGTGGTGGTTATTAACCATTTTACAATACAATTGGTGGCCCTGAGAAGGACCTTTTGTGACCCAATTTAAATCACTTTATAATTATAAAAATTCACAAAACTGTTTTCGAGACTTTATTAACTTTCTTTATTAACTTTCTACAACTCGCCCGTAATTTTGTTTAAAAATACTCAAGAAACTTACCTCTCTGGGTTTTGCGGGAAACCGTGTATTGAGACTGCATGTCACCATCCTTTAATGCTAGTAGTAGACCTGAAAACAATGAAAAAATCATTAAAATACAATCACTTTTCAGCCTTTTCTTTCTTAAACTTACGTTACTGTTAACGATAACAAAACCGCACAGAACTGCTGAAGGATAAATAATAATATATTATAATTTGGTTTTAAAACAAATGAGCATATTTTAAAACGAAAATTAAAACAATTAAGTTTGAATTATAAAAAAACAGTATATGGCACATACATATGTATAAATATTTGTACTTACCTTTTTGCTATCCTGCAAAATAAAAGAATACTTTTAATAAACACTTTTTGGCACAACTGAATTAATTTTTCTTTAATAAAAATAAAAAACTTCACAATTTTTTCACAATTTATTAAAACTTTTCCACGAAGTACAATCTTTTCACAAACTTTTTTGCTGTAAAATATAATTTAATTTTGCTTTATTCTATCATTCGTACGAATATAGCACAAAGCGCGGAGAGACGCGAATGAGTGCGATGCACAGAATTTCGTCCTATTAGTTGTCTCTTTTCCGCCGCGTGACATCTCTGTGTACTCTGTGATGGCGCGTTTTTAATTAGTTTCAAGGTGTCCTCATGGCTACAAAAGATCAACATTTTACAGCAAACATAGCGAAATTGTTTAGGGAACAATTCTCCTGGGTATGCCATATATTTATATTCAGAGTTAACGCTGAAATGTATAATAATAATCATATTTTTTAACAAAATCTTTCTTCATAAAATGTGTACATATTTTGTAATTTTTCGTCTCTATTAAAAGTTGGGAAATTTTGCACAACAACAACATGGCGTATTTTTAATGCATTTCAAGGTGGTAACATGGCTACAACAAATCAACATTTTACAATAAACAATTGTTTTGAGAAAAATTCTTCAGGGTATAGCAAATATTTATAGTCAGAGTTAACGCTGAAATGTATAATCAGAGTAGTGTTTTGTCTCTCATCAGGTACACACGTATTTTGTTACTGCTGTCCGTATTTTCTATATGTGTATGTTCATTAATTAGATTCATATGAAACCAAATTGCACCGTAATAGGTGGCAAATTGTGTATACGTGGATCTTCCACGTGGATCTTTAGTGTCATATAGTATATAGCCATTTATCCTGAAATAACTTCTTGATGTCAGGTGAGTTTCAGCAACCAACATAACATCGATTTACCTTTCCCTCAGGAAGTATTCAAGTTCATTTTTATGTTGGCGTATGCAGTTTGCGTTCCAGAAACATATTTTTAAATAAATCATTTTTTTAAAATAGCCTGTGAAATAGTTGATTGCATTTTTAGCATTTCCTGCATCAAGGTGGTCATAGAAGCCGTAAAAGTGTTTATTGATTAAAGCAAAGTCTGCAATGTGTCTTCAAGGTTGCTAAAATATGGGTCGGGCTGTTGAGACTTGGACTTCTGATTCGCGTTTGGTATATTAGTCTTAACCACATTGGCATAAGAAACTTGGTTAGAGCTTGGAACATTTATTTGGGTTGTTGACTGACCTGCTTGAGGAAAATTGTTGCTTGGAATGAATTGCGATTGCTGGGACGGCTTGGGAGGAGTTACTGATTTATTTGGCATTGAGCGTTTGAAGTTGGTATAAACGGGGCAACCCCTGTAATTAGCAGTATGATTGCCTCCACAATTACTACATTTTTTATACCCTTCACAAAAATGTAAAGGGTATATATAAGTTTGTGATTCCGTTTGTAATTTCTACAGTTTTTTTTTGCGACCCTATAAAGTATATATATTCTGAATCAGAATTAATGGAAAAGTCGATTAAGCGATGTCCGTCTGTCCGCTGTTGAAATACCGTTTCTGAGAAAACCATTAGACTTAGAAACTTTTTTCTTTCACCATTATTTTACCCCATCGATTCATGGGTTTGCTATTGAAATTCAGTAATATCGGTCCACGTATAGCTGAGATATATTCAAAATTCCGAAAAAAGCCATTTTTTTTTGCAGTTTTGTATGAAAATTTTTAAAAACAAAAGTTGTTCGTTTTGCTTCAAACTTCACACACTTATTAAGCATGGTGACTAAAAGCCGAAAAATTTTTTTTTCAGATATCGGTCGATATATACCCAAGATATAGCCCAAATCGGATTTTTAATGAAAATGTCGCATATGCGAAGCTAAATAACTTTTTTTTGCTCAAAAGCAGTTCTGGTAATAAAATTAGGTTACATAAATACGGAAAATGAAAATTTCCGATATCGGTCCATATATACCCGAGATATAGCCCAATCCGGGTTTTTCATGAAAATGTCGCGTAAGCGAACTTAAACAACTTTTTTGTGCTCAAAAGCAGTTCTGGTAATAAAATAGGGTCATATAAATATGAAAAATGAACATTTTCGATATCGGTCCATATATACCCGAGATATAGCCTAGACCGGGGTTTTCATGAAAATGCCGCGTAAGCGAACTTAAACAATTTTTTTGTGCTCAAAAGCAGTTCTGGTAATGAAATTAGGTTACATAAATATGGAAAATGAAAATTTCCGATATCGGTCCATATATACCCGAGATATAGCCCAATCCGGGTTTTTCATGAAAATGTCGCGTAAGCGAACTTAAACAACTTTTTTGTGCTCAAAAGCAGTTCTGGTAATAAAATAGGGTCATATAAATATGAAAAATGAACATTTTCGATATCGGTCCATATATACCCGAGATATAGCCTAGACCGGGGTTTTTCATGAAAATGCCGCGTAAGCGAACTTAAACAACTTTTTTGTGCTCAAAAGCAGTTCTGATAATGAAATAGGGTCATATAAATATGAAAAATGAACATTTTCGATATCGGTCCATATACATACACCCGAGATATAGCCCAAATCGGGGTTTTCATGAAAATGTCGCGTAAGCGAACTTAAACAACTTTTTTGTGCTCAAAAGCAGTTCTGGTAATGAAATAGGGTCATATAAATATGAAAAATGAAAATTTTCGTTATCGGTCCATATATACCCGAGATATAGCCCAAACCAGGTTTTTCATGAAAATGCCGCGTAAGCGAACTTAAACAACTTTTTTGTGCTCAAAAGCAGTTCTGGTAATGAAATTAGGTTACATATATATGAAAAATGAAAATTTTCGATATCGGTCCATATATACCCGAGATATAGGCTAGAACGGGTTTTTCATGAAAATGTCGCGTAAGCGAACTTAAACAACTTTTTTTGCTTAAAAGCGGTTCTGGTAACAAAATAAGGTTATATAAATATGAAAAATGAAAATTTCCGATATCGGTTCATATATACCGCAGATATAGCCCAAATCGGATTTTTAATGAAAATGTCGCATAGGCGAAGCTAAATAACTTTTTTTTGCTCAAAAGCAGTTCTGGTAATAAAATTAGGTTACATAAATATGGAAAATGAAAATTTTCGATATCGGTCTATATATACCCGAGATATAGCCCAAACCGGGTTGTTCATGAAAATGTCGCGTAAGCGAACTTTAACAACTTTTTTTTGATTAAAAACAGTTCTGGTAATAAGATCAGTTTATATAAATATGGAAGATAAAAATTTCCGATATCGGTCCATATATACCCGAGATATAGCCCAAACCGGGTTTTTCATGAAAATGTCGCGTAAGCGAACTTTAACAACTTTTTTCACCTTAAAGCAGTTCTGGTAATAGAATAAAGTTATATAAATATGGAAAAAGAAAATATCCGACATCGGTCCATATATACTCGAGATATAGCCTGAACCGATTTTTCCAATAACATTTTTTTTGTTTTTTTGCTGAAAAGCAGTTCTTGGGTACCAAAATAGAGAAAATTAAAATTTTTGATATCGGTCCATATATTCCCGAGATATAGCCTAAACCGGGGTTTTCATGAAAATGTCGCGTAAGCGAACTTAAACAATTTGTTGTGCTCAGAAGCAGTTCTGGTAATGAAATAAAGTTATATAAATATGTAAAATGAAAATTTCCGATATCGGTCCATATATACCCGAGATATAGCCTGAACCGATTTTTTCATTAAAAAATTTGTTTTTTTTTTTTTTTTTTTTGCTGAAAAGCAATTCTTGTTATAAAAGAAGGTTACTCAAATACAGAAAATAGAAAATTCCGATATCGGTTCATATATAACCGAGCATATTCAGGCCACATTTTTAATATACTATACATATTCGTGACTATCGTGAAGGGTATTTTAGATTCGGCCCAGCCGAATATACTACACTCTTACTTGTTTTTTTTTATATATGTATGTATGTTCATGACTAATTTCGTATGAAATCAAAGTGCACCGTAATAGGTAGCAGTATGTGTTTTTCTTTTTTTCACCGTTGTCCGTGTTTTCTTTATATGCTAATATTATTTTCAATAAAACTCATCATAACTCAACGACCATTGATTCTCATTGCTCCATTAGAGTCGAGAAAGGGGTTAAATTTAAGAGCAAGTGCTTGTGGGACAATAATCTTTGCTGAGATAATTGTAAATATTCTTCTCCAAAACGAGATTGTTGACAAGCGACGATCAAACGATTTTTGACTAAAGCTAATTTCTTGGCTGACAATTCCTTTTGCGTTGTATATATCAGTTTGCAGTTTTGTTCGTGTGCGGTTGTAAAAACGAACATATGACTCGTAACGCATGAGGGAGGTCTAAAAAGTTTTCCAGTAGCCGTATTCTGTAACTCGCTTAGCTAAATCTAAAACTCGATCGCTAAAATGCTAAAAAAAATTTAGGGCAAATATTTTAGCGATGTTGCTAAATCTGTATTCTGTAAGCTAAATTGCTTAGCTAAATTTTTATATTTTCACCGCAGCTAATTTGCTAACTGTATACTATTTCTTTCTTTCTACTTTGATGAACTTCTGTTAAAAAGAGATGAACATAATGTCATAATTTTTGGCAATTCATTATAGTGTTACCTTATATTGCATTGTGTTTCCCGTAAATATTCTTAAAACTTCTCTTTAATAAGTTTTTAAAATATGTGTTGAAATCTCGATTTTAAATGGTTATTGTGAAAGATCTATTCAAATTGTATTTTGTTTTTGACAAATGTTACTTAAACAGCACTTAAGTCAATAAATTGTGAGCAGTATTTTTTCATGGTTCAACCAAATGTGGAATTTATGAGAAAATTTTCAAAGTATGGCATCACAAAAAATTATTTGTTTATTTACATTTTAAATAAACAAAAAAACGTTGATAAGGTTTAGAAAAACTTTTCTGCATTTTATAATAAATATTTAACAAAGTGAAAATGAGCAGCTTTTATCGGCGTCGTAATATAATGTATTCATTAAGTGCAATTAGTGAACGCAGTAAGCTAATTGTGAAGAGAAAACATTTCCGCAGCTTCTCGGATATATTCGATATTCCAAGTGAGCAATTTCGCGAACTTTTTAGACTTTCAGTGGATATATGTCATAGTTTTATTGAAGAAGTTTCGCCATATATGAAGTCTAAAATAAGGAACACACGTTTGTCTAAAGCACTTCGAATTTTAATTGCACTGCGTTATTTTGCACAAAGTAGGAAGATATCAGAAGTCAGTGGGCCAAGATTTTATGCTTAATGTGTCCCAATCCACTGTTAGTCGCTGCGTTAAGGAGATTAGTTGCATTATGGATCACCATCTATTGGCAAAGTATGTAAGATTTCCAAGGAACACCGAGTAATGACAGAGAACTAAACAACAGTAAGTATGATAGTTGGTTAATTTCTTGCATATGAGTTCTAATTCAAAATAAACAGATTTGACGAGAAATTTCAGTTTCCGGGTGTGATCGGAGCTATTGACGGCACACATATGAAAATAAAAGGACCTAATGCAGACATTGAGCATATTTATGTGTGCTGAAAAGGGGGGCATTCAATAAATGTTCAAGCGGTAAGTGATCCTTACAAAAAAAAATATAAAAATTATATACACAATTTCTCTTCCTTTAGATTTGCGAATTATAGACTGTAATGCTAGATTTGAAGGAACTGCACACGATGCATCTGTTGGAGAGCAAGTGCTTTAAGAGTTGTTCTTCAGCGAAAGTATGCCAGCGGCGAGAGAAATTTCTGGCTTATTGGTATGTTAATTTTTGTTTCATCAGGTGAAAGCGGCTATCCCCAGTTGCCATATTTGATGACACCAATTCAAGGTACAAATTTAACCGACCCTCACGAAAATTATAACAGGCAACACAGAAAAGCCAGAAATTGTATTGAGCGTTGTTTTAGGGTTTTAAAATCTAGATTTCGTTGCCTTAGCAGAGAGAGAGTGTTGCGCTACAATCCTGTAATAGCAGGAAAAATAATAAATGCCTGTATTATATTGCACAATTTACTGATTGAAAGGGGAGTGACAGATAATGACACTGGCAGCGATATTTATGACAATAATGATAGCACTGATGAAAACAATGATGAAGGTGTTGTCGTCCAAGGCAGAGAAGACGAAAGTGGTTTCCAAGCAAGAAACTTATGTATTTACCCTACAATATTTTACAAATTTTTAAAACATCAAAATTTTTAAATTGAAGCACTAAAATGGTTTTTTTTTATAATTAAAATAAAAAGTTTTATTTTTTCCGTTTATTTACATATGTGCTTAAAACAATGTAACAAAAACAAACAAAACAAAAAATAATATTATTTCAATACTTAGAATTTTCAAACAAAACAAAAATAATAATAATATATTGCAATTTCTTAAAAATAATAATACTTTTGTGTTGTATTTTCTGTTAACTTTTTCTATACAGCCAGCCTTCTTATTTAAAACTATGCAACTTAAAAAAAGGATCCAAAGAAAAAATAATTATAATAATTCAATTGATTAAATCAACCAAAACAAAAATAACAGAACAAAACTAAAAACATTTTCATAATTTTTCACTTCCTCTTAAAATTTCTGATAGCGTCTCATTTAAAGTGGTAAGCGCTTTGACTTGTGCCTCCGCTATATTATTTTTCCTGCGTTTTTCTTCTATAAATAACTTCTCCAACTCCAACATTTCGACACTTATGTCTCTCTTTCTTTTTCTCCCCTCATGTCGCATATTTGGCAATTGTTCAGTAGCCTGCGAAATGAAAAAACAATGAATAATGATTGCGTCTAAAATATTATGAAAATTTACTTACAGTAGCAGCAGAGCAGCTTGGTGCAAGGTCATCTTCTTCGGTCATAAACGAAACGTCTGCTACAATTCCTGCTAACCTCTATATAAAATAATTTTAGGGTTTAGTATGAAGAGATTATTAAAAACTTACAAGAGGCTCGCTAACTTCTTTTTGCCCAACCATTCTTTCGCCATTATTTCAACCACTCTTTCGTCTAAGTCCGTCAATTTGAACTTTTGAGCCCCATTTACGCTGCTTCTTTCTAATGAGTTCTTGTGGTCTTGGAACTTCTGCTTTGCCTTGCTTCTGTATAAAAGAAAAGCAAAATGTTTGAACGTTATGTATGTGAATTTAATGTACAAAACATATTCCGAATTTTACCTCATATTTATCCACGCCTTCTTCCAGTTTTCACCACTTCTAAATCCTCCTCCTAAAGCGTTCAGCCTTTCTGCCAAAGAATCCCATTGCTCAGCAAGACTTTTTGCTCCTGTGGAATTCACAAATCTTAAAAAAAAGAGTTTTAGTGTTTTGCTTCATTACACCCTTCACAAAAATGTAAAGGGTATATATAAGTTTGTGAATCCGTTTGTAATTTCTACAGTTTTTTTCTGCGACCCTATAAAGTATATATATTCTGAATCAGAATTAATGGAAAAGTCGATTAAGCGATGTCCGTCTGTCCGTCTGTCCGCTGTTGAAATACCGTTTCTGAGAAAACCATTAGACTTAGAAACTTTTTTCTTTCACCATTCTTTTGCCCCATCGATTCATGGATTTGCTACTGAAATTCAGTAATATCGGTCCACGTATAGCTGAGATATATTCACAATTCCGAAAAAAGCCATTTTTTTCAGTTTTGTATGAAAATTTTTGAAAACAAAAGTTGTTCGTTTTGCTTCAAACTTCCCACACTTATTAAGCGTGGTGACTTAAAGGCAAAAAAATTTTTTTTTTCAGATATCGGTCCATATATACCCGAGATATAGCCCAAATCAGATTTTTAATGAAAATGTCGCATAGGCGAAGCTAAATAACTTGTTTTTGCTCGAAAGCAGTAAAGCAGTGGTAATGAAATTAGGTTACATAAATATGGAAAATGAAAATTTCCGATATCGGTCCATATATACCCGAGATATAGCCTAGACCGGGGTTTTCATGGAAATGCCGCGTAAACAAACTTAAACAACTTTTTTGCGCCCAAAAGCTGTTCTGGTAATGAAATTAGGTTACATAAATATGAAAAATGAAAATTTCCGATATCGGTCCATATATACCCGAGATATAGCCCAAATCGGGTTTTTCATGAAAATATCGCGTAAGCGAAATTAAACAACTTTTTTGTGCTCAAAAGCAGTTCTGGTAATGAAATTAGGTTACATAAATATGAAAAATGAAAATTTCCGATATCGGTCCATATATACCCGAGATATAGCCCAAATCGGGTTTTTCATGAAAATATCGCGTAAGCGAAATTAAACAACTTTTTTGTGCTCAAAAGCAGTTCTGGTAATGAAACTAGGTTACATAAATATGGAAAATGAAAATTTCCGATATCGGTCCATATATACCCGAGATATAGTCTAGACCGGGGTTTTCATGAAAATGCCGCGTAAACAAACTTAAAAAACTTTTTTGGCTCAAAAGCAGTTCTGGTAATGAAATTAGGTTACATAAATATGAAAAAGGAAAATTTCCGATATCGGTCCATATATACCCGAGATGTAGCCTAGACCGGGGTTTTCATGAAAATGTCGCGTAAGCGAACTTAAACAACTTTTTTGTGCTCAAAAGCAGTTCTGGTAATGAAATAGGGTCATATAAATATGAAAAATGAAAGTTTTCGATGTCGGTCCATATATACCCAAGATATAGCCCAAATCGGGTTTTTCGTGAAAATATCGCGTAAGCGAACTTAAACAACTTTTTTGTGCTCAAAAGCAGTTCTGGTAATGAAATAAGGTTATATAAATATGGAAAATTAAAATTTTCGATATCGGTCCATATATACCCGAGATATAGCCTGAACCGATTTTTCCATTAAAATTTTTTTTCTTTTTTGCTGAAAAGCAATTCTCGTTATAAAAGAAGGTTACTAAAATACAGAAAATAGAAAATTCCGATATCGGTTCATATATAACCGAGCATATTTAGGTCACATTTTTAATATACTATACATATTCGTGATTATCGTGAAGGGTATTTTAGATTCGGCCCAGCCGAATATAATACACTCTTACTTGTTTTTTAATAATTTCAAAGTTGTTTTGCGAAAAAATTATGGAAAACGGAGAAAGTATAAATAATAAATGTGAGGTATATACATGCATGCATATGATTAGCCAGTCAATCAATGCTTTATATTCAGCATGTGAAAAAGTCAAGAGACAGAGGGGCAAATTGGGGTGCCACTGTGTTGTTACATGAGCTAAACACAGGTTCAGCTGGTTGGTTTTAACATTAAAACTATACTTTAAGTTGTGTATGAGTGAGTTAAGACTCGAGTCTTACAAATGTTGACTTTACTTGCTTTAAAGTATACTTTATTTTCAACTATGAATACAACCCATTTTTATACCCTTCACAAAAATGTAAAGGGTATATATAAGTTTGTGATTCCGTTTGTAATTTCTACAGTTTTTTTTTGCGACCCTATAAACTACAGAGGCAGAAGGGTCATGCAAATGACAGCCAGGGCTGGCCTCACCGTAGCCAACATAGGGAACACTCCTACTTTTAGACGCCCTGGAGCAGAGGGGACTATTCCAGATATTACTTTTGTTTCAGATAATTACGGGGACAAAGTTAAGGATTGGAGAGTACTGGAGATATACACGGCAAGCGATCATCAGTATATCTCATACTCATATGGGGAAGACAGAACTGTTGAAGATGACACCACGCGACGGAGACTAAGTACCAGAAAGTGGAATATTAGGAAACTGAACACTTCAGTTTTGCTGGAAGAGTTCGACAGAGGAGCACACGAAATCCAATCCAGAAAGAAATGTGGAAAGAGCTATGCGGATAATTAAACAAGCGTGTGATAAGTCAATGCCCAGAGCAAGAACGGACAACCGACGAAAGGAACCTGTGTATTGGTGGAATGAATCTATAGCGGAGGCCCGACGAGATTGCCTCCGTCAGAGACGGAAATATACAAGAGCAAGAAGAAGAGGGGAAGCAGGAAATGAGCTGTTCGGATACAAGCAGGCAAAGAAGAAACTGCGAGATGTAATATTCAACAGCAAAAAGCAGCTATGGGAAGATCTTCGAGCGGATGTAAATAACAACCCATGGGGAACTGGGTACAAGCTGGTAATGGGAAAGCTTGCGGCGAGAGCCCCAGTAGGGAACATGGATAGTGTGGCAATGGATAATATTGTGACTACGCTTTTTCCAGACCATGAAGCGCTGGAGGAATTGGTAGACACAGAAAGCCAATCGGACATATTGGAGTTCACGCGACAGGAGCTTTGGGATGCAGCGGACAAGCTGAAGGATGGCAAATCACCTGGACCAGATGGAGTACCAGCGGAAGTAATAAAGGAGTTAGCGTTTAGTCGGCCGGATATAATGCTTGCAACGTACAATGCTTGCCTACGGGAAGGAGTTTTCCCAAGGATATGGAAAAGGCAGCATCTTGTACTCATCAGCAAGCCCAAAGGTGATCCGAGCTCTCCATCTGCATATAGACCATTATGTATGTTGGACACAGCAGGAAAACTACTTGAGAGGTAAATAAAGCCACGTCTTAATGAAGCCTTGATTGCTGGAGGAGGGCTTTCTGAGAGACAGCACGGCTTTAGACTTAAAAGATACACGATTGGGGCCGTCAGTGACATCATGAAGGCAGTTGAGGCTACTCAAACGGGGTATCACTTCAGTAGACGACTGATTCTCTTAGCTGCGTTGGACGTGAAAAACGCATTTAATAGTCTTAGATGGACGGACGTACTTCAGGTCCTGGAGAGAAGATTCCGGATACCAACCTACTTGTTAAGAATCATAGGGAACTATCTTAAGGATAGGGAACTTATATATAACACTACGGAAGGTCGGAAAAGAAGGAAATTAACATCAGGCGCTGCGCAGGGTTCCATCTTGGGACCAGACCTATGGAACCTTAGCTATGATGAAATATTTCAAGTGGAAATGCCGCAGGGTAGCTTCCTGGTGGGATATGCGGACGACATCGCAGCAGTTATTAGCGCCAGAGATGTTGAGGAGGCAAAAAGAAAGCTGAGGCAAGTTATGATAAGATCGAAAGGATGGCTAGATACACATGGCCTGCAACTGGCTGAGCAGAAGACTGAGATCTTAATCCTTAGTAGACGTCATATTCCAATGGAAATTGATATACAGTTTGACGACTTGATCCTGACAACGAGGAAATTCGTGAATTATCTCGGAATTAGGCTTGACTCAAAGCTAACGTTCTCAGAATAGGTTCAGTATGCTGTTAACAAGTCTACTGGTATAACAGGACGATTAAGCCGGCTGATGGCGAACATAGGAGGCCCACTACCAGAAAAACGCAAAGTCTTAATGGAGGCATGCAATAGCATCCTTCTCTATGGAAGCGAGATCTGGGGGGAGAAAGTCAGGTTACAAAGTAGAGCAAAACCATTGTTAGCAGTGCAAAGGGTAGCTGCTTTACGGGTCACATCTGCATACCGTACTGTATCGGCGGGAGCGGTTACAGTAATAGCAGGTATGATCCCAATAGACCTACAGATCCTAGCACGAAGGAAAGCATGGATATCAAGGCAGAGTAGCCATGCAGACCTTGGTAGTATGCAGCAAATACGGGAGGAAATGTTACAGAGTTGGCAGTCTAGATGGAGTACTAACACTAGGGGTAGATGGACGGAGCGTCTCATTCCCAATATCGAGAAATGGTTTAACAGACGGCATGGCAATGTGAACTATTACCTGACTGATGGGAATGTGAACTATTACCTGCTGTCAGGCCACGGCTACTACCGGAGCTACTTATACAAAATGGGTAAATGTAACACACCCATTTGTTTATACGAAGATGAAGAAGTCCTAGACGACACACTTTCTTTAAGTGTATTCGATGGGAGGAAACTCGTAGAGAGCTGGAGATGGTAACTGGCTCAATAACAGTAGAGAATATCGTGGACATCATGATAGGGAGTGAGGCCAACTTTTTAGCGGTATCGCGATTCTGTGAAAAAGTTCTGCGGACGAAAAAGCCAGATCTGGACGCCGCAGAGCAATATTATAATCAGGATCCCAGACAAAGGATAGTGTAAAGAGAAGGGCTGATTAAGCCATTGGGAATCCACCCCGAAGCAATGCTAAGGCGGTCCCGGGGTGGAAATATTTATCCCAGGAAGAGGAGGGGGTTTTTTAGTCGGTAGGTTGCACTGTGGTGACCAGTCCGACACAAAGCGGAGGGTACGGGCCCTCTGGTCAGTGCGTAACGCATTTTTCCCCCTCGCCGAAAAAAAAAAATTATTATCATTATTATTATTATTATTATTATTATTATTATTATTATTATTATTATTATTATTATTATTATTATTATTATTATTATTATTATTATTATTATTATTATTATTATTATTATTATTATTATTATTATTATTATTATTATTATTATTATTATTATTATTATTATAGTTAACAACAGTGCTAACACTGCCAACAAAATTAATTTAACTGCTTAAGCTTTTTAATAAATGTCAATGCTCCAAACAAAATGCAGTTTAGTCGATCAAGCATTTTTTATTGTTACCATTTCAACACGCGCATCCGTTCCAATTACAAAATACCTTTCTGCATTAAATCGATGGGAAAGCAATTTTGCTGGATCAGCGTCTACATACTCGCGCATGTCGGTGCAACGTGATCGAGCAATGCAACGAGCCAAAAAGATTGATGAAGAACGGGCAGTCTTGGTTGCGCGTCGTATGTGAAAAGCCGTTTTACTAATTAATTTAATTTATTGTAAAATTTAAATATTGAAAAGAGTAATTATAAAAGGTAACAATTAATATCAAACATTTTGTTTTATTAAGTTAATCAGGCGCAGTTGGAGCGCCTTAGTAATTTTTTTAATAGGCTCAAGTGTAGATCCTTTAACTGGCGCCCGAGCAGGGACCTGAGTTAAGGTCTCTTATTAACGAAATAGAATTTCTGCGATCTCTACGGAGCACTCCAGAAACAAAATAAATTAATAACTCTCCTGCGATCTCTACGGAGCACTCCAGGATCAATAAAACAAAAAATTATAATAAAAATAAAAAAGTCACTCCTCCTTCGCCAACCGGGTATTCCTGGTGATCATTAATACACCAATCACAGAAGGTTACTTGAGCGAAAGTGAAGTCAACCGTATCCCAGTAGGTATCCGCGATTATAAAAGCGGATTTCCAAAAAGGAACCATACGGAGCTTCCGCGAGGAGAAAAATACAAAAGGTTCTCCACTTGAGCGCGTCGCGACGTTCAACCAAGGCTCAACAGCCTTTTCCTTATAAAAAAAAAAAGCAAAATAATAAGGGAAATCGCAATTTTTTTTTTTTTTTAATAAAGTTCTAATATATTTAATTTGAAAAATCAGAAAAGTGTAATACAAGGAATCTTTCCTTTTTGATGGAATACATACCGAAAAAAATTGAGCTTAAGTAAAAAATAAAAAAATATATATATAAAAAAAAAAAAAATATAATAAAAAAAAAAAAATAAAAAATATATAAGTATATGAATGAAAATTCGAAAAGAAATTGAATAAAAATATATAAAGTTTTGTAGCTCAAAGAAAATAAAAGAAAAGCTGAAATATTAAAGCTAAAATTATAAAAGTATATTCTATAAATAAAAAATAGTTCAAAAAGTGAAAAGTGTTCTGCTGCGATCAAGGATCCTCTAAGAGAAGACGGCCAAGTATCACAGGTGAGTGAATTTTGCTTTTTAACTCCTCGTTAGCCCAATTATATAATGGAAGACTTACGAAACACCGTTACGACCATGACCGGGGCCATTAATCGCTTTATGGAGCAGATTAAGTTAGTCGAGAGTAGAATAGGGAATATTGAGGCTGCTCTAGCTGATAATGCACTAAGTCGTGTTCATAGTAGATTAGAAAGGCTGGAAACAGCACGACCTATTGAGGCAATTCCTATAGAATCTGAGGAAAGACCCCTCCAGAGACCACGAACTGAGGACGATTTGAAGGATATCAGTCGTCTTCCGGATAGTGTTAAGGAGTTACGGTCTTTTGATGGGAACCCTACACAGTACATTTCATGGGTTCACTCAGTAGAAACTATTTTGAAGGATTTCGAAATAGTTAGGGAAAAACCCATTTATCGGGCAATAGTTCAAAGCATTAGACAGAAGGTTGTGGGTGCCGCAGATACGGCTTTAGTATCTTACAATGTATTCGATAATAATTGGCTTGAAATAAAAAGGGTCTTGTCGCTTCATTACGCCGATAAGCGTGATGTTCAGACATTGGAACATCAGCTTAACCAATTGTCCCAGGGATCTTCGAATGTGGACGAATTCTATTCGACGGTAAATCATCAGCTTTCCCTAATAGTCAATAAATTGAAAACGGAGTCGTATAGTGAGGAAACTATTAGGGCGCTTGTCGAAACTTATAGGAATAGATCGCTTGATATTTTTGTTCGTGGACTCAAGCCAGAACTCTCGCGAATGATCATTATACAGAGGCCAAAAACACTCCCCGAAGCGTATTCTGCCTGTTTAGAGCTGCAGAATTTGACGATGAGGAATAATATCCTCTATACGAAGACAGTCAGCAAGACTCACGAACAAACGGCTACAGATACAGGACACCGACCTGGGCCTTCTCGGCCACCAAAACCTTTCCCTATGCGGTCGGGATGGCAATCGCAAAACTTTCGGCAGAAAAATTGGCAACATAGTCATGTGCCAAATCGGGTCAGTGGTTACACTCCCTACAATAAGCCAACACCACCTCCCCGGTATCCTGCTATTAAGCACGAACCGATGGATGTGGATAGATCAATCCAATCTCGGCATGTTAATTATATAAACCATCCGAGGGCTGCGGAAAAAAGAGGTGCTTCGGAACCTCGCATTATTAATAAACAACCTAGGTTATATCACATGGAAACTTTTTCACACGAACACCAGGTGCCAGAGAGTGAGCTAGAAGAGGGAAATTATGTGGAAGAGAACGAAGGAGAAGTAAATTTTATGGAGGACAATCCTCCAGCCTTCCCTATATAGAATATAGAACGAGGAGAGGTGATGTTTTACGTTTTCTGATCGACACGGGCTCTAATAAAAACTTCTGTAGCCCACTACTATCGAGTGGTAGTATACCCTTGAATAAGCCAATAATTGTGCGATCTGTTGGTGGAAACATAAACCTCGAAAGGAAAGTTATTGGACAATTTTTTAAGTTTGTAGGCATAAGTAACCAAATTTCCTTTTATATTTTACCTGAATTAAAAACATTTGATGGAATAATCGGCGATGACACCCTTAAGGAGTTAGGCGCGGTAGTCGATAGGAAGCGAAACATTTTAACGTTAAAAAAGACCATCCAAATTCCGTTAAAAGAAAAACCGTCTGCTGAACTGAATTATATTTTGAATGAGAAGTATGCACCCGAAATTAAAGCTAGAATACAAGGTCTTATAGATAAGTATAAATCGCTTTTCGGACCTTTGGATGGGAGTGAATTAGCGTCGACGAATATCCAGGCGGAAATTAGGACCAATACTGATGAACCGATTTATACGAAAAGTTACCCATACCCGTGTATGTATGAGGGAGGAGGTCGAGAGACAAATAGAGGAATTGCTTACTGAAGGAGTTATAAGACCTTCAAAGAGCCCATACAACTCCCCAATATGGGTAGTGCCAAAAAAACCAAAGCCGAACGGTGAGAAACAGTATCGGATGGTTGTTGACTTTAAGCGTCTTAATGCAGTTACAATATCCGATACTTACCCCATCCCTGACATAACATCAACGTTAGCTAGCCTCGGAAACGCGAAATATTTCACAACCATCGATCTTACGTCAGGCTTTCACCAAATTGCTATGAACCCCAGAGATATCCCTAAAACGGCTTTTTCGACGATGAACGGCAAGTATGAATATCTAAGACTTCCCTTTGGCCTGAAGAACGCCCCAGCCATATTTCAGAGAATGATAGATGATGTCCTCCGCGAATACATAGGGAGAATTTGCTATGTGTACATAGATGATATCATTGTAATCGGAAAGGATGTTGAGGATCATATAAAAAATATAGATACCATCTTTGCGAAAATTCGTGAAGCCAACCTGAAAGTTAACCTAGATAAAACTCACTTCATGAAAACAGAAGTAGAGTTCCTGGGGTATATTGTTGGATCAGAGGGTATTAAACCTGATCCTAACAAGGTAAAGTCCATTGAGAACCTTTCGCCTCCCACAAATCTTAAGGAATTAAAAAGCTTCTTAGGTATGACCTCCTACTATAGGAGATTTATCCGCGATTACACAAAAGTTGCAAAACCCCTGACGAATTTAACCAGAGGTGAGCACGCGCAAGTAAAAGCGAGCCAGTCGAAGAAAGTACCCATTAGTCTCGAAAACGATTCTCTGAAAGCATTCCATTCATTAAAATCCTTGCTAACAACAGCCGAAGTACTATGTTTTCCAGACTTTGAAAAACCTTTCAATCTGACCACCGACGCCTCTAATTCCGCACTAGGCGCTGTACTGTCGCAGGGTGAAATCGGCAAGGATAAGCCCATAGCATTCATTTCTCGGTCGCTGAATAAAACAGAAGAAAACTACGCGACTAATGAGAAGGAGATGCTGGCAATCGTTTGGGCTCTCGATAATCTTAGAAATTATCTATATGGGGCAAAGAAAGTCAGAATCTATACTGACCATCAGCCCTTGACATTTGCACTAGGAAATAGGAATTTCAACCATAAACTGAAAAGGTGGAAGGCCCGTATAGAGGAGTACAATCACGAGTTGATTTATAAACCGGGTAAATCAAACTATGTGGCTGATGCTCTTTCTAGGTTGAAAGTTATCTCGAATCACTTGTACAATTCTGTAACAGACACGGCAAGTGAAGGCAGACTGGTAGACTCTGAAGATACACGAACTGCTTCTGAGGGTAATGTGAGTGCAGCAAGCGATACGGAAACTGCTTCAGAGGGGCGTAGGGATGATGATCTATCATCAGACGCTACAATACATAGCGCTAATCAGGATTCTACGGATTTAATACCCCACGTGGAGGCCCCCATTAATGTTTTTAAGAACCAAATCATTATAAAAATCGGCATCGACATGACAGCATATGAGGAACCACACCGTGGTTATGCATGGCACTTTATATCTTCGAGTCAATGGAGTGAAGACTCACTTACTGCTGTCTTGAAGGAAAAGCTACGGCCCAACATTGTAAATGGAATTAAGATTCCTGAAAGTTTTCTCGGGGTTATGCAGGAAATTTATATAGATCATTTCAGCCAATATAAAATCAGAATTACACAAAAGATGGTAAATGACATCACTTCGAAAGAGCGTCAGTTCGAGATTATTGAAGCTGAACACAGAAGAGCTCACCGTAATTCCAGGGAGAATAGGGAACAAATTCTGGAACAGTTTTACTTCCCCCAAATGACTGCTGCCATAAAAAAATATGTTGCTGATTGCGATGTTTGCAACCGTTGTAAATATGATAGAAAACCTCCACGACCACATCACCAAAAAACTCCTGACCCTAGGTACCCATGCGAAATCCTACACATGGATATCATGGAAATCCAAGGGCAGAAGTTTATTACACGTATTGACAAATTTACGAAATTTGCAAAATTTTTTAGTATAGGAAATAAGTCGTTATTACAAGTAAGGAAAAAATTAATTAAAGTCCTCCATTTCTTTACGGCACCCAAAATCCTCGTCACAGATAATGAGAGTAGTTTTATAAGTCCTTTAATAGAAACCTTTATCAGATCGCTGGGAATCCAGTTGTATCTCACCCCCGCACAACGAAGTGAGGTGAACGGTCAGGTTGAGAGGCTACACTCAACAATATTAGAGATCTACAGATGTCTGAGAGCTGAATATCCTGACCTGTCTGTGAAAGAATTGATTGAAATTTGTGTGGATAGATACAATAATACCATCCATTCGGTAACAAAAAAGAGACCCCGACACTTGTTTTTTAACAGATTTGTTGAAGCAAATTATGAAAGGCTTTTAATTGAACAAGAAAAGGTGAATAAGGACCTTAAACATCTGCTGAAAAGAAATATGGCAGCCCGTAATACCAGACTAAATAATAAGAGACAGAGCCCGAAGAAGTATAGAAGGGGGGACAGAATATATGTAGCAATTAAGACAATTAAAGGAAAGAATAAGGCTTTGTATAGGAAGGAAATAGTTGAAAAAGACAATAGAGTAACGGTGCTAACGAGGGGGGGAAGAAAAATTCACAAAGAGCACATTAAGAATCTAAGAGGGCCAGGTGCTCGAAAAACTTCTCCATAAACACCAGTTATCTGGCTCCTTGTTCGCGCCATGCAAACACGAAAATGCTTTTTATAAAATATAACTGAGAATATAAAATGAAAAATTAAAACAAAAAAAAAAACAAAAAAGAATTTATATATGTATGTATACATATAACCGAAAATATAATAATATTCAAAAAAAAAAAGGAAAAAAAAAAGGAAAAGAAGAAAAAGGAAGGAAAAAAAAAAAGGGTAATTTCTAAGCTAACTAACACATTTTATGAACCAACCAAGGCATCTTATATTATGGTTAAATCATTAAAAAATTTTTAAACTATTTGTTTTTCTTTTCTTTTCTTTTCTTTTCTTTCTTTAAAAAAAAAAAAAAAAAAAAAAAAAAAAAAAAAAAAAAAAAAAAAATATTGAATCAAGTAATATTCCAATTAGCCTTAATGAAATGAATAACACTTTTCCAGAACTCCTCAGTCATGTTTTTCATAATAATAACTCTACTAGCACTCGACTTCAGCTCGTATGCAAACGCGTTGCAAATCTACCAATACGAAACACCACTGGTATCATTGAAAGTTGGTCATGGATGGATAATCGATGGGAACCTTAAATTAATACACGTTATCAATTTGGAACGATACATGGAAATGACAAACAATATATCATCTCTGGTCCAGCAACACATTCCACCAAGCAAGAACAAAGAATTCATTTTGCACCACATGCAACAGATGCAAGAGCGTCTCAGCGAGCTTATTAACGTAAAAGCAAGGACACGTAGATCAATTGATTGGATTGGGTCAGCGTGGAAATGGGTGGCCGGAAGTCCGGATGCGGCAGATTGGAATACCATACTAAAAAGCCAAGAAAAGATCATATCAAACAATAATGAGCAGTACAAGATAAACAAAGAACTACTACTAACGACAAACCAAAGTATAAAAAAGATCAACGAAATCATCACTAGACTAAACAATATTACGAGCGGTAAAGACTATACCCTTATTGAACAAAACGCCATCAATGAAGTCATCATTTTGAAAGACGAAATCAACGAAATTGTCAGAGCATGTCAGTTGGCCAAGAGTGGAATTGTCAACACAAATTTACTTGATCAATCCGAGGTAAATAGAATAATTGATGAATTGGAAACGATGCCTTACGGAAATGCAATTGAAGCAGTAGAGTACGGAGTCCCATCTGTTTATACGAATGGTTTACTTTTATTGTACATTCTGTCAATACCGAAGCTTGAGAGAAACTCATATAACTTACTCCTCACAAGAGCTGCTATTACCGAGGGTAAACAAATTGACCTTGGATTCGACAGGATCCTTGTCAACGAAGCCGAGGCATACGGTATCAAGGATGCTTGTCTTTCAATTAATAATTCTACAGTATGCAAGAGATCATCAATAACCAAATTGTCAGAGAATGATTGCCTTACCCAAATTCTAAAGGGTGGATCAGCAAAGTGTAATTATAGACGAACCCAGGAAGAAATTATTGAAGTATTAAATGAAGATGTTATCTACGTAACAAATTTCATGGGATCAATTGAGTCTAAAGGCAAGAGCCAGTTTCTAAATGGCACCTATCTTCTGCAACTCTCCAATGAATCAGTAATAATAAAGAATCATACCTACTCAAGTAGCTCTATAATGACAACTCAAGCGCTACCTCCAGTACTTGCAAATATAACACATGAGGAACTGCTGTTAGACATCAAATACGTTCATGAAGTCAGCCTCAAAAATATAAACCGACTGAACAAGCTGGGAATGAGATTTAATAGCTCTATTGGGATAAATGCTATGATCGTCGGCTCAATGTTGGCATGCGTAGGGTGGCTTTGGTATCAACAAACAAAAAAACTGAATCTCCCAAAGATACAGGTCCAACTGTCAGCAAATGATCCCCAGATCTGCGGGACGCAGACATTTAAGGAGGGAGGAGTTAACAACAGTGTTAACACTGCCAACAAAATTAATTTAACTGCTTAAGCTTTTTAATAAATGTCAATGCTCCCAACAAAATGCAGTTTAGTCGATCAAGCATTTTTTATTGTTACCATTTCAACACGCGCATCCGTTCCAATTACAAAATACCTTTCTGCATTAAATCGATGGGAAAGCAATTTTGCTGGATCAGCGTCTACATACTCGCGCATGTCAGTGCAACGTGATCGAGCAATGCAACGAGCCAAAAAGATTGATGAAGAACGGGCAGTCTTGGTTGCGCGTCGTATGTGAAAAGCCGTTTTACTAATTAATTTAATTTATTGTAAAATTTAAATATTGAAAAGAGTAATTAAAAAAGGTAACAATTAATATCAAAAATTTTGTTTTATTAAGTTAATCAGGCGCAGTTGGAGCGCCTTAGTAATTTTTTTAATAGGCTCAAGTGTAGATCCTTTAACTTTATTATTATTATTATTATTATTATTATTATTATTATTATTATTATTATTATTATTATTATTATTATTATTATTATTATTATTATTATTATTATTATTATTATTATTATTATTATTATTATTATTATTATTATTATTATTATTATTATTATTATTATTATTATTATTATTATTATTATTATTATTATTATTATTATTATTATTATTATTATTATTATTATTATTATTATTATTATAATTTTGGTGGCGCATGGGTGCGAGCATGCAGGGTAAAGCGCTGGTTGCTACCCAATTGGGAGTAACCGGTTAGCGATCCTTGTCACTGCTCAAACCAAGTTGTCACACGGCCTCCTCGTGGCGCCACTGGATAGCTCTCAACAAATGTTGAGGGTGAACTAACTGTGTGACAGCGATATTGCAGATGACCCGGAATGTTTTTGGAAAATGGTAAATGGAACACAATGTGGTTTAGACAACTTTGGGTTGACACTTGCAGTATTCTGTTACCTCAATACATAAGAGTGAAATCCTATGGAAATGGCTTTCAGGCTAATGCTGCAAGTGCCCCCGTCCTACTAAAACCTGGCAAGTCTTTAGGTACGTTCGCTGTCTCGTCACCGTTAAGTTGGTGGTACAGGCGCAGTTGAGATGACTCCTGCCTTACACCTGACCCTGGCACTGTACACAGTTTCCCATAAGGAGCTGTATCAACCCTTGGTGAACTGTACGTTCGAACAGCGATAGCGGCCTAAAGTTTGGACCCGACAGTACAAAATAATTGCAAACAAAATAAACGATTAAAAAGAAAAAGAAGTAGTAGTAGAGAAGAAAGGAGGTGAAGAAACGCAAGAAGAGCCTAGCGCATTTCGAAGGCAAAGCAGAATTCTACGCTCACCGGTCGGCACACCGCAGCAGAATAATGAGGATCAAGGACCAGTCACTCCAGGCGTTAGGTCAATTACCACAACGCTTCAGCAGGCGGTTAGTAGGGAAAAGATGGGAAAAGGGAAAAAATTGGCAGGGTATGACAAGGAAACGACTCGTGACCAATCGCTTACATCGCAAGAAAAGGAATTTGTACTTACTCCTATATCAACAGCACCATCTGGCCCCGGGAGTGCGACGGAAACCCGGATCAACTCCCCAAATCAGGAGTTTATACAAAAAATGAGGACAGAAGAAGCAGCAGCAGTTTCAAGTATAAAGAAGTCCTTAGTGAAGATTAAAGCGACACTACAGAGGCAACGAAATATCAGCATGGACGTACGAGAAGGAATACAACAATTCGAGGAACTTGTATGTATCGCAGAAACTTGCAGAGTAAATTGGGTGCGGGTGGAGAATAAAAGCAGGCCAACACAGGTCAGAAAACCTGTGAACATAGAGGAAGCAGATACACCCAAGATTTGTAGCAACAATAGGACCCAGACTGCAGGAATGGGTAACGCAAAGAGGATAGCTACCAGCCCTGCTGAATCGCAGAACGCTAAGAAGAAACCACGAGAAGAGGAAAGTAGCGAATGGCAGACCGTCGAAAATAAGAAAAAACCCCTGTATAGAGAAAAACAAACGGAGAAAACGGCAAATCCCCAAAGCTTTCAACAGGGGGTAAGAAACAAGGAAGAGAACAGGGCAAATGAAAAGCGTAGGCCACCAGCAAAGAAAGCGGAGGCAATAATAACGAAGCCCAGTAAGGGAAACACTTATGCGGATGTTTCGCGAGCTTTAAGAAGCCAACCTGGGGTGCACGGCAATCACAAAGTAAAAACCATAAGGAAGACGAGAACAGGATGTCTCTTATTGGAACTCGAGAAGGGTCAACAAGTAGACCCTGGGCTACTCCGCAGAGTCAAGGACACTCTCAAGGAATCTGCAGAGATTAAAAATGTGGCGCCAAAGATCACTATAGAAGTCAGAGATCTCGACTCCTTTACTACAGTCAATGAGGTCGAGAAATCTATTCGGGACGCAGTGAAGATCACTGGTGAAACTATTGTCACCAAACTGACAAAGCCCAACAGCAGAGAACTGGTTCGGGCCTTTGTAACCGTGCCCCAGACGGTAGGTGAGGAGCTGATCAGAATAGGATATATCAAGATCGGCTGGTGTCGTGTGAGACTGAGAGGGTCCGAAAATCTTAGGAGATGTTTCAAGTGCTTTGGCACAGGTCATGAGCAGTGGAACTGCAAGGGACCCGACAGGAAAGGTCAAGGGGTATGCATTTGGTGTGGAGAAGCAGGACGCTATATGAAAGCCTGCAAGAATACACCAAAATGTTGCCTCTGTTCTGAGGCTGGACACAGCCAGGTAGAACACATAGCAGGCTCAAAGAGGTGTATGGCAACGGCAGAGGAAAAATGAAAATTTTACAAGCCAATATGAAGCAAGACGGCTGATGCACTTTTGGATCAGCTACTAATGGAGAAAAACGCTGATATAGTAGTTATCAGCGAACAATATGCGAAGACGAAGCATGGCACTTGGATCGAGGACATCAGCAAGACAGCCGCGATATGGGTACCGACGTGTAGTACCTTAAGAATTAAGGATAAGGGCTGTGGAACTGGCTTCGTCTGGATCAAAACGAATGAAATTACATACTTCAGCTGCTACTTGACACCGAATGAGGACCTGGAAGCATTTAAGGAAAAATTATACAACATTGAGGATAAGGGAGATTGGAGGATCTCTCTTGATAGGAGATTTCAATTCCCATGCATACGAATGGGGATCGCGGGTAACAAATTCCTGGGGCAGGATGGTATTGGACATGGCAGCCAGAATGGGACTAGTTGTCATGAACACAGGAAGCATCGCTACTTTCAGAAGACGGGGGTGTGAGGGAACTATCCCAGACATCACTTTGGCTTCAGAGAGCATCGCTGGCAGGGTGTTGGACTGGATGGTTCTGGAAGATTACACAGGAAGCGACCAGCAATACATTGCGTATAGTGTGGAGGACAGCAATACATATAATCAACACACTGCTGCAACATCCACGCTAAAGTGGAACGTTACAAAGCTGGATAGAAGAGCTTTTTTAAACCGTATCACGCAGGACCATGACGCGGATGGACATACAACAGATGCCAGGAATGTGGTACGTAACACTATGAAACTGATTAAAGAAGCGTGCAATGAGTCGATGCCTACTATCAGCAGAAAACATCAAAAAGAAGCGGCGTACTGGTGGACTGATGAAATTTCTGAACTTTCTGAACTCAGGCGGGTGTGCCTTAGATGCAGAAGGAAATATACCAGGGCCAGACGGACACATGATGCAATTACAGAGGCTGAGGAATATAAAAGAGCTAAGAAGAATCTGAAGAGTGCTATATTCAGGAGCAAAAAACTTAAATGGGAGGAGCTAAGATCGGACCTCAACAAGGACCCTTGGTGACTCGGATATAAGCTGGTTTTACAGAAACTTGGGGCTCGTACACCAGCAACGAACTTGAGGCAGGCCACTATGGAAAATATTGTCCGCACCCTCTTTCCTACGGGGGAGCTAGTGCGGGATAGAGGTGCAGCTCCTAATGAGGACCCACCACCACTTTTCAGTATAAATGAGTTACAAACTGCAGCGAGGTCTCTTAACAAAAGAAAGGCACCTGGTCCGGATGGTGTCCCAGCGGAAGTTCTTAAGATCATTGCAGGAGAAAAACCGCAGTTATTACTGGAAATGTACAATCGTTACCTTCAGGAAGGCGTCTCTCCGGAAGTCTGGAAAAGGCAACGACTTGTACTAATAAGTAAAAGAAAAGGAGATCCGGAATCTCCGTCGGCTTATAGACCCCTATGTATGCTGGACACTGCAGGAAAACTCTTCGAAATGCTGCTGAAACCTCGAATACACGCAGCATTGGAAAGGGCTGGAGGATTGTCATCAAGGCAACATGGCTTTAGGTCTGGGAGATCAACGATAGGTGCTATCGAAGACGTTATAGAGGGAATACGTAAGGTGCAAGTGGGAAACCATTTTTCCAGACGCATCGTCCTACTGGCAACTTTAGATGTTAGAAACGCCTTTAACAGCGCAACGTGGAATGATATGATAGATGCTCTAGAGATACGATTTAGAGCACCTACATACGTCATGAGGATGGTCCGCAGTTATCTGAAGGACCGCGTGCTCACATACGTAAATGCTGGGCAAACCCATGAGAGGCAAATAACTGCAGGAGCAGCCCAGGGCTCGATCCTAGGTCCTGAGCTATGGAATATCAGTTACGATGATATTCTCCGTACCGAGTTGCTTATTGTCACAAATAAGCACATCGCTTTGGAAGTGGACTTTCGGGTGTTGTCTGAAACGATTAGGACAAGCAGGTGGATAAAATACCTAGGCCTGAGGCTAGATTCCAGACTGACGTTCAAAACCCAGCTGGAACATGCTGCAGCAAAAGCTGCTCAGGCGACAGCTTCGCTCAACAGATTGATGGCAAACATCGGTGGACCAAGATATAGTAAAAGGAAGCTGATAATGGCAACGACACAGTCAATTTTGCTGTACGGGTGCGAAATCTGGGCAAATTCCTTGCAGACATTATACCGGAGGAAGATGTTGGCAACAGTACAGCGTACTGCTGCTCTCAGAGTAGCTTCAGCATATCGTACAGTATCAGAGCCCGCTGTTTTGGTCATAAGCGGGACTATCCCTATTGACCTCTTGGCAGAAGAGCGTAAAAAGATGTGGGAAGAGCGAGGTCAAACTGGTGAGGTAGCAACCGCAAGATCTGTACGGTCGGCCACTATGCGGAAGTGGCAAGAAAGATGGAACGACGAAACACGTGGCAGACGGACAGCGAGACTGATCATCGAGATACACAAGTGGATAAACAGAAAGCATGGTGAGATAAATTACTATATCACACAGATGCTTTCTGGACACGGGTATTTTCTAGAATACCTCCATAGAATGGGGAAGACAGATACACCGATCTGCGTTTATGGCGACGACTGCGTGGACGATGCGGAACACACATTCTTCAGATCTGACAGGTGGAGGCAGGAAATACATGCCGTAGAGGAGAATGTTGGTGAAATAACACCGAAAAACGTCGTAGAAGTTATGATGGAAAGTGAGAGGAAATGGAGTCAAATAGCGACTTATATTGAGAAGATCCTACGAGACAAGAAGCAGGATATAGACGTGGGCATGGCACGTGCAATCCGGTAGGAAAAAAGGAGGAGCCCCATCCTGAAGCAATGCGAAAGCGGTACCGGGGTGGAGACAAGGCTCAAAAAAGGGAGGGGTTTTAGTGGGTGCAAGCCCTACATACCGGATACTGTGGGGACAGTATCTGACAATGCGTTAGGCATTTCCCCTCTCCAACCGAAAAAAAATTATTATTATTATTATTATTATTATTATTATTATTATTATTATTATTATTATTATTATTATTATTATTATTGTTATAATTATTATTATTATTATTATTATTATTATTATTATTATTATTATTATTATTATTATTATTATTATTATTATTATTATTATTATTATTATTATTATTATTATTATTATTATTATTATTATTATTATTATTATTATTATACCCTTCGCAAAAATGTAAAGGGTATATATAAGTTTGTGATTCCGTTTGTAATTTCTACAGTTTTTTTTTGCGACCCTATAAAGTATATATATTCTGAATCAGAATTAATGGAAAAGTCGATTAAGCGATGTCCGTCTGTCCGTCTGTCCGCTGTTGAAATACCGTTTCTGAGAAAACCATTAGACTTAGAAACTTTTATCATTCACCATTCTTTTACCCCATCGATTCATGGGTTTGCTATTGAAATTCAGTAATATCGGTCCACGTATAGCTGAGATATATTCAAAATTCCGAAAAAAGCCATTTTTTTTTTGCAGTTTTGTATGAAAATTTTTGAAAACAAAAGTTGTTCGTTTTGCTTCAAACTTCACACACTTATTAAACATGGTGACTAAAAGACAAAAAATTTTTTTTTCAGATATCGGTCCATATATACCCGAGATATAGCCCAAATCGGATTTTAATGAAAATGTCGCATAGGCGAAGCTAAATAACTTTTTTTTTGCTCAAAAGCAGTTCTGATAATAAAATTAGGTTATATAAATATGGAAAATGAAAATTTCCGATATCGGTCCATATATACCCGAGATATAGCACAAACCGGGTTTTTCATGAAAATGTCGCGTAAGCGAACTTAAACAACTTTTTTGTGCTCAAAAGCAGTTCTGGTAATGAAATTAGGTTACATAAATATGAAAAATGAAAATTTTCGATGTCGGTCCATATATACCCGAGATATAGCCCAAATCGTGTTTTTCATGAAAATGTCGCGTAAGCGAACTTAAACAACGTTTTTGTGCTCAAAAGCAGTTCTGGTAATGAAATTAGGTTATATAAATATGGAAAATGAAAATTTCCGATATCGGTCCATATATACCCGAGATATAGCCTACACCGGGGTTTTCATGGAAATGCCGCGTAAACAAACTTAAACAACTTTTTTGCGCCCAAAAGCAGTTCTGGTAATGAAATTAGGTTACATAAATATGAAAAATGAAAATTTCCGATATCGGTCCATATATACCCGAGATATAGCCTAGAACGGGGTTTTCATGAAAATGCCGCGTAAGCGAACTTAAACAACTTTTTTGTGCTCAAAAGCAGTTCTGGTAATTAAATAAGGTTATATAAATATGGAAAATGCAAATTTCCGATATCGGTCCATATATACCCGAGATATAGCCTGAACCGATTTTTCCATTAAAATTTTTTTTTTACTGAAAAGCAGTTCTTGTTATAAAAGAAGGTTACGAAAATAGAGAAAATTAAAATTTCTGTCGGTCCATATATACCCGAGATATAGCCTGAACCGATTTTTCCATTAAAATTTTTTTTTTTTTTTTTTTTTGCTGGAAAGCAATTCTCGTTATAAAAGAAGGTTACTAAAATACAGAAAATAGAAAAATCCGATATCGGTTCATATATAACCGAGCATATTTAGGTCACATTTTTAATATACTATACATATTCGTGACTATCGTGAAGGGTATTTTAGATTCGGCCCAGCCGAATATACTACACTCTTACTTGTTATTATTATTATTATTATTATTATTATTATTATTATTATTATTATTATTATTATTATTATTATTATTATTATTATTATTATTATTATTATTATTATTATTATTATTATTATTATTATTATTATTATTATTATTATTATTATTATTATTATTATTATTATTATTATTATTATTATTATTATTATTATTATTATTATTATTATTTATTATTATTATTATTATTATTATTATTATTATTATTATTATTATTATTATTATTATTATCATTATTATTATTATTATTATTATTATTATTATTATTATTATAGTTAACAACAGTGTTAACACTGCCAACAAAATTAATTTAACTGCTTAAGCTTTTTAATAAATGTCAATGCTCCCAACAAAATGCAGTTTAGTCGATCAAGCATTTTTTATTGTTACCATTTCAACACGCGCATCCGTTCCAATTACAAAATACCTTTCTGCATTAAATCGATGGGAAAGCAATTTTGCTGGATCAGCGTCTACATACTCGCGCATGTCAGTGCAACGTGATCGAGCAATGCAACGAGCCAAAAAGATTGATGAAGAACGGGCAGTCTTGGTTGCGCGTCGTATGTGAAAAGCCGTTTTACTAATTAATTTAATTTATTGTAAAATTTAAATATTGAAAAAGAGTAATTAAAAAAGGTAACAATTAATATCAAAAATTTGTTTTATTAAGTTAATCAGGCGCAGTTGGAGCGCCTTAGTAATTTTTTTAATAGGCTCAAGTGTAGATCCTTTAACTTTATTATTATTATTATTATTATTATTATTATTATTATTATTATTATTATTATTATTATTATTATTATTATTATTATTATTATTATTATTATTATTATTATTATTATTATTATTATTATTATTATTATTATTATTATTATTATTATTATTATTATTATTATTATTATTATTATTATTATTATTATTATTATTATTATTATTATTATTATTATTATAATTTTGGTGGCGCATGGGTGCGAGCATGCAGGGTAAAGCGCTGGTTGCTACCCAATTGGGAGTAACCGGTTAGCGATCCTTGTCACTGCTCAAACCAAGTTGTCACACGGCCTCCTCGTGGCGCCACTGGATAGCTCTCAACAAATGTTGAGGGTGAACTAACTGTGTGACAGCGATATTGCAGATGACCCGGAATGTTTTTGGAAAATGGTAAATGGAACACAATGTGGTTTAGACAACTTTGGGTTGACACTTGCAGTATTCTGTTACCTCAATACATAAGAGTGAAATCCTATGGAAATGGCTTTCAGGCTAATGCTGCAAGTGCCCCCGTCCTACTAAAACCTGGCAAGTCTTTAGGTACGTTCGCTGTCTCGTCACCGTTAAGTTGGTGGTACAGGCGCAGTTGAGATGACTCCTGCCTTACACCTGACCCTGGCACTGTACACAGTTTCCCATAAGGAGCTGTATCAACCCTTGGTGAACTGTACGTTCGAACAGCGATAGCGGCCTAAAGTTTGGACCCGACAGTACAAAATAATTGCAAACAAAATAAACGATTAAAAAGAAAAAGAAGTAGTAGTAGAGAAGAAAGGAGGTGAAGAAACGCAAGAAGAGCCTAGCGCATTTCGAAGGCAAAGCAGAATTCTACGCTCACCGGTCGGCACACCGCAGCAGAATAATGAGGATCAAGGACCAGTCACTCCAGGCGTTAGGTCAATTACCACAACGCTTCAGCAGGCGGTTAGTAGGGAAAAGATGGGAAAAGGGAAAAAATTGGCAGGGTATGACAAGGAAACGACTCGTGACCAATCGCTTACATCGCAAGAAAAGGAATTTGTACTTACTCCTATATCAACAGCACCATCTGGCCCCGGGAGTGCGACGGAAACCCGGATCAACTCCCCAAATCAGGAGTTTATACAAAAAATGAGGACAGAAGAAGCAGCAGCAGTTTCAAGTATAAAGAAGTCCTTAGTGAAGATTAAAGCGACACTACAGAGGCAACGAAATATCAGCATGGACGTACGAGAAGGAATACAACAATTCGAGGAACTTGTATGTATCGCAGAAACTTGCAGAGTAAATTGGGTGCGGGTGGAGAATAAAAGCAGGCCAACACAGGTCAGAAAACCTGTGAACATAGAGGAAGCAGATACACCCAAGATTTGTAGCAACAATAGGACCCAGACTGCAGGAATGGGTAACGCAAAGAGGATAGCTACCAGCCCTGCTGAATCGCAGAACGCTAAGAAGAAACCACGAGAAGAGGAAAGTAGCGAATGGCAGACCGTCGAAAATAAGAAAAAACCCCTGTATAGAGAAAAACAAACGGAGAAAACGGCAAATCCCCAAAGCTTTCAACAGGGGGTAAGAAACAAGGAAGAGAACAGGGCAAATGAAAAGCGTAGGCCACCAGCAAAGAAAGCGGAGGCAATAATAACGAAGCCCAGTAAGGGAAACACTTATGCGGATGTTTCGCGAGCTTTAAGAAGCCAACCTGGGGTGCACGGCAATCACAAAGTAAAAACCATAAGGAAGACGAGAACAGGATGTCTCTTATTGGAACTCGAGAAGGGTCAACAAGTAGACCCTGGGCTACTCCGCAGAGTCAAGGACACTCTCAAGGAATCTGCAGAGATTAAAAATGTGGCGCCAAAGATCACTATAGAAGTCAGAGATCTCGACTCCTTTACTACAGTCAATGAGGTCGAGAAATCTATTCGGGACGCAGTGAAGATCACTGGTGAAACTATTGTCACCAAACTGACAAAGCCCAACAGCAGAGAACTGGTTCGGGCCTTTGTAACCGTGCCCCAGACGGTAGGTGAGGAGCTGATCAGAATAGGATATATCAAGATCGGCTGGTGTCGTGTGAGACTGAGAGGGTCCGAAAATCTTAGGAGATGTTTCAAGTGCTTTGGCACAGGTCATGAGCAGTGGAACTGCAAGGGACCCGACAGGAAAGGTCAAGGGGTATGCATTTGGTGTGGAGAAGCAGGACGCTATATGAAAGCCTGCAAGAATACACCAAAATGTTGCCTCTGTTCTGAGGCTGGACACAGCCAGGTAGAACACATAGCAGGCTCAAAGAGGTGTATGGCAACGGCAGAGGAAAAATGAAAATTTTACAAGCCAATATGAAGCAAGACGGCTGATGCACTTTTGGATCAGCTACTAATGGAGAAAAACGCTGATATAGTAGTTATCAGCGAACAATATGCGAAGACGAAGCATGGCACTTGGATCGAGGACATCAGCAAGACAGCCGCGATATGGGTACCGACGTGTAGTACCTTAAGAATTAAGGATAAGGGCTGTGGAACTGGCTTCGTCTGGATCAAAACGAATGAAATTACATACTTCAGCTGCTACTTGACACCGAATGAGGACCTGGAAGCATTTAAGGAAAAATTATACAACATTGAGGATAAGGGAGATTGGAGGATCTCTCTTGATAGGAGATTTCAATTCCCATGCATACGAATGGGGATCGCGGGTAACAAATTCCTGGGGCAGGATGGTATTGGACATGGCAGCCAGAATGGGACTAGTTGTCATGAACACAGGAAGCATCGCTACTTTCAGAAGACGGGGGTGTGAGGGAACTATCCCAGACATCACTTTGGCTTCAGAGAGCATCGCTGGCAGGGTGTTGGACTGGATGGTTCTGGAAGATTACACAGGAAGCGACCATCAATACATTGCGTATAGTGTGGAGGACAGCAATACATATAATCAACACACTGCTGCAACATCCACGCTAAAGTGGAACGTTACAAAGCTGGATAGAAGAGCTTTTTTAAACCGTATCACGCAGGACCATGACGCGGATGGACATACAACAGATGCCAGGAATGTGGTACGTAACACTATGAAACTGATTAAAGAAGCGTGCAATGAGTCGATGCCTACTATCAGCAGAAAACATCAAAAAGAAGCGGCGTACTGGTGGACTGATGAAATTTCTGAACTTTCTGAACTCAGGCGGGTGTGCCTTAGATGCAGAAGGAAATATACCAGGGCCAGACGGACACATGATGCAATTACAGAGGCTGAGGAATATAAAAGAGCTAAGAAGAATCTGAAGAGTGCTATATTCAGGAGCAAAAAACTTAAATGGGAGGAGCTAAGATCGGACCTCAACAAGGACCCTTGGTGACTCGGATATAAGCTGGTTTTACAGAAACTTGGGGCTCGTACACCAGCAACGAACTTGAGGCAGGCCACTATGGAAAATATTGTCCGCACCCTCTTTCCTACGGGGGAGCTAGTGCGGGATAGAGGTGCAGCTCCTAATGAGGACCCACCACCACTTTTCAGTATAAATGAGTTACAAACTGCAGCGAGGTCTCTTAACAAAAGAAAGGCACCTGGTCCGGATGGTGTCCCAGCGGAAGTTCTTAAGATCATTGCAGGAGAAAAACCGCAGTTATTACTGGAAATGTACAATCGTTACCTTCAGGAAGGCGTCTCTCCGGAAGTCTGGAAAAGGCAACGACTTGTACTAATAAGTAAAAGAAAAGGAGATCCGGAATCTCCGTCGGCTTATAGACCCCTATGTATGCTGGACACTGCAGGAAAACTCTTCGAAATGCTGCTGAAACCTCGAATACACGCAGCATTGGAAAGGGCTGGAGGATTGTCATCAAGGCAACATGGCTTTAGGTCTGGGAGATCAACGATAGGTGCTATCGAAGACGTTATAGAGGGAATACGTAAGGTGCAAGTGGGAAACCATTTTTCCAGACGCATCGTCCTACTGGCAACTTTAGATGTTAGAAACGCCTTTAACAGCGCAACGTGGAATGATATGATAGATGCTCTAGAGATACGATTTAGAGCACCTACATACGTCATGAGGATGGTCCGCAGTTATCTGAAGGACCGCGTGCTCACATACGTAAATGCTGGGCAAACCCATGAGAGGCAAATAACTGCAGGAGCAGCCCAGGGCTCGATCCTAGGTCCTGAGCTATGGAATATCAGTTACGATGATATTCTCCGTACCGAGTTGCTTATTGTCACAAATAAGCACATCGCTTTGGAAGTGGACTTTCGGGTGTTGTCTGAAACGATTAGGACAAGCAGGTGGATAAAATACCTAGGCCTGAGGCTAGATTCCAGACTGACGTTCAAAACCCAGCTGGAACATGCTGCAGCAAAAGCTGCTCAGGCGACAGCTTCGCTCAACAGATTGATGGCAAACATCGGTGGACCAAGATATAGTAAAAGGAAGCTGATAATGGCAACGACACAGTCAATTTTGCTGTACGGGTGCGAAATCTGGGCAAATTCCTTGCAGACATTATACCGGAGGAAGATGTTGGCAACAGTACAGCGTACTGCTGCTCTCAGAGTAGCTTCAGCATATCGTACAGTATCAGAGCCCGCTGTTTTGGTCATAAGCGGGACTATCCCTATTGACCTCTTGGCAGAAGAGCGTAAAAAGATGTGGGAAGAGCGAGGTCAAACTGGTGAGGTAGCAACCGCAAGATCTGTACGGTCGGCCACTATGCGGAAGTGGCAAGAAAGATGGAACGACGAAACACGTGGCAGACGGACAGCGAGACTGATCATCGAGATACACAAGTGGATAAACAGAAAGCATGGTGAGATAAATTACTATATCACACAGATGCTTTCTGGACACGGGTATTTTCTAGAATACCTCCATAGAATGGGGAAGACAGATACACCGATCTGCGTTTATGGCGACGACTGCGTGGACGATGCGGAACACACATTCTTCAGATCTGACAGGTGGAGGCAGGAAATACATGCCGTAGAGGAGAATGTTGGTGAAATAACACCGAAAAACGTCGTAGAAGTTATGATGGAAAGTGAGAGGAAATGGAGTCAAATAGCGACTTATATTGAGAAGATCCTACGAGACAAGAAGCAGGATATAGACGTGGGCATGGCACGTGCAATCCGGTAGGAAAAAAGGAGGAGCCCCATCCTGAAGCAATGCGAAAGCGGTACCGGGGTGGAGACAAGGCTCAAAAAAGGGAGGGGTTTTAGTGGGTGCAAGCCCTACATACCGGATACTGTGGGGACAGTATCTGACAATGCGTTAGGCATTTCCCCTCTCCAACCGAAAAAAAATTATTATTATTATTATTATTATTATTATTATTATTATTATTATTATTATTATTATTATTATTATTATTATTGTTATAATTATTATTATTATTATTATTATTATTATTATTATTATTATTATTATTATTATTATTATTATTATTATTATTATTATTATTATTATTATTATTATTATTATTATTATTATTATTATTATTATTATTATTATACCCTTCGCAAAAATGTAAAGGGTATATATAAGTTTGTGATTCCGTTTGTAATTTCTACAGTTTTTTTTTGCGACCCTATAAAGTATATATATTCTGAATCAGAATTAATGGAAAAGTCGATTAAGCGATGTCCGTCTGTCCGTCTGTCCGCTGTTGAAATACCGTTTCTGAGAAAACCATTAGACTTAGAAACTTTTTTCATTCACCATTCTTTTACCCCATCGATTCATGGGTTTGCTATTGAAATTCAGTAATATCGGTCCACGTATAGCTGAGATATATTCAAAATTCCGAAAAAAGCCATTTTTTTTTTGCAGTTTTGTATGAAAATTTTTGAAAACAAAAGTTGTTCGTTTTGCTTCAAACTTCACACACTTATTAAACATGGTGACTAAAAGACAAAAAATTTTTTTTTCAGATATCGGTCCATATATACCCGAGATATAGCCCAAATCGGATTTTAATGAAAATGTCGCATAGGCGAAGCTAAATAACTATTTTTTTTGCTCAAAAGCAGTTCTGATAATAAAATTAGGTTATATAAATATGGAAAATGAAAATTTCCGATATCGGTCCATATATACCCGAGATATAGCACAAACCGGGTTTTTCATGAAAATGTCGCGTAAGCGAACTTAAACAACTTTTTTGTGCTCAAAAGCAGTTCTGGTAATGAAATTAGGTTACATAAATATGAAAAATGAAAATTTTCGATGTCGGTCCATATATACCCGAGATATAGCCCAAATCGTGTTTTTCATGAAAATGTCGCGTAAGCGAACTTAAACAACGTTTTTGTGCTCAAAAGCAGTTCTGGTAATGAAATTAGGTTATATAAATATGGAAAATGAAAATTTCCGATATCGGTCCATATATACCCGAGATATAGCCTACACCGGGGTTTTCATGGAAATGCCGCGTAAACAAACTTAAACAACTTTTTTGCGCCCAAAAGCAGTTCTGGTAATGAAATTAGGTTACATAAATATGAAAAATGAAAATTTCCGATATCGGTCCATATATACCCGAGATATAGCCTAGAACGGGGTTTTCATGAAAATGCCGCGTAAGCGAACTTAAACAACTTTTTTGTGCTCAAAAGCAGTTCTGGTAATTAAATAAGGTTATATAAATATGGAAAATGCAAATTTCCGATATCGGTCCATATATACCCGAGATATAGCCTGAACCGATTTTTCCATTAAAATTTTTTTTTTACTGAAAAGCAGTTCTTGTTATAAAAGAAGGTTACGAAAATAGAGAAAATTAAAATTTCTGTCGGTCCATATATACCCGAGATATAGCCTGAACCGATTTTTCCATTAAAATTTTTTTTTTTTTGCTGGAAAGCAATTCTCGTTATAAAAGAAGGTTACTAAAATACAGAAAATAGAAAAATCCGATATCGGTTCATATATAACCGAGCATATTTAGGTCACATTTTTAATATACTATACATATTCGTGACTATCGTGAAGGGTATTTTAGATTCGGCCCAGCCGAATATACTACACTCTTACTTGTTATTATTATTATTATTATTATTATTATTATTATTATTATTATTATTATTATTATTATTATTATTATTATTATTATTATTATTATTATTATTATTATTATTATTATTATTATTATTATTATTATTATTATTATTATTATTATTATTATTATTATTATTATTATTATTATTATTATTATTATTATTATTATTATTATTATTATTATTATTATCATTATTATTATTATTATTATTATTATTATTATTATTATTATAGTTAACAACAGTGTTAACACTGCCAACAAAATTAATTTAACTGCTTAAGCTTTTTAATAAATGTCAATGCTCCCAACAAAATGCAGTTTAGTCGATCAAGCATTTTTTATTGTTACCATTTCAACACGCGCATCCGTTCCAATTACAAAATACCTTTCTGCATTAAATCGATGGGAAAGCAATTTTGCTGGATCAGCGTTTACATACTCGCGCATGTCGGTGCAACGTGATCGAGCAATGCAACGAGCCAAAAAGATTGATGAAGAACGGGCAGTCTTGGTTGCGCGTCGTATGTGAAAAGCCGTTTTACTAATTAATTTAATTTATTGTAAAATTTAAATATTGAAAAGAGTAATTATAAAAGGTAACAATTAATATCAAACATTTTGTTTTATTAAGTTAATCAGGCGCAGTTGGAGCGCCTTAGTAATTTTTTTAATAGGCTCAAGTGTAGATCCTTTAACTGGCGCCCGAGCAGGGACCTGAGTTAAGGTCTCTTATTAACGAAATAGAATTTCTGCGATCTCTACGGAGCACTCCAGGATCAATAAAACAAAAAATTATAATAAAAATAAAAAAGTCACTCCTCCTTCGCCAACCGGGTATTCCTGGTGATCATTAATACACCAATCACAGAAGGTTACTTGAGCGAAAGTGAAGTCAACCGTATCCCAGTAGGTATCCGCGATTATAAAAGCGGATTTCCAAAAAGGAACCATACGGAGCTTCCGCGAGGAGAAAAATACAAAAGGTTCTCCACTTGAGCGCGTCGCGACGTTCAACCAAGGCTCAACAGCCTTTTCCTTATAAAAAAAAAAAAGCAAAATAATAAGGGAAATCGCAATTTTTTTTTTTTTTAATAAAGTTCTAATATATTTAATTTGAAAAATCAGAAAAGTGTAATACAAGGAATCTTTCCTTTTTGATGGAATACATACCGAAAAAAATTGAGCTTAAGTAAAAAATAAAAAAATATATATATAAAAAAAAAAAAAATATAATAAAAAAAAAAAAATAAAAAATATATATATGAATGAAAATTCGAAAAGAAATTGAATAAAAATATATAAAGTTTTGTAGCTCAAAGAAAATAAAAGAAAAGCTGAAATATTAAAGCTAAAATTATAAAAGTATATTCTATAAATAAAAAATAGTTCAAAAAGTGAAAAGTGTTCTGCTGCGATCAAGGATCCTCTAAGAGAAGACGGCCAAGTATCACAGGTGAGTGAATTTTGCTTTTTAACTCCTCGTTAGCCCAATTATATAATGGAAGACTTACGAAACACCGTTACGACCATGACCGGGGCCATTAATCGCTTTATGGAGCAGATTAAGTTAGTCGAGAGTAGAATAGGGAATATTGAGGCTGCTCTAGCTGATAATGCACTAAGTCGTGTTCATAGTAGATTAGAAAGGCTGGAAACAGCACGACCTATTGAGGCAATTCCTATAGAATCTGAGGAAAGACCCCTCCAGAGACCACGAACTGAGGACGATTTGAAGGATATCAGTCGTCTTCCGGATAGTGTTAAGGAGTTACGGTCTTTTGATGGGAACCCTACACAGTACATTTCATGGGTTCACTCAGTAGAAACTATTTTGAAGGATTTCGAAATAGTTAGGGAAAAACACATTTATCGGGCAATAGTTCAAAGCATTAGACAGAAGGTTGTGGGTGCCGCAGATACGGCTTTAGTATCTTACAATGTATTCGATAATAATTGGCTTGAAATAAAAAGGGTCTTGTCGCTTCATTACGCCGATAAGCGTGATGTTCAGACATTGGAACATCAGCTTAACCAATTGTCCCAGGGATCTTCGAATGTGGACGAATTCTATTCGACGGTAAATCATCAGCTTTCCCTAATAGTCAATAAATTGAAAACGGAGTCGTATAGTGAGGAAACTATTAGGGCGCTTGTCGAAACTTATAGGAATAGATCGCTTGATATTTTTGTTCGTGGACTCAAGCCAGAACTCTCGCGAATGATCATTATACAGAGGCCAAAAACACTCCCCGAAGCGTATTCTGCCTGTTTAGAGCTGCAGAATTTGACGATGAGGAATAATATCCTCTATACGAAGACAGTCAGCAAGACTCACGAACAAACGGCTACAGATACAGGACACCGACCTGGGCCTTCTCGGCCACCAAAACCTTTCCCTATGCGGTCGGGATGGCAATCGCAAAACTTTCGGCAGAAAAATTGGCAACATAGTCATGTGCCAAATCGGGTCAGTGGTTACACTCCCTACAATAAGCCAACACCACCTCCCCGGTATCCTGCTATTAAGCACGAACCGATGGATGTGGATAGATCAATCCAATCTCGGCATGTTAATTATATAAACCATCCGAGGGCTGCGGAAAAAAGAGGTGCTTCGGAACCTCGCATTATTAATAAACAACCTAGGTTATATCACATGGAAACTTTTTCACACGAACACCAGGTGCCAGAGAACGAAGGAGAAGTAAATTTTATGGAGGACAATCCTCCAGCCTTCCCTATATAGAATATAGAACGAGGAGAGGTGATGTTTTACGTTTTCTGATCGACACGGGCTCTAATAAAAACTTCTGTAGCCCACTACTATCGAGTGGTAGTATACCCTTGAATAAGCCAATAATTGTGCGATCTGTTGGTGGAAACATAAACCTCGAAAGGAAAGTTATTGGACAATTTTTTAAGTTTGTAGGCATAAGTAACCAAATTTCCTTTTATATTTTACCTGAATTAAAAACATTTGATGGAATAATCGGCGATGACACCCTTAAGGAGTTAGGCGCGGTAGTCGATAGGAAGCGAAACATTTTAACGTTAAAAAAGACCATCCAAATTCCGTTAAAAGAAAAACCGTCTGCTGAACTGAATTATATTTTGAATGAGAAGTATGCACCCGAAATTAAAGCTAGAATACAAGGTCTTATAGATAAGTATAAATCGCTTTTCGGACCTTTGGATGGGAGTGAATTAGCGTCGACGAATATCCAGGCGGAAATTAGGACCAATACTGATGAACCAATTTATACGAAAAGTTACCCATACCCGTGTATGTATGAGGGAGGAGGTCGAGAGACAAATAGAGGAATTGCTTACTGAAGGAGTTATAAGACCTTCAAAGAGCCCATACAACTCCCCAATATGGGTAGTGCCAAAAAAACCAAAGCCGAACGGTGAGAAACAGTATCGGATGGTTGTTGACTTTAAGCGTCTTAATGCAGTTACAATATCCGATACTTACCCCATCCCTGACATAACATCAACGTTAGCTAGCCTCGGAAACGCGAAATATTTCACAACCATCGATCTTACGTCAGGCTTTCACCAAATTGCTATGAACCCCAGAGATATCCCTAAAACGGCTTTTTCGACGATGAACGGCAAGTATGAATATCTAAGACTTCCCTTTGGCCTGAAGAACGCCCCAGCCATATTTCAGAGAATGATAGATGATGTCCTCCGCGAATACATAGGGAGAATTTGCTATGTGTACATAGATGATATCATTGTAATCGGAAAGGATGTTGAGGATCATATAAAAAATATAGATACCATCTTTGCGAAAATTCGTGAAGCCAACCTGAAAGTTAACCTAGATAAAACTCACTTCATGAAAACAGAAGTAGAGTTCCTGGGGTATATTGTTGGATCAGAGGGTATTAAACCTGATCCTAACAAGGTAAAGTCCATTGAGAACCTTTCGCCTCCCACAAATCTTAAGGAATTAAAAAGCTTCTTAGGTATGACCTCCTACTATAGGAGATTTATCCGCGATTACACAAAAGTTGCAAAACCCCTGACGAATTTAACCAGAGGTGAGCACGCGCAAGTAAAAGCGAGCCAGTCGAAGAAAGTACCCATTAGTCTCGAAAACGATTCTCTGAAAGCATTCCATTCATTAAAATCCTTGCTAACAACAGCCGAAGTACTATGTTTTCCAGACTTTGAAAAACCTTTCAATCTGACCACCGACGCCTCTAATTCCGCACTAGGCGCTGTACTGTCGCAGGGTGAAATCGGCAAGGATAAGCCCATAGCATTCATTTCTCGGTCGCTGAATAAAACAGAAGAAAACTACGCGACTAATGAGAAGGAGATGCTGGCAATCGTTTGGGCTCTCGATAATCTTAGAAATTATCTATATGGGGCAAAGAAAGTCAGAATCTATACTGACCATCAGCCCTTGACATTTGCACTAGGAAATAGGAATTTCAACCATAAACTGAAAAGGTGGAAGGCCCGTATAGAGGAGTACAATCACGAGTTGATTTATAAACCGGGTAAATCAAACTATGTGGCTGATGCTCTTTCTAGGTTGAAAGTTATCTCGAATCACTTGTACAATTCTGTAACAGACACGGCAAGTGAAGGCAGACTGGTAGACTCTGAAGATACACGAACTGCTTCTGAGGGTAATGTGAGTGCAGCAAGCGATACGGAAACTGCTTCAGAGGGGCGTAGGGATGATGATCTATCATCAGACGCTACAATACATAGCGCTAATCAGGATTCTACGGATTTAATACCCCACGTGGAGGCCCCCATTAATGTTTTTAAGAACCAAATCATTATAAAAATCGGCATCGACATGACAGCATATGAGGAACCTCACCGTGGTTATGCACGGCACTTTATATCTTCGAGTCAATGGAGTGAAGACTCACTTACTGCTGTCTTGAAGGAAAAGCTACGGCCCAACATTGTAAACGGAATTAAGATTCCTGAAAGTTTGCTCGGGGTTATGCAGGAAATTTATATAGATCATTTCAGCCAATATAAAATCAGAATTACACAAAAGATGGTAAATGACATCACTTCGAAAGAGCGTCAGTTCGAGATTATTGAAGCTGAACACAGAAGAGCTCACCGTAATTCCAGGGAGAATAGGGAACAAATTCTGGAACAGTTTTACTTCCCCCAAATGACTGCTGCCATAAAAAAATATGTTGCTGATTGCGATGTTTGCAACCGTTGTAAATATGATAGAAAACCTCCACGACCACATCACCAAAAAACTCCTGACCCTAGGTACCCATGCGAAATCCTACACATGGATATCATGGAAATCCAAGGGCAGAAGTTTATTACATGTATTGACAAATTTACGAAATTTGCAAAATTTTTTAGTATAGGAAATAAGTCGTTATTACAAGTAAGGAAAAAATTAATTAAAGTCCTCCATTTCTTTACGGCACCCAAAATCCTCGTCACAGATAATGAGAGTAGTTTTATAAGTCCTTTAATAGAAACCTTTATCAGATCGCTGGGGATCCAGTTGTATCTCACCCCCACACTTTCTAGTTGTGATTGGTAGCGTGCGGACGTGTATTTTTCATACGGAAAGTTTTTGGCGGTTTACACTAAAATTAAAGTGGTTAAAAGTGCGTATAAAAATGAAATTTGATATTTCGATAGAAAATTTTGTCGCGAGTGTCGTGGTGAAATTTTTATTAAAATCGGACAATCGGGTAAAAAGTTATAGACGTTTTAGTGAACGCATATCTTTTACTAAGTGTTTGTGTGGGTGTTTTGCACAAGCAGAAGCCAAATACACAGGTTTTTGGTTACATACATTTTTTTTTAGATTGCATTAAAATTGCTTATAAGAGCAAATTTGTATGTATTTTGGATTTTTTCCATATGCCGCCTTAGTGCGAAAATTGAAGTTGCCGTGTTGCTCCCGGGATTGTACCGGGGAAAGTGAGGAGATTTTGGCGATTTCTGGACCCGATTTTGGGAATTTCCAAAAAAACTCGGAACCGGTTCGCTAACCGGTTCGGAACCGGTTTTTTCATATTCGGTGCATGTTTTTGCCGTGGAACGTGTATTTGGACTGTTTGCGCTCGTTTTGGACTCGGTCATACGAGTTCTCATCCGGTTTTTCGTCGGTTTTACCGGTTTTATTAACCGGTTTTACGGTTTTAACCGGTTTTTGCCCGTCTTTTCGTGGTTTTTGGCTGATTTTTTGCCGATTTTTTGCGGTTTTTGACCGGTTTTTGGCGCTTTTTGCCGGTTTTATTGGACTTTTTGCCCATATTGATTGCGTATTCGCTACGCGATCTAAGTTTCAACGTTCCTGCCGGTTTTTAGTGGCTGTGTAGCTGGTATTTACACGACAGGAGCAGTTTTTCTTGGCATTTTTCGCCGATTTTTGGCTGATTTGCTGAGCTTTTTATTATTTCTTTTGGTGACGTTTCCTGCCGGATTTTAGTGGCTGTTGCTGGAATTACTTCGACAGGGAAGAGTAGTTGGTGGTTGCATCATGCCACCGGCTAGTAAGAGGAAGGGCGAAAAGCCAAAAGCGAAGGGTGACGCAAGTGACGTCACGACGGATGACCCGAGGGCGCCTCCGCCGTTTGTGCCTCCCAAGATACGGCACACGGAGTCGGAATATTCGTCGACTGAGGATGGGGAGATGGCCAGGAAGGTGAAGATAGTGTCCCCAAAGGCCAAGCGAGGCAGGACCATGGCTATTGTGGAGTACCCGGCTCCTAGTGGGGCGAGTTTCATGGGGAGCGAATCGGGTGCTTCTGGTGCGGTAGCTGTTTCTGAAGTGCCATTAGGTGATGAAGTGGTGGTAACCGCTATTGAAGAGCTGAGTGAAGGTGCGGTATTGACGGGCAAGCAAGAGAGGGCATCCCGAAGCAAGAAGAAGAAGAAGATGGAAGCGGAGGGTGTAATTGTGGCGATGAAGAAAGTTACGGATAGGGTAATGGAATTAGTAATGGCTGATGAGGTGGGGAGACTGGTTGCGCGCAAGATCGCTAAAGAGGTAGGCGAGTACGAAGTGCTCTTGATGGGGTTGGTGGCGGAGAACGAGCGCCTTAGGGGAAGGTTGGAAGCAGGATCCGCGGTGGTTCCGGTTGATCCGGTAGCTGTACAGCGTGCTGTACCCCCAGCTGGTCGGAGAGCTGCGGCAAGGACCCAAGAGGTGGTGGCACCCGTTTCGTACCCAGCACTAGCGCTGGTGAGGCCTGTGGAGACCTGGTCGGTGGTCGTGAAGAGCAAGGCGGGTAAGAGCGCCAAAGAGGTGGTGGAGAAGGTGGTTGGTGAGGTTGGACCGACGCTGGGGGTAAGAGTGCATGAAGTGAGGGCAACAAAGGAGGGTGCTGTTATTCGCACGCCATCGGAGGCTGAACGGCGAAAGGTGGCAGAAAATAAGAAGTTCGCCGAAGTGGGACTAGAGGTAGCTGTAAAGGATAAACTGGGGCCAAAGATTGTGGTGCAGCGTGTGCATAAGGAAATATCTCCGGATGAGTTCATGGAGGAATTATACTCCATGAACCTCGGGGAGATGATGGCTCCTGGCGAGTATAAAAGAGCCGTCCGACTGGTGAGCGTACCCTGGAAGGTGGAGGAGGGCACGGTTAATGTGACCCTAGAATGCACGTCGAGGGTTGCGGAACATTTAAGATCTACGGGTGCTTACGTGAAGTGGTTCCGATTCGCGGTCAGGACGCTGGACCCTATTCCGGCGTGCTACAGGTGCCTAGGTTTTGACCACAGGGTGCGAGAATGCAAGTTCCAGTCGGACGTGTGTAGAAGATGTGGAGACGCTGGCCACTGGGCGAGCCGATGCCCCAACGAGCTGAGGTGCAGGAACTGTGCGTTCAAGGGACTGCAGGCGGATCATATGATGATGTCTGCAGCGTGCCCGGTCTATGCGACCATGGTTGCTAGGGTGAACGCTCGTCATTGAGATGGATACCGCGGTTGTAATACAGCAAAACCTTCAGAAGTCGTACGTGGCCACGTGCGAACTTGGGCAGGCGATGCGGCGACGGGTTGCGGCTGTTGCCTTAGTGCAGGAGCCGTACCTCCGGTTTGGTGACATCAGGGGGCTTCCTGGGGGTATGCGGGTTTTCCCCGATTTGGAGGGGAACTCTGCGGTAGTGGTGGATGACCCGGGGGTCGATTGTAAGGTCGTGAGCTGTACCCGGTGGGGGGTCTGCGTTGCTGTACAGGGGGAGTTTGGGCGGGTGCTCTTTGCAAGCCTGTATTGCAGGTTTGCCGTCCCTTTGGAGCCGTACATTCGGTACATGGATACGGTCCTACTCCTAGCGAGTAGTGCACCCGTTATTCTAGGCCTGGATGCAAATGCATGTTCCTCTATGTGGTTCAGTAAAATGCCCAGGCATGCGCCTGGTCATATGAACCACACTAGAGGAATCATGCTCGGCGAATGGCTGGTCACAGTTGGTGCTTCGGTGTTAAACGAGGCTAGTGATCTGTACACGTTTGACGCTCCACAGGGCCGCAGCGATATCGATGTGACAATTGCCAATAACTTGGCGTTGTCATACTTCGACTTCAGCTGGAGGGTATGTGACAACGCTGGTGTGAGTGATCATAATCTCATTGAGATTCGGTTCACTTATCGCCGGCGGAGTTGGATATCTGGGTCACCTCGCGGGTGGCGTAAAAGGGACATAGACTGGGGCGGTTACGCGAATAGTGTTAGGGCGGCTGCTATGGTACAGCCTATAGATGAATTCAGGGAATTGGGTATAGACGCTCAGGTTGGCCAGATTGACGACTGGATGTGCGCGGTGAATGATGCGCTGCTTGGCCGAGCCCGTCCGGGTAGGCCAAGAAAAGTCAAGTGGTGGACCGATGAACTGGATCTGATGCGGAGGAGTGTCAGGCGCCTCAGGAAGAGATTCCAGAGGGCCCGGCAGTCTAACGCAGATGATCTAGCTACTCGTAAGGTTGAATATCTGGCTAGCCTGAGGGAATATAAGGGTAGAATTTGTAGGGTAAAAGAAGACGAGTGGAGGGAATTCGTGCGTGAAAATAGGGACGATCCTTGGGGTCGTGTCTATCGCGTTTGTTCGGGTCGACACAGGCGTTTAGAAGTAGGAAGCCTCCAGGTTGACAATGTAACATTGTCTTCCTGGAGCGATATTATGGGCGCGTTGTTGGGGGTTTTCTTTCCGGTTGTACGGGCGGGCGGTAGCTCTCCTCTCATTAGTGAGGGAGCCGCCCCTCCTGCGCTGGAGAGATCCAAAATAGAGGTTTGTGTCCATAGGGTCAAGAGTAGGAAATCTCCGGGTATAGACGGTATGACTGGAGAGATGTGTAAAAGCATCTGGAAGGCCATACCGGAATACCTGGAGTCAATATTTGCGAAGTGTCTCAGTGAGGGCTACTTCCCTGAGGCTTGGAAGAAGGCACGTGTTGTGGTGCTCTTAAAGTCCCCCGGAAAAGTGAGGACTGATCCTCGCTCTTATAGGGGCATTAGTCTTCTTCCAGTGCTTGGAAAAGTACTGGAGGGGATAATGGTCTTTCGACTGAAAGAGTGTCCGGGTGCAGCACTGTCTGAATTCCAGTTCGGTTTCAGGGAGGGGAGGTCTGTTGACGATGCCTGGCTGCATGTTAAGTCAAGTGTTGCTAGCTCTGCGGAAAGATATGTACTGGGACTCTTCGTAGACTTCAAGGGTGCGTTTGACAATCTCCTGTGGAGTGTAGTTCTCGATAGACTACGTAGTGTGGGCTGTCGGGAGCTCGCTCTATGGGAGAGTTACTTCTGCGGTAGGAAAGCCTGTGTGGTGGGCGCCAGAGACACGGTTTGGAGGGACGTTGTACGCGGCTGTCCGCAGGGGTCCATCTGTGGTCCATTTTTATGGAACCTCATGATGGATTCCCTGCTGAGGTCGTTGCAGCGTGACTTCAAAGTGTGTGCATATGCGGATGACTTGCTCATCTTGGTTGAAGGACAGTCTCGTGCTGATCTGGAAAGCCGGGGTGAGAGGGCCATGCGTGTTGTGCGCGAGTGGGGCGATAGTGTGGGTGTGGAGGTGGCTATGGACAAGACCGTGGCAATGCTGCTGAAAGGCAGGTTGTCTCGGGGTCGTCCACCACTCGTTCGCTCTGGCGGCATTAGTCTCCGGTATGCGACGGAAGTCAAATACCTGGGAATAATGGTGAGTGAGAGGTTGAACTTTATGGTTCACCTCTCATATGTGAGGGACAGGCTTACTGCTGTAGTAGGTAAAGTTAGGCGCATCCTTAGAAGTGAATGGGGCCTCAGCAGGCGGGCTACTCGTGCCATATATGGTGGACTGTTTGTTGCATGCGCAGCTTATGGTGCACCTGTGTGGTACGAGACAGTCATGATTGTTGTTGGCCGCAATAAGATAGAGTCCGCCCAGAGAACTGCGATGCTTGCTTGCATGCCAGTTTGTAGGACGGTGTCAACAGATGCTCTACAGGTCTTGCTGGGGGTGGCTCCCCTTGATCTGGAGGTGATTCGCCGTGCCCAGTCCGACCCGGTCAGATCAAGGCGCTCCTTTGGGAACGTCTTGTGTCTGCCTGGCGGGCGCGATAGGCGAATAGTACAAAGGGGCGAGCAACGCACGAATTCATTCGCGAGGCTGATTTTGTTGTGGGACGGCCGGAATTTGGCTTCAGTCTCAGTACGGGCTTCTTGTTTACGGGACATGGTTCCCTCAATGCATTTTTGCATAAGAGGGGCCTGTCCGAGACTGCGCTGTGCAGATGTGGTGAGAGCCCTGAGGACTGGAGACACGTTCTGGTCGAATGCCATCTTTATGATGACATTAGGGATCTAGAGGGAATGGGCGTAGTAGGGGCGGGCGACCATTGGGATTTCAGTAGGGTTTTGGCGGTCGGCGCGTCTTTTGACGCGTTGGGCGCGTATGCCCGTGAGGTCTTTAGGCGGAGACCAAGGTAGGGAGGGTAGCCTCCCTGTTGTTGCCATTTCCGGAACCGTCGTTTGTTGAACTGCAGGTTCGCGCGTGACTGTGTGCGTCTCTCGTCGGCGGAGTTGGTTGCAGTTGTGGTTGAAGTCTTAGTGTAGGTAACCATGAGGAGCATAGAGCGCAGTTCCTGTGCCCTGTGCTGTTCCTGGTGTCATGTACTTTGCTGTGTGTTGTTTGCTGGTTGCTGTTTGCTGTGTTGCTAGTTGCTGTCTGCTGTTTTGTTTTGATGTCGCAGGGTTGCTGGCAACGTTGTTTTTGTTTGTAAGTCCTTCCGTGAGGGGGGTCATGTCTAATTGTTGTTTTTTGTTTTGTTCGTGTTGTAAAGGGCTGGGCCACAGAGGGGTGGCCAATGTACTCATCCGTGAGGATGAATGTTGAATGTTTTTGTTGTTTTTGTTTATTGTGCCTTGTGCCCGTGTGTGTTTTGTGTTGCAGGTGATGCAGTTTGTACGTTGAGTGGCTGCTGTTTTGCTGTTGTCGCTGACGTTCCTGTTGTTCCTGTTTCATGTTGCTGTTTGCTGTTATTGCTGTGTTCCTGTGTGCTGTTTACTGTAAGTATGGTTGCAGGGGGTCACCAGTCCCCGAGCCGTTTGGGGCTCTACTGGTAGTAGTCCTTGATCTACGAAGTCTGACCGGAGACTTAAATCTGGTACCACGGGAACCGGGAGCCCCAGGAACTTGTTCCTGCCCGGTTATGGTGCGGCCCTTCGGGGAGTATCGTGGTGGTTGTGGTTTAAACCCAAATCGCGGGGAGAGTTCATTTGAGCTCGATGTGGAGTTGCATTGCGACCGGGTGCCGTGACCCAAAGATCGGAAGGAGTTTTAGAAAGGCTCCGCTCCTAACCAAGGGGGAGATCATGTCCAAACAACATGAGATCGAATTGGTACTCATGCATGGCAGTTTGTCATGTATGGGGGCGCTGGTAGACGCATTGTATTCACCCGGTCTAAAGATCACCGTGGGGTAAGGCCACAATGGCAGGTACCCACGTAAATCGTTTTCACAACTGTATCTCACCCCCGCACAACGAAGTGAGGTGAACGGTCAGGTTGAGAGGCTACACTCAACAATATTAGAGATCTACAGATGTCTGAGAGCTGAATATCCTGACCTGTCTGTGAAAGAATTGATTGAAATTTGTGTGGATAGATACAATAATACCATCCATTCGGTAACAAAAAAGAGACCCCGACACTTGTTTTTTAACAGATTTGTTGAAGCAAATTATGAAAGGCTTTTAATTGAACAAGAAAAGGTGAATAAGGACCTTAAACATCTGCTGAAAAGAAATATGGCAGCCCGTAATACCAGACTAAATAATAAGAGACAGAGCCCGAAGAAGTATAGAAGGGGGGACAGAATATATGTAGCAATTAAGACAATTAAAGGAAAGAATAAGGCTTTGTATAGGAAGGAAATAGTTGAAAAAGACAATAGAGTAACGGTGCTAACGAGGGGGGGAAGAAAAATTCACAAAGAGCACATTAAGAATCTAAGAGGGCCAGGTGCTCGAAAAACTTCTCCATAAACACCAGTTATCTGGCTCCTTGTTCGCGCCATGCAAACACGAAAATGCTTTTTATAAAATATAACTGAGAATATAAAATGAAAAATTAAAACAAAAAAAAAAAACAAAAAAGAATTTATATATGTATGTATACATATAACCGAAAATATAATAATATTCAAAAAAACAAGTATAAGTGTAGTATATTCGGCTGGGCCGAATCTAAAATACCCTTCACGATAGTCACGAATATGTATAGTATATTAAAAATGTGACCTAAATATGCTCGGTTATATATGAACCGATAGCGGAATTTTCTATGTTCTGTATTTTAGTAACCTTCTTTTATAACGAGAATTGCTTTTCAGCAAAAAAAAAAAAATTTTTTTTAATGGAAAAATCGGTTCAGGCTATATCTCGTCTATATATGGACCGATATCGAAAATTTTAATTTTCCATATTTATATAACCTAATATCATTACCAGAACTGCTTTTGAGCACAAATAATTGTTTAAGTTCGCTTACGCGATATTTTCATGAAAAACCCGATTTAGGCTATATCTCGGGTATATATGGACCGATATCAGAAATTTTAATTTTCTCTATTTTCGTAACCTTCTTTCATAACAAGAACTGCTTTTCAGCAAAAAAAAAAAATGTTATTGGAAAAATCGGTTCAGGCTATATCTCGAGTATATATGGACCGATATCGGATATTTTCTTTTTCCATATTTATATGACCCTATTTCATTACCAGAACTGTTTTTAAGCAAAAAAAGATGTCTAAGTTCACTTACGCGACATTTTCATTAAAACCGCAGTTTAGGCTATATCTCGGGTATATATGGACCGATATCGGAAATTTTCATTTTCCATACCTATATAACCTTATTTTGCTATTAGAACCGCTTTTAAGCAAAAAAGTTGTTTTAGTTCGCTTACGCCGCGTATTCATGAAAAACCCGGTTTAGGCTATATCTCGGGTATATATGGACCGATATCGAAAACTTTCATTTTTCATATTTATGTAACCTAATTTCATTACCAGAACTGCTTTTGAGCACAAAAAAGTTGTTTAAGTTCGCTTACGCGGCATTTTCATGAAAACCCCGGTCTAGGCTATATCTCGGGTATATATGGACCGATATCGAAAATTTTCATTTTTCATATTTATATGACCCTATTCCATTACCAGAACTGCTTTTGAGCACAAAAAAGTTGTTTAAGTTCGCTTACGCGACATTTTCATGAAAAACCCGATTTGAGCTATATCTCGGGTATATATGGACCGACATCGGAAATTTTCATTTTCCGTATTTATGTAATCTTATTTCATTATCAGAACTGCTTTTGAGCAAAAAAAAGTTGTTTAAGATCGCTTACGCGACATTTTCATGAAAAACCCGATTTGGGCTATATCTCGGGTACATATGGACCGATATTGGAAATTTTCATTTTTCATATTTATGTAACCTAATTTCATTACCAGAACTGCTTTTGAGCACAAAAAAGTTGTTTAAGTTCGCTTACGCGGCATTTTCATGAAAACCCCGGTATAGGCTATATCTCTGGTATATATAGACCGATATCGACAATTTTCATTTTCCATACTTATATAACTTTATTTCATTACTAGAACTGCTTTTGAGCAAAAAAAAGTTGTTTAAGATCGCTTATGCGACATTTTCATGAAAAACCCGATTTGGGCTATATCTCGGGTACATATGGACCGATATCGGAAATTTTCATTTTCCATATTTATGTAACCTAATTTTATTACCAGAAGCGCTTTTGAGCACAAAAAAGTTGTTTAAGTTCGCTTACGCGGCATTTTCATGGAAACCCCGGTTTGAGCTATATCTCGGGTATATATGGACCGATATCGGAAATTTTCATTTTCCATATTTATGTAACCTAATTTTATTACCAGAACTGCTTTTGAGCAAAAAAAAGTTATTTAGCTTCGCCTGTGCGACATTTTCATTAAAATCCGATTTGGGCTATATCTCGGGTATATATGGACCGATATCTGAAAAAAAAAATTTTTGTCTTTTAGTTATTATGCTTAATAAGTGTGTGAAGTTTGAAGCAAAACGAACAACTTTTGTTTTCAAAAATTTTCATACAAAAATGCAAAAAAAAAATGGCTTTTTTCGGAATTTTGAATATATCTCAGCTATACGTGGACCGATATTACTGAATTTCAATAGCAAACCCATGAATCGATGGGGTAAAAGAATGGTGAAAGAAAAAAGTTTCTAAGTCTTATGGTTTTCTCAGAAACGGTATTTCAACAGCGGACAGACGGACAGACGGACAGACGGACAGACGGACATCGCTTAATCGACTTTTCCATTAATTCTGATTCAGAATATATATACTTTATAGGGTCGCAAAAAAAAACTGTAGAAATTACAAACGGAATCACAAACTTATATATACCCTTTACATTTTTGTGAAGGGTATAAAAAGGAAAAAAAAAAAAGGAAAAGAAGAAAAAGGAAGGAAAAAAAAAAAAAAGGGTAATTTCTAAGCTAACTAACACATTTTATGAACCAACCAAGGCATCTTATATTATGGTTAAATCATTAAAAAATTTTTAAACTATTTGTTTTTCTTTTCTTTTCTTTTCTTTTCTTTCTTTAAAAAAAAAAAAAAAAAAAAAAAAAAAAAAAAAAAAAAAAAAAAAAAAATATTGAATCAAGTAATATTCCAATTAGCCTTAATGAAATGAATAACACTTTTCCAGAACTCCTCAGTCATGTTTTTCATAATAATAACTCTACTAGCACTCGACTTCAGCTCGTATGCAAACGCGTTGCAAATCTACCAATACGAAACACCACTGGTATCATTGAAAGTTGGTCATGGATGGATAATCGATGGGAACCTTAAATTAATACACGTTATCAATTTGGAACGATACATGGAAATGACAAACAATATATCATCTCTGGTCCAGCAACACATTCCACCAAGCAAGAACAAAGAATTCATTTTGCACCACATGCAACAGATGCAAGAGCGTCTCAGCGAGCTTATTAACGTAAAAGCAAGGACACGTAGATCAATTGATTGGATTGGGTCAGCGTGGAAATGGGTGGCCGGAAGTCCGGATGCGGCAGATTGGAATACCATACTAAAAAGCCAAGAAAAGATCATATCAAACAATAATGAGCAGTACAAGATAAACAAAGAACTACTACTAACGACAAACCAAAGTATAAAAAAGATCAACGAAATCATCACTAGACTAAACAATATTACGAGCGGTAAAGACTATACCCTTATTGAACAAAACGCCATCAATGAAGTCATCATTTTGAAAGACGAAATCAACGAAATTGTCAGAGCATGTCAGTTGGCCAAGAGTGGAATTGTCAACACAAATTTACTTGATCAATCCGAGGTAAATAGAATAATTGATGAATTGGAAACGATGCCTTACGGAAATGCAATTGAAGCAGTAGAGTACGGAGTCCCATCTGTTTATACGAATGGTTTACTTTTATTGTACATTCTGTCAATACCGAAGCTTGAGAGAAACTCATATAACTTACTCCTCACAAGAGCTGCTATTACCGAGGGTAAACAAATTGACCTTGGATTCGACAGGATCCTTGTCAACGAAGCCGAGGCATACGGTATCAAGGATGCTTGTCTTTCAATTAATAATTCTACAGTATGCAAGAGATCATCAATAACCAAATTGTCAGAGAATGATTGCCTTACCCAAATTCTAAAGGGTGGATCAGCAAAGTGTAATTATAGACGAACCCAGGAAGAAATTATTGAAGTATTAAATGAAGATGTTATCTACGTAACAAATTTCATGGGATCAATTGAGTCTAAAGGCAAGAGCCAGTTTCTAAATGGCACCTATCTTCTGCAACTCTCCAATGAATCAGTAATAATAAAGAATCATACCTACTCAAGTAGCTCTATAATGACAACTCAAGCGCTACCTCCAGTACTTGCAAATATAACACATGAGGAACTGCTGTTAGACATCAAATACGTTCATGAAGTCAGCCTCAAAAATATAAACCGACTGAACAAGCTGGGAATGAGATTTAATAGCTCTATTGGGATAAATGCTATGATCGTCGGCTCAATGTTGGCATGCGTAGGGTGGCTTTGGTATCAACAAACAAAAAAACTGAATCTCCCAAAGATACAGGTCCAACTGTCAGCAAATGATCCCCACATCTGCGGGACGCAGACATTTAAGGAGGGAGGAGTTAACAATAGTGTTAACACTGCCAACAAAATTAATTTAACTGCTTAAGCTTTTTATACCCTTCACAAAAATGTAAAGGGTATATATAAGTTTGTGATTCCGTTTGTAATTTCTACAGTTTTTTTTGCGACCCTATAAAGTATATATATTCTGAATCAGAATTAATGGAAAAGTCGATTAAGCGATGTCCGTCTGTCCGTCTGTCCGTCTGTCCGCTGTTGAAATACCGTTTCTGAGAAAACCATTAGACTTAGAAACTTTTTTCATTCACCATTCTTTTACCCCATCGATTCATGGGTTTGCTATTGAAATTCAGTAATATCGGTCCACGTATAGCTGAGATATATTCAAAATTCCGAAAAAAGCCATTTTTTTTTTGCAGTTTTGTATGAAAATTTTTGAAAACAAAAGTTGTTCGTTTTGCTTCAAACTTCACACACGTATTAAGCATGGCGACTAAAAGACAAAAAATTTTTTTTTCAGATATCGGTCCGTATATACCCGAGATATAGCCCAAATCGGATTTTTAATGAAAATTTCGCATAGGTGAAGCTAAATAACTTTTTTTTGCTCAAAAGCAGTTCTGGTAATTATATAAGGTTACATAAATATGAAAAATGAAAATTTTCGATATCGGTCCATATATACCCGAGATATAGCCTAGACCGGGGTTTTCATGAAAATGCCGCGTAAGCGAACTTAAACAATTTTTTTGTGCTCAAAAGCAGTTCTGGTAATAAAATTAGGTTACATAAATATGGAAAATGAAAATTTCCGATATCGGTCCATATATACGCGAGATATAGCATAGACCGGGGTTTTCATGAAAATGCCGCGTCAGCGAAATTAAACAACTTTTTTTGCTTAAAAGTAGTTTTGGTAATAAAATAAGGTTGTATAAGTATGGAAAATTAAAATTTTCGATATCGGTCTATATATACCCGAGATATAGCCCAAACCGGGTTTTTCATGAAAATGTCGCGTAAGCGAACTTAAACAACTTTTTTTTGCTTAAAACAGTTCTGGTAATAAGATGAGGTTATATAAATATGGAAAATGAAAATTTCCGATATCGGTCCATATATACCAGAGATATAGCCTAAACCGTGGTTTTCATGAAAATGCCGCGTAAGCGAACTTAAACAACTTTTTTCACCTTAAAGCGGTTCTGGTAATAAAAAAAGGTTATATAAATATGGAAAATTAAAATTTCCGATATCGGTTCATATATACCCGATATATAGCTTAACAGGTTTTTTGATGAAAATGCCGAGTAAACAACTTTTTTGTGCTCAAAAGCAGTTCTGGTAATGAAATAAGGTTATATAAATATGGAAAAAGAAAAAATCCGATATCGGTCCATATATACTCGAGATATAGCCTGAACCGGTTTTTCCAATAACATTTTTTTTTTACTGAAAAGCAGTTCTTGTTATAAAAGAAGGTTACGAAAATATGGAAAATTAAAATTTCTGATATCGGTTCATATATACCCGAGATATAGCCTAAATCGGGTTTTTCATGAAAATATCGCGTAAGCGAACTTAAACAATTTGTTGTGCTCAAAAGCAGTTCTGGTAATGATATAAGGTTATATAAATATGGAAAATTAAAATTTTCGATATCGGTCCATATATACCCGAGATATAGCCTGAACCGATTTTTCCATTAAAAATTTTTTTTTTTTTGCTGGAAAGCAGTTCTCGTTATAAAAGAAGGTTACTAAAATACAGAAAATAGAAAAATCCGATATCGGTTCATATATGTATAACCGAGCATATTTAGGTCACATTTTTAATATACTATACATATTCGTGACTATCGTGAAGGGTATTTTAGATTCGGCCCAGCCGAATATACTACACTCTTACTTGTTAATAAATGTCAATGCTCCCAACAAAATGCAGTTTAGTCGATCAAGCATTTTTTATTGTTACCATTTCAACACGCGCATCCGTTCCAATTACAAAATACCTTTCTGCATTAAATCGATGGGAAAGCAATTTTGCTGGATCAGCGTCTACATACTCTACATATGTCGGTGCAACGTGGTCGAGCAATGCAACGAGCCAAAAAGATTGATGAAGAACGGGCAGTCTTGGTTGCGCGTCGTATGTGAAAAGCCGTTTCACTAATTAATTTAATTTATTGTAAAATTTAAATATTGAAAAGAGTAATTAAAAAAGGTAACAATTAATATCAAAAATTTTGTTTTATTAAGTTAATCAGGCGCAGTTGGAGCGCCTTAGTAATTTTTTAATAGGCTCAAGTGTAGATCCTTTAACTTTATTATTATTATTATTATTATTATTATTATTATTATTATTATTATTATTATTATTATTATTATTATTATTATTATTATTATTATTATTATTATTATTATTATTATTATTATTATTATTATTATTATTATTATTATTATTATTATTATTATTATTATTATTATTATTATTATTATTATTTTTATTATTATTATTATTATTATTATTATTATTATTATTATTATTATTATTATTATTATTATTATTATTATTATTATTGTATTTCTTTTCTCCTTAAAGGGTAATTAAGGATACATTTTGGCAGCCTTAGCCTAAGACAAAATGTATCTTAAAGGTATATTTAATGCTATTATTCTATACTTAAATTAGTTTAGGAAGTTCCTCGCGATATGACAGGTATCCAAAATTACAGATTTTTGTATTGGATTGATGATATTTTTCTGTAGTCCAATAATACTTATGTTGTTCTGTAATTGTTTGTCGATGATGCCTTCTGCACTAATTATTATGGGGATGATTTTAATTTCTTTCAGTTTCCAGTTTCTCTTAATTTCAACTGCTAGATCAGAGTACTTGTTCATCTTTTCAACATATGCTCGGGAAATGTTTCTGGTGGCAGGTATTGCTACATCAATAAAAAAGCCTGATCGTTCTCTTTTGTTAATAATTGTTATATCAGGTCGGTTATGAGATCTCGTGTTATCAGTGTGTATTGTCCGATCATAATAAATTTTTACATTTTCATTTTCTGCCGCTGGTTGAGGGTCATATTTGTAGTATGGAAGCTTATCAGTTTTAAAGTTATGCCTGAGTAGCAGATTTTTATGTAGTATCTTGACTACATTATTATGTCTCCTTGTGTATTCATTTTGTGCTAGAGACGTACATCCTGATATTATATGGTCAATTGTCTCGGTTATGCTCAAGCATCTTCGACAAGTGTCGCTTACCATAGAAGGATCTTTTAAAACTATTTTCCTATAATTTTTTGTGGGAATTACTTGATCCTGTATAGCAATCATGAACGCCTCAGTTTCAGCATACAGATTTCCATTTATTAGCCATTTGTTTGACATTACTTTATCAACATTGTCAGCATTTATGGATCTGTAGAACCGGCCATGAATAGGCTTTATTGACCACTTTTGCTCTCTCGTTCTTCTGTCCTCTGCATGTCTCTCAAACCTTCCACTTAAATTTAAAGGTGTAAGCTTTATATCGGCTTCTAATATTACTTTGATCAATCTTGATCTTTCTCCTTTAATTTGGAAGTATTTTCGAAGCGATTCAATTTGATTGTCGTGGAGTGTTTGAAGATCTACTAAACCTTTTCCACCTTCGCTCCTTGGCGTTATCATTCTTTCACAGCACGATTTAGGATGATGGAGCTTATAGGCCGTCAGCATTGTCCGTATCATTCTTTGCAAGCCTTGTATTTCTGTTACGGTCCATTTAATGATTCCGAAGCTGTACATAAGGATAGGTACTACATACGTGTTTATGGCTTTTATTAAGTTGCTCCCATTTAAATTCGATTTGGCAATTTTGTGCATACGTCCCTTAAATTCTCTTGTAAGGTTATTCTTAACCATTTTGCTATTTATACGCCTACTCTGGGCTATACCCAGACATTTATACACATCTCCTTCTTCCATTTGTGAGATAATTTGGGTTTCTTCATTTTCGGCTTCTGCTCTAGCAATTTTTCCTTTAAATATATGTATACGCTTACATTTATCTAAGCCAAATGCCATCGTTATGTCTTTTCTGAACATAGAAACAGTTCTTATCAAGTGTTCCAGGCCTTGTTGTGTAGAAGAGTAGATTTTTAGATCATCCATATATAGGAGGTGACTCAGTACTTCAGTGTTTGAGCTGCCTTTTATTTTGTACCCCTTTTTTGTGTTGCGCAGGAGGTTGCTAAGTGGATTGAGTGCAATACAGAACCACAAAGCGGACAAACAATCTCCTTGGAAAATACCTCTTCTGATGTGGATGTCAGAAGTTTGTATAGTTTCTGTTTCTTTTACTACGTTTATGCTAGTTCTCCAATGTTTCATGTTGTGTTCCAAAAATCTTATTATGGTTTGGTTTATTTTATATATTTTTAGCACTTCTATTAACCAGCTATGAGGAACACTGTCAAAAGCCTTTTGGTAGTCTATGTAGCACAAATTCAAGTTTCTCGAATGACTGACTGCCTGTTCTAAAATTATCTGATCAATTGTTAGTTGTTCCTTGCACCCTTTAGTGTGCTTATTGCACCCTTTTTGTTCCTCACAGATGATGTTATGGTTTACAAGGTGACCATTTATTAGATAATTGAGGCATGCCGTCAGAATTTTGTAGATCGTAGGAAGACAAGTGATCGGTCTCCCATTACCTGGATTTCCCTCGAAACCCTTATTTTTTGGTACCAAATATGTGACTCCTTTGGTAAATATCTGCGGAAAATTACTGGGATTTTGTATACAATCATTTATTAGATCTGTTAGCTTTTGATGTACTGCCGGAAATCTCTTAAACCAAAAGTTTTGAACTTTATCTATTCCAGGTGATTTCCAGTTGTGTGTTTTTGAGATAATGTGTTTAACTTGCTCACACGTAATACAGTCTCTTGACATTTCTTCAATTTCTTGGTATATAAGCTTTTCATCATTGATCCATTTTGCTCCATTGTTGTGGGTGACTTCATTGGACCATAGATCTGACCAGTACATTTCTGTACTTTCTTTACTAGGATAAGTATCTTCTGAGCCATTTAAATTTGTCGCATTCCTTAAATCTCTGTAGAAATTTTTCTCATTTGCAGAAAACTTTGAGTTATTTTGACGTCTTTTGTTAGACATTAAATACTTTCTTTGTCGTGATACCTGTACATTAAATTTTTGCTTTACTGTATCTATTATTTTATTATTATTATTATTATTATTATTATTATTATTATTATTATTATTATTATTATTATTATTATTATTATTATTATTATTATTATTATTATTATTATTATTATTATTATTATTATTATTATTATTATTATTATTATTATTATTATTATTATTATTATTATTATTATTATTATTATTATTATTATTATTATTATTATTATTATTATTATTATTATTATTATTATTATTATTATTATTATTATTATTATTATCGGATAATTAAACAAGCGTGTGATAAGTCAATGCCCAGAGCAAGAACGGACAACCGACGAAAGAAACCTGTATATTGGTGGAATGAATCTATAGCGGAGGCGCGACGAGATTGCCTCCGGCAGAGACGGAAACATACAAGGGCAAGAAGAAGAGGGGAAGCAGGAAATGAGCTGGTCGGATACAAGCAGGCAAAGAAGAAACTGCGAGATGTAAGAACGGACAACCGACAACGACAACAGCAAAAAGCAGCTATGGGAAGATCTTCGAGCGGATGTAAATAACAACTCATGGGGAACTGGGTACAAGCTGGTAATGGGAAAGCTTGCGGCGAGAGCCCCAGTAGGGAACATGGATAGTGTGGCAATGGATAATATTGTGACTACGCTTTTTCCAGACCATGAAGCGCTGGAGGAATTGGTAGACACAGAAAGCCAATCGGACATATTGGAGTTCAAGCGACAGGAGCTTTGGGATGCAGCGGACAAGCTGAAGGATGGCAAATCCCCTGGACCAGATGGAGTACCAGCGGAAGTAATAAAGGAGTTAGCGTTTAGACGGCCGGATATAATGCTTGCAACGTACAATGCTTGCCTACGGTAAGGAGTTTTCCCAAGGATATGGAAAAGGCAGCATCTTGTACTCATCAGCAAGCCCAAAGATGATCCGAGCTCTCCATCTGCATATAGACCATTATGTATGTTGGACACAGAAGGAAAACTACTTGAGAGGTTAATAAAGCCACGTCTCAATGAAGCCTTGATTGCTGGAGGAGAGCTTTCTGAGAGACAGCATGGCTTTAGACCTAAAAGATCAACGATTGGGGCCGTCAGTGACATCATGAAGGCAGTTGAGGCTACTCAAACGGGGAATCACTTCAGTAGACCACTGATTCTCTTAGCTGCGTTGGACGTGAAAAACGCATTTAATAGTCTTAGATGGGCGGACGTACTTCAGGTCCTGGAGAGAAGATTCCGGATACCTGCCTACTGGTTAAGAATCATAAGGAACTAGCTTAAGGATAGGGAACTTATATATAACACTACGGAAGGTCGGAAAAGAAGGAAATTAACAACAGGCGCTGCGCAGGGTTCCATCATGGGACCAGACCTATGGAACCTTAGCTATGGTGAAATATTTCAAGTGGAAATGCCGCAGGGTAGCTTCCTGGTAGGATATGCGGACGACATCGCAGCAGTTATTAGCGCCAGAGATGTTGAGGAGGCAAAAAGAAAGCTGAGGCAAGTTATGATAAGAACGAAAGGATGGCTAGATACACATGGCCTGCAACTGGCTGAGCAGAAGACCGAGCTCTTAATCCTTAGTAGACGTCATATTCCAATGGAAATTGATATACAGTTGGACGACTTGATCCTGACAACGAGGAAATTCGTGAATTATCTCGGAATTAGGCTTGACTCAAAGCTAACGTTCTCAGAACAGGTTCAGTATGCTGTTAACAAGTCTACTGGTATAACAGGACGATTAAGCTGGCTGATGGCGAACATAGGAGGCCCACTACCAGAAAAACGCAAACTCTTAATGGAGGCATGCAATAGCATCCTTCTCTATGGGAGCGAAATCTGGGGGGAGAAAGTCAGTATACAAAGTAGAGCAAAACCATTGTTAGCAGTGCAAAGGGTAGCTGCTTTACGGGTCACATCTGCATACCGTACTGTATCGGCGGGAGCGGTTACAGTAATAGCAGGTATGATCCCAATAGACCTACAGATCCTAGCACGAAGGAAAGCAAGGATGTCCAGGCAGAGTAGCCATGCAGACCTTGGTAGTATGCAGCAAATACGGGAGGAAATGTTACAGAGTTGGCAGTCTAGATGGAGTACTAACACTAGGGGTAGATGGACGGAGCGTCTCATTCCCAATATCGAGAAATGGTTTAACAGACGGCATGGGAATGTGAACTATTACCTGACTCAAATGCTGTCAGGCCACGGCTACTACCGGAGCTACTTATACAAAATGGGTAAATGTAACACACCCATTTGTTTATACGAAGATGAAGAAGTCGTAGACGACACACTTTCTTTAAGTGTATTCGATGGGAGGAAACTCGTAGAGAGCTGGAGATGGTAACTGGCTCAATAACAGTAGAGAATATCGTGGACATCATGATAGGGAGTGAGGCCAACTTTTTAGCGGTATCGCGATTCTGTGAAAAAGTTCTGCGGACGAAAAAGCCAGATCTGGACGCCGCAGAGCAATATTATAATCAGGATCCCAGACAAAGGATAGTGTAAAGAGAAGGGCTGATTAAGCCATTGGGAATCCACCCCGAAGCAATGCTAAGGCGGTCCCGGGTAGGAAATTTTTATCCCAGGAAGAAGAGGGGGTTTTTTAGTCGGTAGGTTGCACTGTGGTGACCAGTCCGACACAAAGCGGAGGGTACGGGCCCTCTGGTCAGGGCGTAACGTATTTTTCCCCCTCGCCGAAAAAAAAAAATAATTATTATTATTATTGTTATTATTATTATTATTATTATTATTATTATTATTATTATTATTATTATTATTATTATTATTATTATTATTATTATTATTATTATTATTATTATTATTATTATTATTATTATTATTATTATTATTATTATTATTATTATTATTATTATTATTATTATTATTATTATTATTATTATTATTATTATTATTATTATTATTATTATTATTATTATTATTATTATTATTATTATTATTATTATTATTATTATTATTATTATTATTATTATTATTATTATTATAGTTAACAACAGTGTTAACACTGCCAACAAAATTAATTTAACTGCTTAAGCTTTTTAATAAATGTCAATGCTCCCAACAAAATGCAGTTTAGTCGATCAAGCATTTTTTATTGTTACCATTTCAACACGCGCATCCGTTCCAATTACAAAATACCTTTCTGCATTAAATCGATGGGAAAGCAATTTTGCTGGATCAGCGTCTACATACTCGCGCATGTCGGTGCAACGTGATCGAGCAATGCAACGAGCCAAAAAGATTGATGAAGAACGGGCAGTCTTGGTTGCGCGTCGTATGTGAAAAGCCGTTTCACTAATTAATTTAATTTATTGTAAAATTTAAATATTGAAAAGAGTAATTAAAAAAGGTAACAATTAATATCAAAAATTTTGTTTTATTAAGTTAATCAGGCGCAGTTAGAGCGCCTTAGTAATTTTTTTAATAGGCTCAAGTGTAGATCCTTTAACTTTATTATTATTATTATTATTTTGGTGGCGCATGGGTGCGAGCATACAGGGTAAAGCGCTGGTTGCTACCCAATTGGGAGTAACCGGTTAGCGATCCTTGTCACTGCTCAAACCAAGTTGTCACACGGCCTCCTCGTGGCGCCACTGGATAGCTCTCAACAAATGTTGAGGGTGAACTAACTGTGTGACAGCGATATTGCAGATGACCCGGAATGTTTTTGGAAAATGGTAAATGGAACACAATGTGGTTTAGACAACTTTGGGTTGACACTTGCAGTATTCTGTTACCTCAATACATAAGAGTGAAATCCTATGGAAATGGCTTTTTAAAAATGGCGATTAAAAAGAAAAAGAAGTAGTAGTAGAGAAGAAAGGAGGTGAAGAAACGCAAGAAGAGCCTAGCGCATTTCGAAGGCAAAGCAGAATTCTACGCTCACCGGTCGGCACACCGCAGCAGAATAATGAGGATCAAGGACCAGTCACTCCAGGCGTTAGGTCAATTACCACAACGCTTCAGCAGGCGGTTAGTAGGGAAAAGATGGGAAAAGGGAAAAAATTGGCAGGGTATGACAAGGAAACGACTCGTGACCAATCGCTTACATCGCAAGAAAAGGAATTTGTACTTACTCCTATATCAACAGCACCATCTGGCCCCGGGAGTGCGACGGAAACCCGGATCAACTCCCCAAATCAGGAGTTTATACAAAAAATGAGGACAGAAGAAGCAGCAGCAGTTTCAAGTATAAAGAAGTCCTTAGTGAAGATTAAAGCGACACTACAGAGGCAAAGAAATATCAGCATGGACGTACGAGAAGGAATACAACAAATCGAGGAACTTGTATGTATCGCAGAAACTTGCAGAGTAAATTGGGTGCGGGTGGAGAATAAAAGCAGGCCAACACAGGTCAGAAAACCTGTGAACATAGAGGAAGCAGATACACCCAAGATTTGTAGCAACAATAGGACCCAGACTGCAGGAATGGGTAACGCAAAGAGGATAGCTACCAGCCCTGCTGAATCGCAGAACGCTAAGAAGAAACCACGAGAAGAGGAAAGTAGCGAATGGCAGACCGTCGAAAATAAGAAAAAACCCCTGTATAGAGAAAAACAAACGGAGAAAACGGCAAATCCCCAAAGCTTTCAACAGGGGGTAAGAAACAAGGAAGAGAACAGGGCAAATGAAAAGCGTAGGCCACCAGCAAAGAAAGCGGAGGCAATAATAACGAAGCCCAGTAAGGGAAACACTTATGCGGATGTTTGAAGAAGCCAACCTGGGGTGCACGGCAATCACAAAGTAAAAACCATAAGGAAGACGAGAACAGGATGTCTCTTATTGGAACTCGAGAAGGGTCAACAAGTAGACCCTGGGCTACTCCGCAGAGTCAAGGACACTCTCAAGGAATCTGCAGAGATTAAAAATGTGGCGCCAAAGATCACTATAGAAGTCAGAGATCTCGACTCCTTTACTACAGTCAATGAGGTCGAGAAATCTATTCGGGACGCAGTGAAGATCACTGGTGAAACTATTGTCACCAAACTGACAAAGCCCAACAGCAGAGAACTGGTTCGGGCCTTTGTAACCGTGCCCCAGACGGTAGGTGAGGAGCTGATCAGAATAGGATATATCAAGATCGGCTGGTGTCGTGTGAGACTGAGAGGGTCCGAAAATCTTAGGAGATGTTTCAAGTGCTTTGGCACAGGTCATGAGCAGTGGAACTGCAAGGGACCCGACAGGAAAGGTCAAGGGGTATGCATTTGGTGTGGAGAAGCAGGACGCTATATGAAAGCCTGCAAGAATACACCAAAATGTTGCCTCTGTTCTGAGGCTGGACACAGCCAGGTAGAACACATAGCAGGCTCAAAGAGGTGTATGGCAACGGCAGAGGAAAAATGAAAATTTTACAAGCCAATATGAAGCAAGACGGCTGATGCACTTTTGGATCAGCTACTAATGGAGAAAAACGCTGATATAGTAGTTATCAGCGAACAATATGCGAAGACGAAGCATGGCACTTGGATCGAGGACATCAGCAAGACAGCCGCGATATGGGTACCGACGTGTAGTACCTTAAGAATTAAGGATAAGGGCTGTGGAACTGGCTTCGTCTGGATCAAAACGAATGAAATTACATACTTCAGCTGCTACTTGACACCGAATGAGGACCTGGAAGCATTTAAGGAAAAATTATACAACATTGAGGATAAGGGAGATTGGAGGATCTCTCTTGATAGGAGATTTCAATTCCCATGCATACGAATGGGGATCGCGGGTAACAAATTCCTGGGGCAGGATGGTATTGGACATGGCAGCCAGAATGGGACTAGTTGTCATGAACACAGGAAGCATCGCTACTTTCAGAAGACGGGGGTGTGAGGGAACTATCCCAGACATCACTTTGGCTTCAGAGAGCATCGCTGGCAGGGTGTTGGACTGGATGGTTCTGGAAGATTACACAGGAAGCGACCAGCAATACATTGCGTATAGTGTGGAGGACAGCAATACATATAATCAACACACTGCTGCAACATCCACGCTAAAGTGGAACGTTACAAAGCTGGATAGAAGAGCTTTTTTAAACCGTATCACGCAGGACCATGACGCGGATGGACATACAACAGATGCCAGGAATGTGGTACGTAACACTATGAAACTGATTAAAGAAGCGTGCAATGAGTCGATGCCTACTATCAGCAGAAAACATCAAAAAGAAGCGGCGTACTGGTGGACTGATGAAATTTCTGAACTTTCTGAACTCAGGCGGGTGTGCCTTAGATGCAGAAGGAAATATACCAGGGCCAGACGGACACATGATGCAATTACAGAGGCTGAGGAATATAAAAGAGCTAAGAAGAATCTGAAGAGTGCTATATTCAGGAGCAAAAAACTTAAATGGGAGGAGCTAAGATCGGACCTCAACAAGGACCCTTGGTGACTCGGATATAAGTTGGTTTTACAGAAACTTGGGGCTCGTACACCAGCAACGAACTTGAGGCAGGCCACTATGGAAAATATTGTCCGCACCCTCTTTCCTACGGGGGAGCTAGTGCGGGATAGAGGTGCAGCTCTTAGTGAGGACCCACCACCACTTTTCAGTATAAATGAGTTACAAACTGCAGCGAGGTCTCTTAACAAAAGAAAGGCACCTGGTCCGGATGGTGTCCCAGCGAAAGTTCTTAAGATCATTGCAGGAGAAAAACCGCAGTTATTACTGGAAATGTACAATCGTTACCTTCAGGAAGGCGTCTCTCCGGAAGTCTGGAAAAGGCAACGACTTGTACTAATAAGTAAAAGAAAAGGAGATCCGGAATCTCCGTCGGCTTATAGACCCCTATGTATGCTGGACACTGCAAGAAAACTCTTCGAAATGCTGCTGAAACCTCGAATACACGCAGCATTGGAAAGGGCTGGAGGATTGTCATCAAGGCAACATGGCTTTAGGTCTGGGAGATCAACGATAGGTGCTATCGAAGACGTTATAGAGGGAATACGTAAGGTGCAAGTGGGAAACCATTTTTCCAGACGCATCGTCCTACTGGCAACTTTAGATGTTAGAAACGCCTTTAACAGCGCAACGTGGAATGATATGATAGATGCTCTAGAGATACGATTTAGAGCACCTACATACGTCATGAGGATGGTCCGCAGTTATCTGAAGGACCGCGTGCTCACATACGTAAATGCTGGGCAAACCCATGAGAGGCAAATAACTGCAGGAGCAGCCCAGGGCTCGATCCTAGGTCCTGAGCTATAGAATATCAGTTACGATGATATTCTCCGTACCGAGTTGCTTATTGTCACAAATAAGCACATCGCTTTGGAAGTGGACTTTCGTGTGTTGTCTGAAACGATTAGGACAAGCAGGTGGATAAAATACCTAGGCCTGAGGCTAGATTCCAGACTGACGTTCAAAACCCAGCTGGAACATGCTGCAGCAAAAGCTGCTCAGGCGACAGCTTCGCTCAACAGATTGATGGCAAACATCGGTGGACCAAGATATAGTAAAAGGAAGCTGATAATGGCAACGACACAGTCAATTTTGCTGTACGGGTGCGAAATCTGGGCAAATTCCTTGCAGGCATTATACCGGAGGAAGATGTTGGCAACAGTACAGCGTACTGCTGCTCTCAGAGTAGCTTCAGCATATCGTACAGTATCAGAGCCCGCTGTTTTGGTCATAAGCGGGACTATCCCTATTGACCTCTTGGCAGAAGAGCGTAAAGAGATGTGGGAAGAGCGAGGTCAAACTGGTGAGGTAGCAACCGCAAGATCTGTACGGTCGGCCACTATGCGGAAGTGGCAAGAAAGATGGAACGACGAAACACGTGGCAGACGGACAGCGAGACTGATCATCGAGATACACAAGTGGATAAACAGAAAGCATGGTGAGATAAATTACTATATCACACAGATGCTTTCTGGACACGGGTATTTTCTAGAATACCTCCATAGAATGGGGAAGACAGATACACCGATCTGCGTTTATGGCGACGACTGTGTGGACGATGCGGAACACACATTCTTCAGATCTGACAGGTGGAGGCAGGAAATACATGCCGTAGAGGAGAATGTTGGTGAAATAACACCGAAAAACGTCGTAGAAGTTATGATGGAAAGTGAGAGGAAATGGAGTCAAATAGCGACTTATATTGAGAAGATCCTACGAGACAAGAAGCAGGATATAGACGTGGGCATGGCACGTGCAATCCGGTAGGAAAAAAGGAGGAGCCCCATCCTGAAGCAATGCGAAAGCGGTACCGGGGTGGAGACAAGGCTCAAAAAAGGGAGGGGTTTTAGTGGGTGCAAGCCCTACATACCGGATACTGTGGGGACAGTATCTGACAATGCGTTAGGCATTTCCCCTCTCCAACCGAAAAAATTATTATTATTATTATTATTATTGTTATTATTATTATTATTATTATTATTATTATTATTATTATTATTATTATTATTATTATTATTATTATTATTATTATTATTATTATTATTATTATTATTATTATTATTATTATTATTATTATTATTATTATTATTATTATTATTATTATTATTATTATTATTATTATTATTATTATTATTATTATTATTATTATTATTATTATTATTATTATTATTATTATTATTATTATTATTATTATTATTATTATTATTATTATTATTATTATTATTATTATTATTATTATTATTATTATTATTATTATTATACCCTTCACAAAAATGTAAAGGGTATATATAAGTTTGTGATTCCGTTTGTAATTTCTACAGTTTTTTTTTGCGACCCTATAAAGTATATATATTCTGAATCAGAATTAATGGAAAAGTCGATTAAGCGATGTCCGTCTGTCCGTCTGTCCGTCTGTCCGTCTGTCCGCTGTTGAAATACCGTTTCTGAGAAAACCATAAGACTTAGAAACTTTTTTCTTTCACCATTCTTTTACCCCATCGATTCATGGGTTTGCTATTGAAATTCAGTAATATCGGTCCACGTATAGCTGAGATATATTCAAAACTCCGAAAAAAAAACATTTTTTTTTTGCAGTTTTGTATGAAAATTTTTGAAAACAAAAGTTGTTCGTTTTGCTTCAAACTTCACACACTTATTAAGCATGGTGACTAAAAGACAAAAAATTTTTTTTTCAGATATCGGTCCATATATACCCGAGATATAGCCCAAATCGGATTTTAATGAAAATGTCGCACAGGCGAAGCTAAATAACTTTTTTTTGCTCAAAAGCAGTTCTGGTAATAAAATTAGGTTACATAAATATGGAAAATGAAAATTTCCGATATCGGTCCATATATACCCGAGATATAGCTCAAACCGGGGCTTCCATGAAAATGCCGCGTAAGCGAACTTAAACAACTTTTTGTCGTTATATATTCAAATATTTCATCATTGTCATATAGTACGTACTTTTTATACCCTTCACAAAAATGTTGAGGGTATATATAAGTTTGTGATTCCGTTTGTAATTTCTACAGTTTATTTTTGCGACCCTATAAAGTGTATATATTCTGAATCAGAATTAATGGAAAAGTCGATTAAGTGATGTCCGTCTGTCCGTCTGTCCGCTGTTGAAATACCGTTTCTGAGAAAACCATTAGACTTAGAAACTTTTTTCTTTCACCATTCTTTTACCCCATCGATTCAAGGGTTTGCTATTGAAATTCAGTAATATCGGTCCACGTATAGCTGAGATATATTCAAAATTCCGAAAACAGCCATTTTTTTTGCAGTTTTGTATGAAAATTTTTGAAAACAAAAGTTGTTCGTTTTACTTCAAACTTCACACACTTATTAAGCATGGTGACTAAAAGACAAAAAATTTTTTTTTCAGATATCGGTCCATATATACCCGAGATATAGCCCAAATCGGATTTTTAATGAAAATGTCGCATAGGCGAAGCTAAATAACTTTTTTTTGCTCAAAAGTAGTTCTGGTAATTATATAAGGTTACATAAATATGGAAAATGAAAATTTCCGATATCGGTCAATATATACCCGAGATATAGCCCCAACCTGGTTTTTCATGAAAATGTCGCGTAAGCGAACCTAAACAACTTTTTTGTGCTCAAAAGCAGTTCTGGTAAGGAAATGGGGTCCCATAAATCTGAAAACTGAAAATTTTCGATATCGGTCCATATATACCCGAGATACAGCCTAGACCGGGGTTTTCATGAAAATGCCGCGTAAGCGAACTTAAACAACTTTTTTGTGCTCAAAAGCAGTTCTGGTAATGAAATTAGGTTACATAAATATGGAAAATGAAAATTTCCGATATCGGTCCATATATACCCGAGATATAGCCTAGACCGGGGTTTTCATGAAAATGTCGTGTAAGCGAACTTAAACAACTTTTTTGTGCTCAAAAGCAGTTCTGATAATGAAATAGGGTTATATAAATATGAAAAATGAAAACTTTCGATGTCGGTCCATATATACCCGAGATATAGCCTAGACCGGGGTTTTCATGAAAATGCCGCGTAAGCGAACTTAAACAACTTTTTTCACCTTAAAGCGGTTCTGGTAGTTAAATAAGGTTATATAAATGTGGAAAATGAAAATTCCCGATATCGGTCCATATATACCCGACATATAGCCCAAACCGGGTTTTCCATGAAAATGTCGCGTGAGCGAACTTAAACAACTTTTTTCACCTTAAAGAAGTTCTGGTAATAAAATAAGATTACATAAATATGGAAAATTAAAATTTCCGATATCGGTTCATATATACCCGGTGTATAGCCTAACAGGTTTTTTGATGAAAATGCCGAGTAAACAACTTTTTTGTGCTCAAAAGCAGTTCTGGTAATGAAATAAGGTTATATAAATATGGAAAAAGAAAATATCCGATATCGGTCCATATATACTCGAGATATAGCCTGAACCGATTTTTCCATTAAAAAAATTTTTTTTTTTTGCTGAAAAGCAATTCTCGTTATAAAAGAAGGTTACTAAAATACAGAAAATAGAAAATTCCGATATCGGTTCATATATAACCGAGCATATTTAGGTCACATTTTTAATATACTATACATATTCGTGACTATCGTGAAGGGTATTTTAGATTCGGCCCAGCCGAATATACTACACTCTTACTTGTTTGTGCTCAAAAGTAGTTTTGGTAATGATATAAGGTTATATAAATATAGAAAATGAAAATTGCGGATATCGGTCCATAGATACCCGAGATATAGCCTAGACCGGGTTTTTCTTGAAAATGTCGCGTAGACGAACTTAAGCAACTTTTTTTTGCTCAAAAGCAGGTTTGAAAATGGAAAAAGGTTGTTTAAATACGGAAAATTAAAATTTCCGATATCGGTCCACATTTTCCCGAAATATAGCCTGAACCAAGTTTTTCATGAAAATGTCGCGTAAGCAAACTGCTTACAAGCAATTCTGGTAATAAAATCAGTCTATATAAATATAGAAAATGAACATTTCTGATATCGGTTTCTATATACTTGAGATATAGCCTAAACCGGAGTTTTCCAGGAAAATGTCGGGTAACCGAACTTAAACAACTTTTTTTGCTCAAAAGCAGTTCTGGTAATGACGTAAACTTATATAAATATGGAAAATTAAAATTTCCGATATCGGTCTATATATGCCCGAGATATAGCCTAAGCCAGTGTTTTCTATGCAAATGTCACGTAAGCGAACTTAAACAACTTTTTTCTGCTAAAAAGCAGTTCTGGAATGAAATAATGTTATATAAATATGAAAATTTCAGATTTCGGTCCATATATACCCGAGATATAGCCTAATCCGGGAAAATGAAATTTTCCGATATCGGTCCATACATACCCGAGATATAGCCTAAGCCGGGGGTTTCATGAAAACGTCGCGTAAGCGAACTTTAACAACGTTTTTATGCTCAAAAGTAGTTCTTGTAATGAAATAAGGTTATGTAAATAATATCGGTCCATATATACCCGAGATATAGCCTAAACCGGGGTTTTCATTAAAATGTCGCGTAAGCAAACTTAAACATTTTGTTTGTGCTCAAAAGTAGTTTTCGTAATAAAATAAAGTTATTTAAATATGGAATATGAAAATTTCTAATATCGGTCCATATATACCGGAGATATAGCCTAAGCCGGGGTGTTCATGAAAATGTTAGCGAACTTAAACAATTTTTTTATCCCCAAAAGCAGTTCTCGTAATGAAATAAGGTTATATAAATAAGGAAAAGTAAAATTTCCGATATCGGTCCACATATACCCGAGTTATAGCCTAAACCGGATTTCTCATGCAAATGTCGCGTAAGCAAATTTAAACAACTTTTTTTTTCATTGTTTTTTTTTTATGGGCATGTTCAATACCTAAAATACCAAAATTTCTATTGTATGCACTGTCACAAGCAGCAGGGCCGTCACTCTTACTGCTCTTTAATACAACCAAATACTGGAATACTAGTAAAAGAAAGAACATTGACAATAAAGAGTTACTTGTGTTTGAGAAATGAAAAAAACTGGGTGTATTATATAAAATAGACAAATATGTTTTTACAGCAGTAATAAATAGTTTCTGAGAGTATGGGGTTTTAATATTTCCTTCAACTCTACCCTAAGCAGTGTTTAATAAATCTTTATATAGCCTATAACATTCAGGATGTCTCATTCTACAGTTTTTTTTTTATAATTTCAAAAATTAGACCAGTGTATATGAATATAGATAACGCTGCTTTAATGTTTTTTATAGATATTTATTTAATGTTTCAAATAATTTATTTTTATGTTCATAATTAATGTATTTTGCAAATTTATTTTTAGACTTTTTGAACTAGAAAATCTAATGCTTTTGAAAAAGCACAACATGTAAAAAGCACTCTGGGCGAAGACAGTGATGTCATCATACGCAGAGGCAGATGCAAATTTGATAAACGACGGTGGTGTTGGTGGTTTAGTCAACACAAGGCTTAGTAATCCTGAAACAACAGGCTCTAGTCGACAATATAACCCCTCGAAATATATGGAATCCATTGAAATGAATACTTTGCCACTCTCCAGTGGATCTCCAACAACAGCTACAAATAAAACAGTGACCGTAACAATTCCCGCACAAATCGTTTCAACACATAATGACCAAAAGGTAATAAATATAATTAGAGAAAGCCGAATCGGATTCCCAGAGATTTTGTTTTCAAACTTTTAAAGCAAGTGTGCCCAGCCCTATCCGCTTAAGTCTCCATTGTTTTTGTAAATGCGCTTAGCTATAGGGCTGTGCTCTGTAATACACAAATACTGCGCTCAGCACTAGCAATGAAAAATACACAAACAACTTCGTTTTATATCAGTGGTGGACAAATTTGTTTTGCACTGGTGTTAGTGAGATAATTTGAGAGTAATTTAAAGTATACCCTGTCGTACATTCAGTTAACTTTAAATTAACTTAAAGCTAACTATTTCTCAAGCAGTGGTGGTTGACACTTGGATTACTTTATATGGAATTAACTAACTATTTTAACATTGCGATGTCCTAGGAAGTAGTCAATTGTCCAACTCTGCATTACTTTTAATTAACTTAAAGTTAACTTATTGTAGCTAGCTATAAACTCACTACTTTCAATTAGCTTTAAGTTGGTTTTTTTAAACTGACTATAAGTTATCTACATTTCAGTCAGTAAAGTCATATTAATTATTCCTAATAAAACAGTTTTTAAAAATTTATATTTTAATAGAAAACAAAAAATTTCCTATAGATATTTGTCAAATAACAGTTTAGTAAACATACAATATTTTTTATGAATAAGGCCATGAATTAATAACTTAAAAAATTCACTTTAAACACATATTTTGCACATTTGTTGATTTCTAAAGAGATAAAAACCAGTTTTTTGCATATAATACATTTTACAATATATACATTTAAAATATTTTAATTTTGTGATTTTATGTTTTTATTTTTAATGCACTGAACGTAAATATAACGTTTCTTTATTATTTTTAAGGCGTTGCGTAACTCAGTTTCTATATCCTGAGGGCCGAGAGATCGACAGGCATCTGTTTAAAAGATTTGTAAATTCGTACATATTTTTAGACTTGGTGCATACTTATGTTTTCCACGGCCCTTCAACATTGATTTCATTGTATTTATCTGTAGAGAATAAACATCCAACCACACACAATAATATTAAATTAATTTTACTTTTAAAAACACTTTATACCTTTCGAATATCACAAATCGTGTATTTTTTTGATTATTTTACGGAAGCAATATAATTTTAACAAAAGCTTTTTAGTCGAAAAGATGACGCTCGGGTTTGTTTACTAATCAAATATCTAAGACGTTAACTAAAATCGACGGCAATTAAAATTGGACGGCGTCAGTGGCCGTTAGTTGATTTAGTCTGAATGAAGCCGATATTTAGCGATATTAATAAAAATAATTTTATTAAAAGAATACAAAAGGTACTAATAAAAACAAAATACTCTTCATATGTTAATTGCTGTATACATTCATATGTTAATACATATATAAAAACGATACTAAGGGCGATTGTTACAAATGCAAAATTATGAGTAAGTCCAACATAATCGAAAAATTTTATGTATTTATTTTTTAATTATACTATAAGGTGACGCTAACCGATTACCAATTTCTACTCCATAAGTTGTAATACTCGTAATGACCCCAAATAAATTAAATCTTTTTATGGGGTTTGGAGCCGTTTCTGTGCCAATCGACTTAGTTCTCTCAATACTTCCAAACGTCATTTAAAAGAAACTCTGCAGTGTTTGTATACACTTTGATTAATGTAAATTTTGCATTGCGTAGTAGTTAGCCTTAAGTTAGTCTATACAAGCTAACTTAAAGTTGTTTTTTTTTGTAGTTAGCTACTCATTTGACGGCAGGGTAGTGACAAGCAAAACTAACCTAAATATTTGCATTAGAATAATTAAATCGCGTACGTTAATGCTGTTATGACAGTTTCGTAAGAGCTATAAATGTTTCAAATACGAAGACCCAATTTATTACGTTGTTTAAATTAAAAGTTCTGCGCAGGTGGGTCAAGCGACGTAACAAAATAGTCTGACATTACAAAATTGCAGAAACATAACAGTGGGGTAATTTCTTACTTCCCCTTGAAATTATTCTTTAATTTCTCTTTTATCCCCGTCACAAATATATACATATATAGGGCATATACAAATATATATATATATATATATATATATATATATATATATATATATATATATATATATATATATATATATATATATATATATATATATATATATATATATATATATATATATATATATATATATATATATATATATATATATATATATATATATATATATATATATATATATATATATATATATATATATATATATATATATATATATATATATGTGATTCCGTTTGTAGTTTCTACAATTTTCATTTGCGACCCTATAAGTATATATTCTGAATCAGACTTAATAGAAAAGTCGATTAAGCGATGTCCGTCTGTCGGTTGTTGAAATACCGTTTCTGAGGAAACCATTAGACATAGAAACTTTCTTCTTTCACCATTCTATTATCCCATCGTGCCATCGGTTTGTTGTAAATTCAGTAATATCGGTTCACATATAGCTGAGATATATTCGAAATTCCAAAAAAACTCCTTTTTTTTAATTTTGTATAACATTTTTTTTAAAAAAGGTGTTTGTTTTGCTTCAAACTAAACACAATTATTAAGGATGGTGACTAAAGGGCAAAAACAAAATTTCCAGACATCGGTCCATACCCGATATATAGCCTGAACCAGGTTTTTATTGAAAATATCGCATAAGCAAACTTAAACAACTTTTTTTGCTTAAAAGTAGTTCTGGTAATAAAATAAGGTTATATAAATATGGGAAATTAAAATTTCCGATATCAGTTCATATATACCCGAGATAGAGCCAAAATCGGGTTTTTAATGAAAATATCGCATACGCAAAGTTAAACAACTTTTTTTGCTTAATCCATTAAGGCCCGTGCTATGATTCCGTTAAGCTACATTGATGAAACTTTTCGAATTTGATTGGTTATAGCTAAGTATAAAAGAAAACAATTTTTAGACAAATCGGAGTAGTGGGAGCCGAGATAACACTCGTTGCGAAAGCGCAACAATGGGCCTTAACGTATAAAAACTAAATGGATTTTTAATGATTTTAACTAAAATTTATTAATATCTCTAGAAAAAAGTAATGACTACATATATGTATATGTAGGATGAGACAATCGGGCCACTGTGTAACGGACACAACATCACGCCTCTTTAGAATTTTTAGTTAAAAAGAAGAGATGAAAAGAGATTAAACATTGGAATTCCAGCAACATTCATCAAGCAGCTTAATAAAGTAGTAGAAATGATAAGAAAGAAGGCAGACCTTGTGTGGCAGTCAGGCACGAAAGTTCGTGAGCGTTAACTCATCCGAGTATTAAAATTTTAATCGAGCGTTAACTCGATATTATTAATATTTTTATACCCTTCACAAAAATGTAAAGGGTATATATAAGTTTGTGATTCCGTTTGTAATTTCTACAGTTTTTTTTTGCGACCCTATAAAGTATATATATTCTGAATCAGAATTAATGGAAAAGTCGATTAAGCGATGTCCGTCTGTCCGCTGTTGAAATACCGTTTCTGAGAAAACCATTAGACTTAGAAACTTTTTTCTTTCACCATTCTTTTACCCCATCGATTCATGGGTTTGCTATTGAAATTCAGTAATATCGGTCCACGTATAGCTGAGATATATTCAAAATTCCGAAAAAAAACCATTTTTTTTTGCAGTTTTGTATGAAAATTTTTGAAAACAAAAGTTGTTCGTTTTGCTTCAAACTTCACACACTTATTAAGCATGGTGACTAAAAGGCAAAAAAATTTTTTTTCAGATATCGGTCCATATATACCCGAGATATAGCCCAAATCGGATTTTTAATGAAAATGTCGCATATGCGAAGCTAAATAACTTTTTTTTGCTCAAAAGCAGTTCTGGTAATAAAATTAGGTTACATAAATATGGAAAATGAAAATTTCCGATATCGGGCCATATATACCCGAGATATAGCCCAATCCGGGTTTTTCATGAAAATGTCGCGTAAGCGAACTTAAACAACTTTTTTGTGCTCAAAAGCAGTTCTGGTAATAAAATAGGGTCATATAAATATGAAAAATGAACATTTTCGATATCGGTCCATATATACCCGAGATATAGCCTAGACCGGCGTTTTCATGAAAATGCCGCGTAAGCGAACTTAAACAATTTTTTTGTGCTCAAAAGCAGTTCTAGTAATGAAATTAGGTTACATAAATATGGAAAATGAAAATTTCCGATATCGGTCCATATATACCCGAGATATAGCCTAGACCGGGGTTTTCATGAAAATGTCGCGTAAGCGAACTTAAACAACTTTTTTGTGTTCAAAAGCAGTTCTGGTAATGAAATAGGGTCATATAAATATGAAAAATGAAAATTTCCGATATCGGTCCATATATACCCGAGATATAGCCCAAATCGGGGTTTTCATGAAAATGTCGCGTAAGCGAACTTAAACAACTTTTTTGTGCTCAAAAGCAGTTCTGGTAATGAAATAGGGTCATATAAATATGAAAAATGAAAATTTTCGATATCGGTCCATATATACCCGAGATATAGCCTAGACCGGGGTTTTCATGAAAATGCCGCGTAACCGAACTTAAACAATTTTTTTGTGCTCAAAAGCAGTTCTGGTAATGAAATTAGGTTACATAAATATGGAAAATGAAAATTTCCGATATCGGTCCATATATACCCGAGATATAGCCTAGACCGGGTTTTTCCTGAAAATGTCGCGTAAGCGAACTTAAACAACTTTTTTGTGCTCAAAAGCAGTTCTGGTAATGAAATAGGGTCATATATATATGAAAAATGAAAATGTTCGATATCGGTCCATATATACCCGAGATATAGCCCAAATCGGGGTTTTCATGAAAATGTCGCGTAAGCGAACTTAAACAACTTTTTTATGCTCAAAAGCAGTTCTGGTAATGAAGTAGGGTCATATAAATATGAAAAATTAAAATTTTCGATATAGGTCCATATATGCCCGAGATATAGCCCAAACCAGGTTTTTCATGAAAATGCCGCGTAAGCGAACTTAAACAACTTTTTTGTGCTCAAAAGCAGTTCTGGTAATGAAATTAGGTTATATATATATGAAAAATGAAAATTTTCGATATCGGTCCATATATACCCGAGATATAGCCTAGAACGGATTTTTCATGAAAATGCCGCGTCAGCGAAATTAAACAACTTTTTTTGCTTAAAAGCAGTTCTGGTAACAAAATAAGGTTATATAAGTATAAAAATGAAAATTTCCAATATCGGTCCTTATATACCCGAGATATAGCCTAGAACGGGTTTTTCATGAAAATGTCGCGTAAGCGAACTTAAACAACTTTTTTTGCTTAAAAGTAGTTTTGGTAATAAAATAAGGTTATATAAATATGGAAAATGAAAATTTCCGATATCGGTCCATATATACCAGAGATATAGCCTAAACCGTGGTTTTCATGAAAATGCCGCGTAAGCGAACTTAAACAACTTTTTTCACCTTAAAGCAGTTCTGGTAATAAAATAAGGTTATATAAATATGGAAAATTAAAATTTCCAATATCGGTTCATATATACCCGATATATAGCTTAACAGGTTTTTTGATGAAAATGCCGAGTAAACAACTTTTTTGTGCTCAAAAGCAGTTCTGGTAATGAAATAAGGTTATATAAATATGGAAAAAGAAAAAATCCGATATCGGTCCATATATACTCGAGATATAGCCTGAACCGATTTTTCCAATAACATTTTTTTTTACTGAAAAGCAGTTCTTGTTATAAAAGAAGGTTACGAAAATAGAGAAAATTAAAATTTCTGATATCGGTCCATATATACCCGAGATATACCCTAAAGCGAACTTAAACAATTTGTTGTGCTCAAAAGCAGTTCTGGTAATGATATAAGGTTATATCAATATGGAAAATTAAAATTTTCGATATCGGTCCATATATACCCGAGATATAGCCTGAACCGATTTTTCTATTAAAATTTTTTTTTTTTTTTTTTTTTGCTGGAAAGCAATTCTCGTTATAAAAGAAGGTTACTAAAATACAGAAAATAGAAAAATCCGATATCGGTTCATATATAACCGAGCATATTTAGGTCACATTTTTAATATACCATACATATTCGTGACTATCGTGAAGGGTATTTTAGATTCGGCCCAGCCGAATATACTACACTCTTACTTGTTTTATTTCTACATTTGGGGGCTCGTCCGGGAATCCTTAGGCAAAGTGCTATGAATGTTTTAAAAAAATAACTTAAAAATTTCTAAGTGGAAAAAGTGTTGTGAAAATAAAATAAAACATCAATTTTATTTTATATAAGTGGCTGTACCATAATTATACACAGCAATAAAATTGAGTTTGGATTTGATAATATTCTGAATGCACAAGACAATTTTACTTCGTTCGGATTTAACAAAATTGTTGAACAACTTTAATTATTTAGCGAAATTTTAAAAAATTTAGTGAAATTTTAATGAAGAGAAACTTTTTAGTGTTTTGTACTTGAGTACATATCTCCACTGATGAAGGAAAAAATACAACAGAAACAAGTACAACAAAGAAGAGAACATGGTTTACTATTAATATACATAACATATGTAATCAACTTTTTATTTTTGATAAACTGTGCCAAATTAAAGTCAAGTGACTGCAATGGAACATATTCCATTGCGGTGTTGAAACAATTATGTACAATACATAGTGAAATAGTTGGAGAAATAACTTCTCAAGTAGCATTGAAAAATACTAGGTTGTAATTTCAAAGAGAGAATGACTAAAATAAATATGAAATCTGAAAACGATACTTTAGTAAATGCAGAAATATAAGAACTTTTAAATTTTAATAAATATATGATGTACAAACTGCCGATAATAGCAAAAATTTTAATTCTTGATGAACCTGATGTAACCAACTTTGAAAAAACAAGTAAGAGTGTGGTATATTCGGCTGTTTTGTGTGTTGCTTATTGACGCACAAACAAACGGCCGCAAATTCTGCATCATCTGTACTCATGGATGGTATAAATATTGAAGAATCGGATGCTCTGGAATGAAGATACAGTGTGATGTTCGCTGGACTGATCATATTTTTCATGAATCTCAAATGAATCTGAGATTATACATATATAACGATCATATAATTCGTGATATGTCATTTAAGCAATTTACTGATATAAGTTAGCAACAATTCCATTGAAATCTTCATAACTTCACATTTCTGGGTTATTGCACTCAAACCAAATAAACTTAAATAAAGTTCCAACTAAAATTAAATTTATTGCATCTTGTTGATTTGGCAAGTTAGCTTCCTATAATGTTGTGAAATAATTGCGACCCACATTACCGTGTGTCGGAACCTGTTAAGAAGAAATTTACCAATAAATAAAATACTGTATTTATAAAGTGCTGACGATATGTCTGCTACTTACCTGTTAAGTATTTGTATTTTTATTTCATAAAATAAAAACAAACAAAAACTTAGTGTTAAGTAAGTAAAATATTTTATTAAAATAAAGAATTATTGACTTAGACTTTTAGGCGTAGTCAAGCACTCAAATTCATTTGGTTTTAATTAAAATAAACTTAATTGGCGCCCGACGTAAAAAAGCGCATCCGCGTAATCCTTAAAATTTATAAGGACTAAAAATAGTGTTACCACAAGAAACTCTTAAAAAAAAGTGTTAAATAAAATCCCTGAAGCAGTGATACTAAGGAAACATTATAATAATCCTGAAAATAAATAAACTAAAAACCCTCAAGAAGTGTTAAGAATACCTTTATACAGTAATATTAAGGAAACATTAAGTTAATCCTTACAAAAACAGTAAACTGGTTTAAAAACTCATTTATGCAGTAATATTACTGAAACATTTTTCTTACAAAATTATAATAAAGAATCTGTGCCACTACAAAACTCCTAAGAAATGTTAAACAAGAAAATTAGACTAAAAGTAAAGCAAATCCGCTCATTAAACACAACTACCTAAACTATTCTGATACTAAGTCGTATTAATTATAAATAAACAAGTAAGAGTGTAGTATATTCGGCTGAGCCGAATCTAAAATACCCTTCACGATAGTCACGAATATGTATAGTATATTAAAAATGTGACCTAAATATGCTCGGTTATATATGAACCGATATCGGAATTTTCTATTTTCTGTATTTTAGTAACCTTCTTTTATAACGAGAATTGCTTTTCAGCAAAAAAAAAAAAAATTTTTTTAATGGAAAAATCGGTTCAGGCTATATCTCGGGTATATATGGCCCGATATCGAAAATTTTAATTTTCCATATTTATATAACCTTATATCATTACCAGAACTGCTTTTGAGTACAACAAATTGTTTAAGTTCGCTTACGCGATATTTTCATGAAAAACCCGATTTAGGCTATATCTCGGGTATATCTGGACCGACATCAGAAATTTTAATTTTCTCTATTTTCGTAACCTTCTTTTATGACAAGAACTGCTTTTCAGCAAAAAAAAAATGTTATTGGAAAAATCGGTTCAGGCTATATCTCGAGTATATATGGACCGATATCGGATATTTTCTTTTTCCATATTTATATAACCTTATTTCATTACCAGAACTGCTTTTGAGCACAAAAAAGTCGTTTAGTCGGCATTTTCATCAAAAAACCTGTTAGGCTATACACCGGGTATATATGAACCGATATCGGAAATTTTCATTTTCCATATTTATGTAACCTAATTTCATTAGCAGAACTGCTTTTGAGCACAAAAAGTTGTTTAAGTTCGCTTACGCTGCATTTTCATGAAAACCCCGGTCTATGCTATATCTCGGGTATATATGGCCCGATATCGAAAATTTTTATTTTTCATATTTATATGACCCTATTTCATTACCAGAACTGCTTTTGAGCACAAAAAAACTGTTTAAGTTCGCTTACGCGATATTTTCATGAAAAACCCGATTTGGGCTATATCTCGGGTGTATATGGACCGACATCGAAAATTTTCATTTTTCATATTTATATAACCCTTTTTCATTACCAGAACTGCTTTGAGCACAAAAAAGTTGTTTAAGTTCGCTTACGCGGCATTTTCATGAAAACCCCGGTCTAGGCTATATCTCGGGTATATATGGACCGATATCGGAAATTTTCATTTTCCATATTTATGTAACCTAATTTCATTATGAGAACTGCTTTGAGCATAAAAAAGTTGTTTAAGTTCGCTTGCGCGACATTTTTATGAAAAACCCGATTTGGGCTATATCTCGGGTATATATGGACCGATATCGAAAATTTTCATTTTTCATATTTATATGACCCTATTTCATTACCAGAACTGATTTTGAGAACAAAAAAGTTGTTTAAGTTCGCTTACGCGACATTTTCATGAAAAACCCGATTTGGGCTATATCTCGGGTATATATGGACCGACATGAAAAATTTTCATTTCTCATATTTATATGACCCTATTTCATTACCAGAACTGCTTTTGAGCACAAAAAAGTTGTTTAAGTTCGCTTACGCGACATTTTCATGAAAAACCCGATTTGGGCTATATCTCGAGTATATATGGACCGACATCGGAAATTTTCATTTTCCATATTTATGTAACCTAATTTCAATACCAGAACTGCTTTTGGCCACAAAAAAGTTGTTTAAGTTCGCTTACGCGGCATTTTCATGAAAACCCCGGTCTAGGCTATATCTCGGGTATATATGGACCGATATCGGAAATTTTCATTTTCCATATTTATGTAACCTAATTTCAATACCAGAACTGCTTTTGACCACAAAAAAGTTGTTTAAGTTCGCTTACGCGGCATTTTCATGAAAACCCCGGTCTAGGCTATATCTCGGGTATATATGGACCGATATCGAAAATTTTCATTTTTCATATTCATATGACCCTATTTCTTTACCAGAACTGCTTTTGAGCACCAAAAAGTTGTTTAGGTTCGCTTACGCGACATTTTCATGAAAAATCCGATTTGGGCTATATCTCGGGTATATATGGACCGATATCTGAAAAAAAAATTTTTTGTCTTTTAGTCACCATGCTTAATAAGTGTGTGAAGTTTGAAGCAAAACGAACAACTTTTGTTTTCAAAAATTTTCATACAAAACTGCAAAAAAAAATGGCTTTTTTCGGAATTTTGAATATATCTCAGCTATACGTGGACCGGTATTACTGAATTTCAATAGCAAACCCATGAATCGATGGGGTAAAAGAATGGTGAAAGAAAAAAGTTTCTAAGTCTAATGGTTTTCTCAGAAACGGTATTTCAACAGCGGACAGACGGACATCGCTTAATCGACTTTTCCATTAATTCTGATTCAGAATATATATACTTTATAGGGTCGCAAAAAAAACTGTAGAAATTACAAACGGAATCACAAACTTATATGTATATACCCTTTACATTTTTGTGAAGGGTATAAAAACATTTAGAAATACATTAAAACAAAATTAATATAAAGACACAATTAATTATAGAGGAAACAGTGATATCCTTAAACACAACTATTCTGATAAAATAAGTTAATTGTGCAACAAAATACATTAAAACAAAATTAATATAAATACACCATTAATTATAGAGGATAAACAGTGACAAAACAGTGATCAATATGTGGCAAACATTAACGTAAGAATAATTAAAGAGCTCGGTGGCTGAAGTGGTTAAAGCTGCCGTATTAAAAATACATCATGTTCACATGATCCCGAGTTCGAATCCCAGTGGGTGCTGATGAGTAGTGTAGCGACTACGAAACAGCTAGTTGTCCCCCAGCTAATGGTATTCAATTATTTTTTCTGTTCTTCTTTGGTCTTATTGTTTCACAGCAATTATTGTTATAATTAAAAATAGTACTTCTTCTTGACTGAAGTTGGACTCGAACTCACAACTAGTTAATCTCGTACATATGTATAAAAATATGTATATTTGAGCGATTAATTGATTATTTAAAAACATTTCTTATAAATTGGAAATAAAGTAAATTTATTGGAATTTCATAAAAATTTATATAAAAATATGTATAGCGACTAATTGATTATTTAAAGACATTTCTTACGAATTGGAAATAAAGTAAATTTTGGTAAAAATGTCCAATCCAAATAATTTAATTCGTCCCGCAATGTTCTCCTCCAACAATCCTCCTCCAAATCCGCCAGCTCCTAATAACAATCCTGTAAATCAAAACGCACAGTCTCAGGAGAACCTCATTGATACTATAAGTAGAATTTGTATAGAACAGTGTAGGAACCTTGTTATATATATTATTATTATTAGTTTTAAGAAATGACAACTCTGTAACATAAATGAACAATAAAGAACGGCAGTTGCCATCATAAACAACATGATAAAACATGGTGCAGTCGGTATATAAAGAAGGAAAAAAATAATATAAAAATTGAGCTAATGGCAAAGACGCGATCACAAGTGAAAAACGAATGTAATGAAGAAATGATGGCTACACCAACGGAAAATAATTTTGGAACCTTCGATGTCCGAAGGCCAGATGCACTTAGACTGGATGAAAATATTGCCGAAAACTGGCGTGTGTTTAAACAAAATTTTGATATATGTATGTATATGCTATAGCTACTGGATTAAATGAAAGGGGGTCGCCACAAAAGACTGCAATTTTTTTAAATGCATGCGGCCCAGAAACAGTGGAGATTTTTAACACCTTTGGTTTGACCGAAGAGCAAAGGAAAGATTACGATGCAGTGGTTCATGCGGTTGCAAGCTATTGTACTCCAAAAAAGAATGAGGTCTATGAGGCATTCAAGTTTAATTCTAGGAAACAACAAGAGGGCGAGTCGTTTGACAATTATTTGCTTGATTTAAGAAAATTAGTTAAAAGTTGCGGTTATAACAACCCCGATAGAATGATTCGAGATAATATTGTAATTGGAATTAACAACAACAAACTTCGCAAAAAATTCCTGGAAACTGATAAGTTAACTCTACAAAAAACAATTGAAATTGTACGGGCATCTGAATTGGTCGAAAGACATGCGAACGATATGCAAAAGCAAACACAAAATATTTCATTAGTTGATGTCTTAAATGCAAATACAAAATATAACAAAAAATTTCCAGTAAAAATGAATAACAACAATACAATGAGAGAGAGTAACGGATCATCGTCAACAACAAATGACAGTAGAGAAAGAACAATTAATTGTAAATTTTGTAAAAGTACACACATTAACCCGCGTTGTCCAGCATTTGGAAAGCGGTGTAACAATTGCGGACGTTTAAATCATTTTAGAATCGCATGCTACGCTTCTAAGTTACGTGAAATAAAAGACGACAATAATTTTTCCTCAGAAGATAATGAAATTTGTTTACACAATATTGCTGAGATAAGTGGGGAAAGGAAACGGTGGTATGAGAAAATTCGAGTATATGGTTGCCTTATAAATTTTTAGCTAGATACTGGTGCTGATGTTAGCGTTTTACCATACAGATTTCTGAAACATGTTAAAAATATTAAAATAAAAAAAGGTGGTATACCTCCACAAAGCTACGGAGAAACTGATTTCAATTTTAAAGGAACAACTGACTGTGTAGTGATGTGTCGTAATGAAATAACAACTCTGCGATTTACGATAATTGACACACCGTATGAGCCTTTGCTAGGCTTGGGAGCATGTGAAAAGCTAAATTTAATAAAGTAAATTGACAAAAGAATTATTCATTGAAAAGAATCGTGACATATTTGAAGGTTTGGGTTGTTTTGTCACTAATTTAGATATTAAAGTAAAAAAAGATTCTCTTCCAGTTTTTAAAGCAGCTAGGCGTATACCGCTGTCATTAAATTCGCGTGTAAAAGATGAATTAAAACAAATGGTTAATAGAGACATCATAGAGCGCATTGACGGTCCAATTGAAAGAGCATCAAACTTAGCTATTGTCGAAAAAAAGAATGGACAACTCCGCCTATGCATTGATCCGCAAGGCGTTAATGCTGACATATTATTGGAAAACCATATAATCCCATCGTTCGAGTCAATATCTGCAAAACTAGCTAATAAACATTATTTTACTGTGCTTGACTTAAAAGAGGGCTTTTGGCAAGTCGGGCTTAGTAAGGAAGCGAGCGAACTATGCACATTTAGTACACCATTTGGGTGTTATCGTTTTAAAATATTACCATATGGCATAAAGATTGGTCCTGAAGTTTTCCAAAAGTATAATGAGCGTAATTTTGAAGATATCAGAGGTGTAATTGTTTTTATTGATGATATACTGATTGCGGCAGACAGCATTGAAGAGCATGACCGGATTTTACAATCTGTAGTAGATAGAGCAAGAGATTTAAACATCAAATTCAATATTAACAAAGTCCAGTTTCGAGTTACTGAAGTGAAGTATTTGGGAAAAATCATATCCCATTTTGGTATAAAATGCGATCCAGAGACAGTCGAGGCCATATTGCACATAGGTAAGCCTAAGGATAAAACTGATTTACAAAAATTGCTTGGCATGATAAATTATATACGGGAATATATTCCAAATCTAGCTGAAATATCGCAGCCACTTAGAGAGTTGTTGAAGCATAATATTGTTTACCAGTGGCAGCCTGTACACGATAACTGTTTGGCGTTAATTAAACAGTTAATTGCTAATGCTCCTACATTACACTCATTTGATGAAAATCAGGAAATAACTGTAGAAACTGATGCTTCCAAATCTGGAATTGGTTGTTGTCTTACACAGAATGGTAAGCCTATTGCATTTGCGTCCAGAAGTCTTACTGATGCGGAGATTAATTACACCCAAATTGAGAAAGAGCTACTAGCTGTCGTATTCACATGTCGAAAATTCTTTACTACATACATATATGGCAGAACAATTACGGTAAAAAGCGATCACAAGCCTCTTGTAGAAATAATGAAAAAAGATTTCTGTAAGATCCCATCAGCAAGACTCCAACGTATGAAATTAAGTTTAGTAAAATATGATATTAACTTAATACATATTCCTGGAAAAGACTTATATATTGCAGACTATTTATCGCGGTATTATAAAAAAGAAACGGCTACTGTAGAAATTGAAGATTTAAATGAATTTGTGCACTCTATTAATATTACAAATAATCGATTAGAAAACTTTAGAAGAGAGTTAAAACATGATAAGTGCTTATGGGAGTTGAGAAACGTTTTATTGAATGGATGGCCAAAAGATAAGCTGTATTTAAATGAAGACATTAAATTCTATTGGAAACAGCGAAACGATTTGTTTATTAAAAATGATATTATATTTTTAAACGACAGAGTTATTGTACCGGTTGGATTACGTGAAGAAGTTTTATCTCAACTATACGCTTCACATTTGGGAGTAGAAAAAACAAAAAGCAGAGCTCGTAGCTTAGTATATTGGCCAAGGATTGATGAGTCAATAGAAAATATGATTGCAAAATGTTCAGTTTGTCAAAAGAATCGTTCTTCAAATATAAAGCAGCCACTGATGCACCATAGTATTCGAAAATTACCTTACAATAAGCTTGGAATTGATATTTGCGAGTATGCTGCAAAGACATTTCTTACTGTTGCCAATTATTATTCTCGATATTTAGATATAATCCCAATGAAATCGAAAACAGCAAGTGAATGTATAGATAAACTAAAAAATTGCTTTTCGCAACATGGAATATCGACAGAAATTATCTCCGATAACATGCCATTCAATTCAGCTGATTTTAAAATCTTTTGCAGGAAAAATGATATAAAACTGGTAACAACGAGTCCAAGCTATGCCCAATCTAATGGTTTTGCAGAAAGGTACGTGAGGATAGCAAAAAATTTAATAAAAAAGTCCCAGGAAAGTCAAGTGGAACTGTGGCTCGCTTTTTTTTTTTTTATATTGGACCAGTACTCAGGGGATGACCCCTACATATGCAGTGCATTGTACCAGAACTAGGAAAATAGGTTGTGAGGAGGGGGAAAGCGGGAGTAGTGTTTGTGAACATTTGACTTGAATCTTCCAACGTTATAACAGACAGGAAACACTTCTGCAGGCAACTTGTTCCACAGACGAAGCGTGCGGCTGAAAAACGAATTCTCTCTGTAATGCGTAGTACGATTCCCCGGGCAATCGACCACAAATGGGTGAGCTCTAGACGAACGCGTGCTACGTAAAAATGTGCGCGTTTCGGGAACAAAATCCTTAATCTCGTCCGAGCAAAATCCATTGTAGTATCGATAGAACAGAGTAACGCATCCCACACTGCGTCCAGGGAGTCAATAGAGTTGGATACCCTACTGTCACCGATGAGCTTCTTCGCCCTCTCCTGCCCACGGTCGAGTAACCCCAAAACAGACTTTGAGGCACCGGCCCAAACATGAAAGTTGTATTCCATTTGCGGTCGGATGTAGGTGGTATAAATAGTAAGGAGATCGGATGGAGTGAAGTACATCTTACACCGTTTCAAAAAACCGAGGCACTTGCTTCTTTAGAGATATGAAAAATATGATCAGTCCAGCGAACATCACACTGTATCTTCATTCCAAGAACATCAAGAGCATTCGATTCTTCAATATTTATACCATCCATGAGTACAGATGAAGCAGCATATGCGGTCGTTTGTTTGTGCGTCAATAAGCAACACTGGGTCTTACGAGCATTAAAGGCGACCCTGTTTTTAAGACCCCATTCAGAGACTAATAGAAGATCACTATTCAGTGAATCATTCATATTTAGTCTCTTGGCAGCGATCTCTGATAGGCCGGGCCTATAACTAAAAGAGTACGAGTGACAAATGCTGCTGTCATCCGCGAAAGAGTGGATAGGGTTGGAAGTTTGGTAGAGAAGGTCGTTGAGGAAAATAAGAAATAGGGTAGGAGAAAGAACGGAGCCTTGCGGTACCCCTGAATTAATCTTGAACTCGTTTGATGAGACCCCATCTATAACAACTCGCATAGAGCGGTCTCTGAGAAAGCTCGATATAAACCGAGAGAAGTCATCACCGGCACCAAAAGCAGTAAGTTTTGCCAATAGTGCACCATGCCACACTCTGTCAAACGCTTTTGAAATATCAAGAGCCACCACCCTACTTTCACCGAAATGATGGATTGAGTGGCACCATTTCTCTGAGAGATATGCCATAAGATCGCCAGTTGAACGACCCTTACGAAATCCATATTGGCGATCACAAAGTAGTTTATGCGACTCCAGATACCTCATAAGGTGATGGTTAACCATGTTTTCCATCACTTTGGAGAGTGTAGAGCAAATTGCAATTAGGCGGTAATTTTCGGGGTTATTTGCCATACGCTTTTTGGATATTGGTGTTACATTAGCAACCTTCCAGCATAATGGAAACTCACCAGTATGGTAAAGTATGCTAAAAAGGCGTGCTAATGGACGCGCAAGCGTAGAAGAACACTGCTTCAAGACCAGTGCTGGAATATCTTCGGCATAGTTAGAGATACTCTTTCGAGCTCGGGAAGTGGCTGACTGCTTTCCGGCAAGCAGGAATTGCTTGCAAAGATGTCAGCCAACAGGTTAGCTTTGTCAACCGGGTCTGTGAATACTTGGTCATTCTTTAAGAGAGTTGGAATTGATGACTCTTTTAACGAAAGACCAAAAGGTCTTACTGCCCCGAGGAGCTTCAAGGACCTTGGCACGAAGGCGCTGTTCGTGAAGAAACTTTTCACGCCTAAGTACCTTGGCACACGAAGATCTTGCCTTTTTGCGTAGCAAATCAGTGTCTGGTGTTTTGTTTAAACGCCAGTTACTGAATGCTTCCTCTGTGGATCTGACTGCGTTTTTGCACGTCTGATTAAACCAAGATTTTGCTTTTGGTTTAATCGAAATCTGCTTGGAGGGGATGAATGTTTTCATCCCTAGCAATATCATGTTCTCGACCATTTTTGCTGAAGCATTTATGTCGTTATCTAGAAAACAAAGTTTCCAATTAAAATGCTCATAAAATTGGTTGAGCTCAGCCCAACGCGCCTTTTCGTAAATAAATATTGAACGTTTCGTAGCTGATTTTGAAACGTTACGAAGTCCCGAGATCGAAAAGGAGGCAGAAATGGTGCAATGATCCGAATTGCCGAGAGGTGCACTAACTCTGACTTCATACTTTTCAGGGTGTGAAATCAGGAATAGGTCAAGTGTGTTTGAATGGTGCCCTTCACCACATGGAATATGCGTTGGTTTATTCACTAATTGCGCTAGGTGGTTGTGCGCAGCGAATAACTCGACATATTGGCCTTCTGGAGTTGTATGACTCGAATGGCGACGCCAGGATGAGTTGTGAACATTGAAATCACCAGCAACAACGATTTCACTGCTCGGACAACTTTCTAAGATCTTCGATATGGAGTCGGAGAGGGCATCGAAACCAGAAAAGGTAGTATCCCTCACCGCATTTGGACTTCTATATAGAAACCCGAAATGCAAAAAGTGTGACCTGATTTTGAATTTAACCCAAAGACAGGTAAATTCTGCATCATGCATGCCTAATGGTTGCTGGCATTGGAACACAACTTCATTGCGAATGTAAATTACAAGGCCCCGATGGAAGTTAAAGAGGGATAGGAATTGATACCCAGGTATATGAAAATCCTGTGGATCAGCACTCTCAGATACCTGGGTTTCACATAGGGCGAAAATATCCGGCCGATGGAGACACGTGTGAGCATAGACGGAGAAGAAGTTCGTTCTCCGCCCACGTATGTTGCAAAAGTCTATTCTAAAGTTTCCCGCCATTGCGATAGAAAGATCATGTACAAATGCTAATTCTGCTGTGCTGGTGAGGCCGAAGTTAACTTAATGTTTCATTCGACTGTATAGTATCCAGTGCATATACCTTCGATACTATACAGTCAACAACAATTAATCCCATATCACCAACATTGCAAAATAACTATTAAAAGGTATTTTGCACGAATATGGAACAATGCCTGTATAAGGGCCATAAAAGCCCTGATCTGGGCATTTATTTATATTATTTTATTTAGATTAAAAAAAAATTGATTAATATTATTTTTATTATTATTATTTTATTATTATTGTTGTTGTGGGTGTTTTTTATTTTTTTTATTTTATTTTATTTTATTTTTTTCTGTGTGTTGATCTGCCTGGTTTATTGGGTATCAGCATGTATGTACAATTGTTTGTATTTGTTAATTGTATGGTTTATTGCATTTGTTTTTGGTAGTCGTATTTATATTTATATTGTTGTTGTTGAGATGCATGTTTTTAAGAGTTTTATTTTATTTTTTTTTTTCACCCGTGTATTTTGTTGTTTTATTTTTAAAAAGATTTTTAACTGTTTATTTTATTTGGTTTTATTTAATTTGCAATACAAAAGCAACACACAAAATAAAAATTAAGGAAAAAAAAAAAAAAAACACTGAACGCGGATAACACTTAATACGTGTTCACAACACAACGGAAAGAACACTACTTTGCTTTGCTTGAATACAGAAATACTCCTTTGAAAGCAGTAAATGCATCACCGGCAGAAATTTTGATGAGCAGGAAAACACGAACATTGGTGCCCGCAAAAAGTTCTTTATATAAGCCAAGTGTCGTGCCGAACATAAATACAAATATTGATGTAAAAAACAAATACTCTAAGAAATACTATGATCGCGGAGCAAGGGCGAAACAAACATTTGAAAAAGGGGAGAAAATATGGTACAACCACAATCGAAAAGGATGGGTAAAGGCCGAAATATTGGAAGCTCATAATACGCCAAGGTCATATTGGATAAAACTGGAGGACGGCTCAGTGTTTAGAAGAAATTCTCGTTGGTTACGTAAATGAATTTTAGAATTTTATATTTATATAATGAAATTTTAAGAATTTATATTTATCTCATTATTAACTAGTCTCTCAGAAAAGGGAGATGTTATATATATATTATTATTAGTTTTAAGAAATGGCAACCCTGTAACATAAATGGACAATAAAGAACGGCAGTTGCCATCATAAACAACATGATAAAACATAGACCAAACTCTAAATCCCCGCTCAGATTTTTCGGTAGTGGACCAACAAATTGACGAACAATATAGTCAAAACCTCACAGACTTGGATAAGGGCCCAAATATAGTCCGATATCTGATAGAGTTCGGGGGAACCACGCCGAATTTAGTTCCTGGAAAAAAAGTGTGGAACGGCACCTAAATTTATACAAAAATACTATAGGAACACCTAGATCCTTCCCCATCCTAAACGTAATTAGAAACAAAGTAGTCGGATCAGCCGATGCAGCCCTAGAATCGTACAACACTCCCCTGAATTGGGAAGCTATCTCATGAGTCCTTACGTTACACTACGCGGACAAACGAGCTCTGGGTACTTTAGAGTACCAGATGACGACTCTAGTACAAGGGAATAGCTCGCCTCAAGACTTTTATCAGGAGGTATATTCACATTTGTCTTTAATTATCAATAATATTTCTTGCATCACTATAGGCAAAGAGGCAATGGATACACTCATACAAACATATAGCGACAAAGCCCTGGACAGATTCAGTCGTGGATTACGGGGTGATATCTCTAAATAACTATGCATTCGGGAACCAACAACCCTACCACAGGTACTACACTTGTGTCTTAAACTACAAAACCAAAATTTCCGCACAGAATACGCTTATGGTAAAAATGCGAAGAGTTCACAGGTATCCTCCGGAAATTATCGAAGCTACAAAACACAAAACATTAATAAACCACAAAACGTTTATAACCACATGTTGCCTCAAAATCGATATCATTTAAATCGAGCAAATTATTTCCCACAACCATAATCATGAACCACAACAAATTCGGCATCACAGACAATTTCCAAACCAATTTCATAATTTGCAAGGAAATCTAAATAATAATCTAAGACCGAATATTCCACCACCACGGCCAATTGCTCCTAAGCCTTTACCGAAGCCAGAACCTATGGACATAGATCCATCCGTGCAAACGCGAGCTATAAATTATGTGAACAGACCCCGTCCTAACACAAATTTTGCTGGTAAAAGACCATTGCAACAAAATAATGAACAAGCTCGGAAATTCCAAAGGAATTTTTATATAGAGGGTGTTTTTTTAAGCTAGATAGAACTTTAAATTGTAAAAAGTAACAAAAAACACATTTAGAAACTAATGGTCAAGAATTTAATAATGAAAACTGTTCCGACTTACAATGAACAATTAAATAATGAACAAATAAATAATTATAGTATAGAAAATAATCAACAAGATTTCCAGGACTACATTGAAAATGAAGAAGAATCAATTGAAAATCTTGATTTCGTTGACGTTAATTTTTTAGAATAAAAACTTCGTCTCTGCCTTACTTTAAAGCAAAGACAAAGGAAGGAACGATTTTAAAAATAGTGATTGACACGGTATAATAGGTAACGACACTCTAAATGGACTGGCCGCAGTTATTCATACTGCAAAAAATTGCATGATTATCAATGATAACATCAGAGTAAAACTCAAGCAGCAAATTTCACAATTAGTTAATAATATTCATATTTAGTAGATACCCTAACCTATTTTCAGAGCCAAACGAATCTCTGACGTATAACACGACTGTAAAAGGCGAAATACGCACTACTTCTAAATCCCCTGTCTATTCCAGATTCTATCCATATCCCATGCATTTAAAGGATGATGTTGAAGACCAAATCAAAGAATTGTTAGATCAAGGAATAATAAGACCATCTAAATCACCATACAATTCATCAGTATGGGTGGTACCGAAAAAGATGGACGCTTCGGGAAAAAAGAAATTCAGAATGGCCATTGATTATAGGAAGTTCAACATGGTTACAGTGGCTGACCGGTATCGTATTCCCGAATTAAACGAGGTGATTACACAACTGGAAGAGAAGAAATATTGCTCAGTTATAGACTTAACTAGTAAGAGTGTAGTATATTCGGCTGGGCCGAATCTATAATACCCTTCACGACAGTCACGAATATGTATAGTATATTAAAAACGTGACCTGAATATGCTCGGTTATATATGAACCGATATCGGAATTTTCTATTTTCTGTATTTTAGTAACCTTCTTTTATAACAAGAATTGCTTTTCAGCAAAAAAAAAAAAAAAAATTAATGGAAAAATCGGTTCAGGCTATATCTCGGGTATATATAGACCGATATCGAAAATTTTCATTTTCCATATTTATATAACCTTATTTCATTACCAGAACTGCTTTTGAGCACAACAAATTGTTTAAGTTCGCTTACGCGACATTTTCATGAAAAACCCGGTTTAGGCTATATCTCGGGAATATATGGACTGATATCGGAAATTTTAATTTTCTCTATTTTCGTAACCTTCTTTATAACAAGAACTGCTTTTCAGCAAAAAAATATGTTATTGGAAAAATCGGTTCAGGCTATATCTCGAGTATATATGGACCGATATCGGATATTTTCTTTTTCCATATTTATATAACCTTATTTCATTACCAGAACTGCTTTTGAGCACAAAAAAGTTGTTTAAATTCGCTTGCTCGGCATTTTCATCAAAAAACCGGTTAGGCTATATATCGGGTATATATGGGCCGATATCGGAAATTTTAATTTTCCATATTTATATAACCTTATTTTATTACCAGAACTGCTTTAAGGTGAAAAAAGTTGTTTAAGTTCGCTTACGCGACATTTTCATGAAAAACCCGGTTTGGGCTATATCTCGGGTATATATGGACCGGCATTGAAAATTTGCATTTTCCATATTTATGCAACCCTATTTCATTACCAGAACTGGTTTTAAACAAAAAAAGATGTTTAAGTTCACTTACGCGACATTTTCATTAAAACTGCGGTTTAGACTATATCTCGGGTATATATGGACCGATATCGGAAATTTTCATTTTTCATATTTATGTAACCTTATTTCATGACCAGAACTGCTTTTGAGCACAAAAAAGTTGTTTAAGTTCGCTTACGCAACATTTTCATGAAAAACCCGATTTGGGCTATATCTCAGGTATATATGGACCGATATCGGAAATTTTAATTTTTGATATTTATATAACCTCATTTTATTACCAGAACCGCTTTTAAGCAAAAAAAGTTGTTTACTTTCGCTTACGCGACATTTTTATGACAAAACCCGATTTGGGCTATATTTTGGTTATATATGGACCGATATCTGAAAAAAAAATTTTTAGTTTTTTAGTCACCTTGGTTAATGAGTGTGTGAAGTTTGAAGTAAAACAAACAACTTTTTTTGTCAAAAATTTCCATACAAAATTTCAAAAATTCATGGCTTTTTTCGGAATTTTGAATATATCTCAGCTATACGTGGACCGATATTAATGAATGTCAATAGCAAACACATGGCAATATGGAGTAATAGAATGGTGAAAGAAAAAGGTTTCTATGTCTAATGGTTTTCTCAGAAACGGTATTTCAACGACCGACAGACGGACATCGCTTAATCGACTTTTCCATTAATTCTGATTCAGAATATATATACTTTATAGGGTCGCAAAAAAAAAAACTGTAGAAATTACAAACGGAATCACAAACTTATATATACCCTTAAAATTTTTGTGAAGGGTATAAAAAGTGGATTTCATCAGATTCCACTGAGAGAAAAGGACATCGAAAAGACTGTCTTTTCGGTGAATAATGGGAAGTATGAATTCACCCGACTCCCATTTGGTCTAAAAAACGCGCCTGCAATATTTCAAAGAGCGCTAGACGACATCGTCAGAAAATACATAGGGAAAATTTGCCATATCTATATCGACGATATAATTATATTTGGCAAGGAACAAGAAACACATCTACAGAATATCGAAAAAATTTCAGCACATTAGAATCAGCAAACATGGGAAGTTCAACTCGACAAATGCAAGTTTATGAAGCCAGAGGTGGAATTTTTGGGATTTCCTATATCCACAAAGGGAATACGAGCAAACCCGCAGTGGGTGGAGGCAATTAATGAAGTCCCCATTCCTAAAACCATAAAAGGCTTAAGATCGTTCCTTAGAATGTCCGGCTTCTACCGCCGTTTTATAAAATATTACGCCAAACTAGCAAAACCATTAACGGCTCTTTTCAGGGGGGCAAAGGGACGAATGTCCAAATCTGCTTCCTCGAAAATAGCAATTACGCTTGACAAAAACGACTTTGGACAATATAAAGGGAAGCCTTACGTCGGAAGACGTAAGCTTCTCCTAGTAGCGAAGCGAAGCTTATCCTAGTTTCAAAAGGGAATTCCGACTTACGACAGATGTGCCCAATCATGCCATAGGAACTGTTTTAGAACAAGATGGTACATATATTTCACGGACACTGAACAAAGCTGAAGAACACTATACAACAAATCAACTAGAAATGTTGGCGATTGTTTGGGCCCTAAAGAAATTAAGAAACTACACAGAAAAAAATGGTTTGTAAATGTAATTAATTTTTTCACATATTTAATAAAAATATTGTTTGATTTTGCGCTAACTACGATTTTTGCAAATACAAATACGGTTTTGTAATTTTTGAAAAAAAAGTCAACTCACTTTTTTATACCCTTCACAAAAATGTAAAGGGTATATATAAGTTTGTGATTCCGTTTGTAATTTCTACAGTTTTTTTTTGCGACCCTATAAAGTATATATATTCTGAATCAGAATTAATGGAAAAGTCGATTAAGCGATGTCCGTCTGTCCGTCTGTCCGCTGTTGAAATACCGTTTCTGAGAAAACCATTAGACTTAGAAACTTTTTTCTTTCACCATTCTTTTACCCCATCGATTCATGGGTTTGCTATTGAAATTCAGTAATATCGGTCCACGTATAGCTGAGATATATTCAAAATTCCGAAAAAAGCCATTTTTTTTTGCAGTTTTGTATGAAAATTTTTGAAAACAAAAGTTGTTCGTTTTGCTTCAAACTTCACACACTTATTAAGCATGGTGACTAAAAGGCAAAAAATTTTTTTTTCAGATATCGGTCCATATATACCCGAGATATAGCCCAAATCGGATTTTTAATGAAAATGTCGCATAGGCGAAGCTAAATAACTTTTTTTTGCTCAAAAGCAGTTCTGGTAATAAAATTAGGTTACATAAATATGGAAAATGAAAATTTCCGATATCGGTCCATATATACCCGAGATATAGCCCAAATCGGGGTTTTCATGAAAATGTCGCGTAAGCGAACTTAAACAACTTTTTTGTGCTCAAAAGCAGTTCTGGTAATGAAATAGGGTCATATAAATATGAAAAATGAAAATTTTCGATATCGGTCCATATATACCCGAGATATAGCCCAAATTTCTTTGTTTTTATGTATATATGTGTATTTGTTCAATTGATCTGTACTATAATTATTGTTATTATTGTTATATATACATATACATACATATATTTTATTTTATTTATTTTTTGTTGGTTCTTTTTACTTACTCAGTTTCACAATGCGATTGATTTGTATTTGTATTTTAATTATTATTATTAATATTTTTGTTAAATTTTGATTAACTAGTTTCATACTGCAATATAAGACTTGGGTCTTGTGTATGAAATAAATAAAAAAAAATAAAATAAATAAAATAAATAAATAAATAAACCAGGTTTTTCATGAAAATGCCGCGTAAGCGAACTTAAACAACTTTTTTGTGCTCAAAAGCAGTTCTGGTAATGAAATTAGGTTACATATATATGAAAAATGAAAATTTCCGATATCGGTCCATATATACCCGAGATATAGCCTAGAACGGGTTTTTCATGAAAATGCCGCGTCAGCGAAATTAAACAACTTTTTTTGCTTAAAAGCGGTTCTGGTAACAAAATAAGGTTATATAAATATGAAAAATGAAAATTTCCGATATCGGTTCATATATACCGCAGATATAGCCTGGAACGGGGTTTTCATGAAATTGCCGCGTAAGCGAACTTTAACAACTTTTTTTTGATTAAAAACAGTTCTGGTAATAAGATCAGTTTATATAAATATGGAAGATAAAAATTTCCGATATCGGTCCATATATACCCGAGATATAGCCTAAACCGGGGTTTTCATGAAAATGCCGCGTAAGCGAACTTAAACAACTTTTTTCACCTTAAAGCAGTTCTGGTAATGAAATAAGGTTATATAGGTATGAAAAATGAAAATTTCCGATATCGGTCCATATATACCCGATATATAGCTTAACAGGTTTTTTGATGAAAATGCCGAGTAAACAACTTTTTTGTGCTCAAAAGCAGTTCTGGTAATGAAATAAGGTTATATAAATATGGAAAAAGAATAAATCCGATATCGGTCCATATATACTCGAGATATAGCCTGAACCGATTTTTCCAATAACATTTTTTTTTTACTGAAAAGCAGTTCTTGTTATAAAAGAAGGTTACGAAAATAGAGAAAATTAAAATTTCTGATATCGGTCCATATATACCCGAGATATAGCCTAAATCGGGGTTTTCATGAAAATATCGCGTAAGCGAACTTAAACAATTTGTTGTGCTCAAAAGCAGTTCTGGTAATGATATAAGGTTTTATAAATATGGAAAACTAAAATTTTCGATATCGGTCCATATATACCCGAGATATAGCCTGAACCGATTTTTCCATTAAAAAATTTTTTTTTGCTGGAAAGCAATTCTCGTTGTAAAAGAAAGAACGTTACTAAAATACAGAAAATAGAAAAATCCGATATCGGTTCATATATAACCGAGCATATTTAGGTCACATTTTTAATATACTATACATATTCGTGACTATCGTGAAGGGTATTTTAGATTCGGCCCAGCCGAATATACTACACTCTTACTTGTTTCAATTAAATTTGTGGTATTATTGGCAATTGAGTTGTTGACATAAGCAAAATATTTTAAGTATTGTGCTTGCTAAACTACAACTTTTTTCAACTATAAATCTTGCTGCAGTTAGTGATAAAGTTTGCTGGTTAAATAAGTGTTTTTTAATAAAATTTTATGATAAAAACTTTGTTAACGTTCTTAAATTTTTTTAACAATATTTTTCAGCAAAGAAATTGTTGCCACTTATATTTCTTTTCACCAATAACATTGTTGCTTTTTTACAAAAATACAATTACTTTTCAACAATAAAATTTATTGTTTTTGTTTTAATTTTCAATTAAATTTGTCTACAAATTAAGTTGTTAATTTTAACAATTATTTTAACAATATTATTTATTATTTTTGTTGTAATTTTCAATTAAATTTTTTAAATACCCGAGATATAGCCTAAACCGGGGTTTTCATGAAAATGCCGCGTAAGCGAACTTAAACAATTTTTTGTGCTCAAAAGCAGTTCTGGTAATGAAATAAAGTTGTATAAATATGGAAAATGAAAATTTCCGATATCGGTCCACATATACCCGAGATATAGCCCAAACCGGGTTTTTCATGAAAATGTTTAAACAACTTTTTTGTGCTCAAAAGCAGTTTTGGTAAGGAAATAATTTTATATAATTATGGAAAATTAAAATCTCCGATACGATCTACATATGCCCGAGATATAGCCTAGACCGGCGTTTTCATTAAAATGTCGTGTAAGCGAAATGAAACAACTTTTTTTGCTCAAAAGCAGTTCTGGTAATGAAGTTAGGTTATATAATATGGAAAATAAAAATTTCCGATGTCGGTCTATATATACCCGAGATATAGCCTGAACTGATTTTTCCATTAATATATATTTTTACTGAAAAGCAATTCTCGTTATAAAAGAAGTTTACTAAAATACAGAAAATAGAAAATTCCGATACCGCTTCATATACAACCAAGCTCACATTTTTAAATATACTATACATACCTATACGTGACTATCGTGATTATGATTAGATTCGGCCCAGCCGAATATACCACACTCTTACTTGTTAATTCTTAAATTAAAAAAAAAATTTATCAAAGTTATTTTTCTTAACTTGAATTTTGTTTTTGTTTTATTCATTTAATTGAAGCACATTTGGTTTTATATCCTTACATACAAATATTGTATGAATTAAAATTTTAATTTTTTTTTATTTTTAAAGTTTTCTTCTTTTTTTAATTTTTCGTTTTCTTTTTGTCAAAGAATATTTAATTTGATGTTTTGGGTGCCTATTAGGACCTTGAGAGCTCGAGTGTCCTTTTTATTTAATTTTCAAAAGAAAATATTGGTACGACACTTGGGCAATCCTACCGACTGCGCCAGTTTTGTTCCACAATGAAACAAAACAACATTTAATTTTATTTTTATATGATTATTTTATTTTAAGTTTAATGTTAATTTAATTATATCTAAATTTAATTCTTTATTTCCACGATAAAACAATGTAGTATTTTATTTCTATATAATAGTTTTTATTTTATATTTAATGTTAATTTGATTATTAAAGGATTTTTGTGATATGTGACCACAAATAACATCTGACTATGACTTAACAGCAATTCGCTTTTATAGCCAAAAAATGTACTAAAAATAACTGATTGTAATTATTTTATTTGGGATGGCAGAATCTTAAATCGCCTTGGTAACAATTAAAATTACTTATTTATTATCGCTTATTTTGCATATGCATTTAGCGTATGCAAAAAAGAGATAAAACTATTCATGCATGATCATGTTTTCAACATATATTAACATTGTAATAAAATAACGCAACAACAAACTTGATGGGATTGCATAATATTTGATACTTGCTTTACATAGGCAGTGCAGTGTGTAAAGAAGTTAAAATACTTGTAGATCGATCAGTTTTATTGCTTAAGCCCAGTGCAGACTATTATACTTTGTATTAATACTTGTCAAAAATTTAAATAATACGTGCAGGTCTGATAGTCTGAATGTAATCCGTCATACATACGAAAAATAATACGATAAAAATTTGACATCCCATACGACTTTGTTCTTTTTTGAAACTTTTCAAAACGATAATACTTTACATTGCATCAGGGTTGTGTTTTTTAGCAAACCAGCTAATTAAAAATTGAGTAGTCGGCTATTTTGTAGCCGATGGGGGGCCGTCACTGATAGTATTTTTTGTCGTTATAAAAAAGCTCGAAATTTGGAATTTAGCTGTCATTTATAAATGTATTTTGCTCATGCTATATTTAGAACATAAAATATATTTGTGCTATTGAATTTGGATGTATTATACATAATTATTATTTTAACTGTTGAAGAATTTCACGCGCCGGCACGTCTATCGCCTACGACGAATAGCGCACCTGCCGCCGTGGAAAGTTCTATGATGGCACATCTATGTTGGTTTATATCAAGTGTGATGGTGTGAATGCAAAATCTAATTTACGTTAGACTTTTTGACAGTCGCAAGAAATGTGTTTAGACTTTTATCTCACCAAATCTAATGAAAGTATTTATACTTGTATAATAGTCTGATTGGGCGTTTAGTAACAATTGCTTGGTGACCAAAAAAAAAAAAAAAAGAACAACAACATAGTTGGGCATTAAGAAATAATATTAATTCAGCAAGTGTATCCTTTGCTTTTCTCATACATGTATGTATGTATGTATTAATGTTTATTCTAAATGTGAACAGAAGTTGTACAAATCGACACATTAAGGAGGTTCACTGTGAGAGGTGTTCGCACATATAACTTATAACCCCAATATATAAGATTTGAATCGAATTAAATCTAGGATAATATTGAAACCGAAAAGCACAATAAATCGAAATGATGAATTAACTCTCCGTGACACATACTTTTAATTTTTCACATTAGTACCACACTGGGTCTGGCCAGACCCAGTGTGGTATTATTTATGTATTTATATAAGTTAACATTATTTTTTATGTACATATATAAATAGTTATGAAAACGGTTAAGATTGCATCAAATTTTATTTAAAAATACAGATATTTTATTAATTTCATTTCTTATTTTATTTTTATAAAATATTTAATTCATAAAGAAAAAGAGTCAGAGTACATTGAATTAGCATGTTATTTATCTAAGCAACTGAAACATACCTATATATTATACTTTTTCACTTCCGGTTGCGCATTCTACACAAGATTTTTTTACCTCTAGGGTATCAGTACCCTTTTCGCCGTTATTATTTTACTTATCTGAAATGAAAATAGAAATTCAGAGAGTAGATGTCAAATAGAACCAAAATGGAATTAATTGGTTAATTTTATTCAGATTACTTTTATTGGCGTTCCAGTAACGGATTGTATAGCCGAACGAGTTCTAAATTGACCCCTAACATAAGGGTTATTCATTCGGTTTTCAATATTTGGTAATACCAAAGCATTGGACAACGTATTCAAAAAATTGCGTCTTGTGTCATTTCTTTTATTGCCATCGACTTGCTTACAAATACTATATACTGCCAGTGCCCCAATATCTAACATATTGTAGAAAAATGCAAAAGTCCACCTCTTCGTTGCTTTTTTTGTTGTAGAAAGTGAAACCATTTGGTCCATGCAATCGACACCAGTTTTATTTTTATTACAAAATAATATTGCTTCTGGTTTATTGGCTTCACCTTCACATTTATCTGTGTAATGTACAATGAACAGCAGATTGACGCATTTATTCTGTTTTGGAACATAACTGCAAAGTGAAACCAAATTGTCGTGAAAGCCAAAAACTGACGAATACACAGGTAGCGATGGACTTTTTCTAATTTCTATGGGAAGGCATTTTTTGTTAGACTGAATGGTGCCAACGAATGCTGGACCAAGATTAGCCAGACGTTTTACTCCTTCTAAGGTTGTAAAAAAATTGTCAGCAGCTATTGTGCGACCACTTTTCGCGTACGGCTTTGCAAGTTGCATCATAACGTTTTCGCCTTGATTTACTTCAAGTTGTTCACCTTCATTTCGGCCTGTGTATAATTTTCCTTGTAATGGATACTTTGTTTTTGAATCGCAGGTCCACCAAATTTGTATACCATATTTCGCAGGTTGTGTTGGTATATATCGCGTAAATTTGGTTTTTCTCCGGTATGGAAACAACTGCTCGTTGATTGATTTTATTGTCCTTATTCTTCTTTATCTTTTTTCTATCATTGTTTTACTCGATTTCACTCTTTCGTTTTGCAAATATATGTGAAGATTTTGAACGTTTTTTTATTATAATAATCAAAATTATTAGTACGAGTAGGTGTATTTGCCTTCCGTCTTAAATCCCGTTTAATTTTGGTGCGTTTTAATTCATCATTTCAATTTATTGTGCTTTTCGGTTTCAATATTTTCCTAGATTTAATTTGATTCAAATCTTATATATTGGGGCTATACTCTAACCCCCTAATTCATAAATGATTGTTAGCAGTTCAATAACACATTAATAGCCAAAAATTGCTAAATGTGTATTCATAAATGTTTAATAGCCTATTAAAGCGTTATAAAGTCTGTGAAAATTTAAAAAACTTTATTGCAGCCAATGCCCTAGTTTAAGCGATTGATAAAGTGACATTTTGCTAAATATTTTTCGTCTTTGTAAACAAATTTTGCAAATTGTTTTAAAAATTTTAATAGTTTTAAAAATTAAATAAAAATGGCTGTAGTTAATGTGGTTTCCATAATACGTAAGTAAAATTATTCAGTACGAAGAAATTTTATTTTAATTGAAAATTATAGATACGATCGCCGTTATATCTGCTGCCTGCACTCGAAAAACTTTTAAAAAGAGGGTCAATCCGTTCGAAATATCGGAAGATAACTTCAAATCCAGATACAGATTCAATAAATCCACCGTCCGAAAAATAATTGAAATGGTTATGCCGGAAATTGAATTAGACTCAAGAGGTTGTGGTACCTCTGTCGATTTGCAAGTTTAGTTGTCTTACTTATCATTATGCACAATTTGAAATTTAAGGTTCAAGATGATACTGCCGAACTTCACGGGATATCGCAGGCAACAGTATGTAGAATTTCTGCCAGAGTCGCTCGCGCCATAGCTCGTTTTGCCGGCAGTAAAATTAAAATGCCATCATCTCGATCAGAGGAAAGTCGAATAATGATGGAATTTAAAGCAATCAAAAATTTTCCTGCAGTAATAGGCGCCATTGACGGTACTCACGTTCGCATAAAAAAAAACCGGCGGTGACTTAGCCCAGTACTATATCAATAGAAAAGGCTACTACTCCTTAAATGTGCAGGTAATTGTAAAATTTCATTGACGTGTTTAATTTCTTTATGTATTCATGCATGTGGTTTAGGTTATTTGCGATGCAAAGTTAAAAATAAGGGATATAGTCGCAAGGTGGAGACGAGGCACTCACGACTGCCGTACTTTTACTGAATCTAGAATCAAACAACGATTCGAAAACGGAGAGTTCAAAAGCCGTTTGCTAGGAGATAGTGGGTACAAACTTTATCCATATTTATTCACCCCACTTAGTAACCCACAAAATGAAAAAGAGGTTAAATATATTGCTGCACATACACTGAAAAGAATTCCTTCATCAATATAATGAATTTTGACATTAATCTAATGAAATTTTTCATTATTTTTCGGCCAATGATGGCCTTCATTGGACTAATGAATATTGTTTCATTAAAAATTATTTAATGAATATATTCGTTGGATTAATGAAAACTTCATTAAGTTAATGAATCATGAATCATTATATTTATGAAAACTTTTCATTAAAACAACGAAAATATTCATTAACTTAACGACTCAATTTCATTAGTTTTATGAATTTGGTACATTAGCATTAAATAAAACTTTCATTCCTTTAATGAATCTTCTTCATCATTCAAGCGTAATTTTTTCATTAGGCCAATGAATGTGTTATATTATTGTTATTAAATATTTTCACTATTGTAAGTAATACATTCGTTGAACCAATGAAAATATTCACTAATTTGGTGAAAATTTTTCTTCCTTCTATTGAAATAAAATCATTAGTTTAAGGAAGAGTTTCATTATTCTAATGATCTCTCTTCATTAGAATTGTGCTACTGAAAAGAAACTGAACAACTTTTTTTATATTATGCATAAACGAATTTTTTATTGTTTTAATAATAATGCAAAATAACATCAAATTAATAATATTAATACATTATATTTAGAATGAAATCAAAGGAAAGGAAGTCAAAATATTTTAATTCAATACAAAATGACATACACTAGATGCACAATCAATTACTAATTCATTTAATTCTTCCATCAGGTTACGTTTCTGCAGTTCCTTATTCTACGCTTGTTTGGTGTCGAATGATCTAAAGAAAGATACAAATTCTGAAAATGAAGTATAGTTTGTTTTGATTCTTCTACCAAATTTTTTGTTAAGGACTGCAAATTATCCATTAGTGGCTCAAGAATTAGTTTAAGAATATTCTCATGTATAAATTTAAGGTCTTTTCTGGAAAAATTATGCTTAAAGTGTAAATTTGTTTGGAGTTTCAAAAAATTTGTTTTTACTTTTTCAAAGTAATTGAACTCTATATCATAACTATGAAATGCAAGTGTTTCACTTTCAATGTGTTTATCTATTAGTTTTTTACTATCTTGCAAGATTACATTTGTTTCACTTTTTTCCACAATATTTGTTTGGCCACTCCTAGATAATTTATATTTCTCCTTAACATGCCTTTGAAATGAAGAAGAATCCTTATAGGTCTGACCACAACAACGATAAAAATCCCGAGATTGAAGAAAATGTAATGACCAGAGATGCTTAAAATAAATTTTAGTATCGAAAAATACTTTGTTACCAACAAAACAATATATTTTCTTTAAAATGTTACAATATTTTAATTACTATCACTTTTAGGTATGTAGGTATTGTAATATTTTAGTTTTAACAATTATTAATTTTATTAATTACTTACACAACTATGTAAATTTTTATTTATATTTATCACGCACTACTTATACTTTGCCTATTGACTTCAAAATCACTATATTTTCCTTTCAACCAGTTACAATTGATGATGTTGTAGTTTCGCTTAACTCGATTAAATC